>OY992540.1:26876218-27237522 GCA_963921195.1 Pegoplata infirma | reverse complement strand
GCCAAACGTTATGGTGGCGATATTCGATTTGTTGAAGCTCGTTTCGGTCGTTCGCTGACTGTAGAAGAGATAGAGTTTGCTTTTGAAGGTCATAAACCAAAGATATTCTTTTTAGCTCAAGGTGATTCATCGACCGGCATCTTACAATCACATTTAAAAGAGATTGGAGAATTGTGCCGCAAGTACGACTGCCTGTTTATAGTTGATACAGTTGCTTCTTTAGGTGGGACAGAATTTTGTATGGATGAGTGGTTAATAGATGTTGCCTATACGTGTTCTCAAAAAGTACTTGGTGCTCCTCCTGGCATAACACCAATTTCATTTAATAAACGTGCCATTAAACATGTCGTGGAACGAAAGACAAAAGTTAAGGTCTACTACTTTGATATATTACTAATTGGTCAATATTGGAATTGTTTTGGTACATCACGTATTTACCATCATACAGTTTCGTCAACCCTTTTATATGGCCTGCGGGAAGCTTTGGCTCAATTGTGTGCCCAGGGTCTAAAAACCGTAATACAACGTCATCAGCAGTGTTCGTATCGTTTGCAACAGGGATTACGCGACATTGGTTTAGATTTGTTTGTACCCAATCCTTGTGATAGATTATCGACAGTTAATACTGTTAAAGTACCTGTTGGTATTGACTGGCGTAAAGTAGCTGATTACACAATGAGAAAGTAAGTTGTGAAAATACTTAGGGATTCTATTTTAAATCTAATAATTATCTTTTATTTTTTTTTTTTTTAAGATATAATCTAGAAATTAGTGGTGGTCTAGGACCTACTGTAGAACATGTATTTCGCATTGGTCTGATGGGTGAAAATGCAACATTTGAACGTGTCGATTTGGTATTAAATGTGTTACATGAAGCCATACAAAGTACTAAATTAAGTATTAATGAAAAATCGAAAATTTAATGTTATACAACTATCTGACAATGCATTTTTATAAAAAAAAATACAAATAAATAACTACTCACTTAAAATAATTACCACCTTACTCAAAATTTGAACATTTATGACCGCTTTATAAAACGGATTTTCTATGAAAAATCGTTTTATAAATCTGTACACTCAACCAAAAATCATTGTATTCCCAAAGAAAATCGTAGTAAATTCAACAGAAATCATTGTTGATTTTGACCCTACAAATATTTATATTGATTTCAACATTAATTGAGGAGTTCCATAACAAAACGCAACAATTCCACTTTAACAGTTTTTGAGATAAACCCACAAATGTAAACAAAGTCAGTAGTGACTTTGAGTGTAATTACTAAGCTTTGGGATGTTTCATAATTAAAGTCAACAGTGAATTGCAGTGCAAATATTGAGCTTTGGGATGATTTTTAGTAATGGTTGCATGGATTTTAATGTGTAGAATAGGATTTAGTCATAAAAACAAAAAATTCAAAAAGTGGAATTGTTGCGTTTTGTTATGGAACTCCTCAATTGTTGTCAGTTTTTGTAAAAGCTGATTAATTCGTATTTTTGTTGGTTCTATTCGTATTTTTGTTAATCATACTCGTTTTGTTTTGTATATTCATGCAATTTTATTTATTAAAATGAAATTCTTATTTGTGTTGTAAATGTTATTTTATTTAATTGGATATTTTCACAATATTTTTTCGTGGTTTTCATTAACTCATTATTTTCACATAAACTTATTTTGTTTTTAGACGATATTTTTTGTTTCCTTGGACTGTGATGTATTTGCTGTTGTTTTGCTGTCGGCAATCATTTTACGTGATTAGCTTCTGGGGTTTTTAGAAAGATTCCAAATCACAAATTGCTAAAAAAATAAAAAAAATGCTTTATTAATGAATTAAATAACAAATATATTTACTTACTCACCAAGTATTTTCAAATAAAAAAGATTTTTTTGAGAAACATCCTTTCTGTACAAGACAACAAAAATTTACAAATGGCGATCAGCAAAAACAGTGTTGCACATTTCATGTACTTATATTTTATACAATTTTTTCCAACTATGTATTTTTCAACTATTGAATTTTGTAATATCAACATTGATTTTTGTTAAATTCTGTAAAACTTGATCTACAATGGGTTTACTAATTTTTCTACTAAGATATTTTTATGAGTGTAGCAACCAATAAAAATACGCAACAAGTACCTTTTGTAAATGAACATTTTTATTTTGATGGCAGTGGTCAAAAAAAAAGTAATTTGCGTTATTGTGCAAGCTACACTCATAGAAATATCTTAGTAGAAAAATTAGTAAACCCATTGTAGATCAAGTTTTACAGAATATTGCCGTATTCAACAAAAATTAATGTTGATATCGTTGAATAATCAGTAAAGTTGAATCAACTTTTTACAACGCCTATACAGAATTCAATAGATAAAACCAAAAAGGAAAAACAACCCTGTTCGTTCATTTTTGTATTATCAAGTTGGTATGTGAAATTTGTTTGTCTCTTATAAATTCATTTTATGTGTTTGTTTCTTATAAAAATATTTAATATTATAAAAATAAATAAAAGTAGGATCTGATGATCAGATTCTGATCTGTAAATATTTGGTAAGTAATAAAATACATTGGTTACTCTATGTATTCATACTATATTATATTTTTTTTTTTTGTTTTTTTTAAGGTTTTTGATTTGGTGTCATTAGAAAACTGGAGAATGGCTTATGAGTGCATAACATAAATAAACGAAGTGTGTGTGAAAATCTCGTGCAGCTTAAAAAGCCGGTGATAATTCTAAAAAATATTGTGATTTTTACTTAATAAAAGAATATTAACAAATAACAACAAGTTTTTTTTTTTATTAATAATCAATATTAATATTAATATCAACAAAAATATGAGTTGAGTGTAAAAAAAATACTAGTTGATTTACAAAAAAACGAGTGGATCAACTTTTACAAAAACTGACAATAATTTTTATTGAAATCAACATAAATATTTGTAGGGTCAAAATCAACAATGATTTCTGTTGAATTTACAGCGATTTTCTTTGGGAATACAATGATTTTTGGTTGAGTGTACTTGGTTATTTTACATAAAAAATTAATTCTGTTACATTAACATCGACAAGCATAATTTTAGCAAAAATTTGTTAAAAAAATTTTTTTGGTATGAAAAAAATTTTAACAAGTAGGATTGCTCAATCTGACACAGATTTTTTTTTGCGTGTAGTCATTTGTTTTGCAAATGAGGTGTAAAAAAACTAAAAAAATATTATTTTTAGTCACAAATTCACTAAAATTCTAAAATTGGTTTGAAAAAGTACTTTAAAAAAAAAAATACTAAAATTTCAAATTCAAGAAACATAGTGACATAGTAATCCATCGACCGTTTTGTAGATCTGGCATCACCAAAGATAATTGGAAAATTCTGGCAATGCCAAACTAAAGTTCAAACGCAAAGCAAAGACCGTATTTACATATGTCCATTAACTTAACAATATCGTGAACAATATTTTTTTGACGTTATTTCATTCCGGCCATTCCACAAACACAACAACAACCATATCAGCTGGTTTTGTTTACATTTTTTATTTGTGCTTGTGTTATTTATTTTTTTTTTTGTATACATACATTTTCTTAACAAGACCATCTATCCAATTAAAAAAAGTTAAATATTTAAAAATTTTTCACAAAAAAGGTTTTTCTTGTAATGCTCCAAAATTTAATGGAGATGAAAGACCATACTAAGAACTAATTTCGAATTTATTCAAAAGGTCCAAAATAATCGGAGGGTCAATAATTGACCCATCAATATTTTCCATGTTTTAGATTTTTTGATAAAAAAGTTCAATTTTTAAAAATTTTTCACAAAAAAGGTTTTCCTTGAAATGCTCCAAAATTTTATGGAGATCAAAGACCATACTTAGAACTAATTTCGAATTTATCCAAAATGTCCAAAACAATCGGAGGGTCAAAAATTGACCCATCAATATTTTCCAAGTTTTTGATTTTTTGGTAAAAAAGTTCAATTTTTAAAAATTTTTCCCAAAAAAGGTTTTCCTTGAAATGCTCCAAACTTTTATGGAGATCAAAGACCATACTGAGAACTAATTTCGAATTTATCCAAAATGTCCAAAATAATCGGAGGGTCAAAAATTGACCCATCAATATTTTCCATGTTTTTGATTTTTTGGTAAAAAAGTTCAATTTTTAAAAATTTTTCCCAAAAAAGGTTTTCCTTGAAATGCTCCAAACTTTTAAGGAGATCAAAGACCATACTGAGAACTAATTTCGAATTTATCCAAAATGTCCAAAATAATCGGAGGGTCAAAAATTGACCCATCAATATTTTCCATGTTTTTGATTTTTTGGTAAAAAAGTTCAATTTTTAAAAATTTTTCCCAAAAAAGGTTTTCCTTGAAATGCTCCAAACTTTTATGGAGATCAAAGACCATACTGAGAACTAATTTCGAATTTATCCAAAATGTCCAAAATAATCGGAGGGTCAAAAATTGACCCATCAATATTTTCCATGTTTTTGATTTTTTGGTAAAAAAGTTCAATTTTTAAAAATTTTTCCCAAAAAAGGTTTTCCTTGAAATGCTCCAAACTTTTATGGAGATCAAAGACCATACTGAGAACTAATTTCGAATTTATCCAAAATGTCCAAAATAATCGGAGGGTCAAAAATTGACCCATCAATATTTTCCATGTTTTTGATTTTTTGGTAAAAAAGTACAATTTTTAAAAATTTTTCCCAAAAAAGGATTTCCTTGAAATGCTCCAAACTTTTATGGAGATCAAAGACCATACTGAGAACTAATTTCGAATTTATCCAAAATGTCCAAAATAATCGGAGGGTCAAAAATTGACCCATCAATATTTTCCAAGTTTTTGATTTTTTGGTAAAAAAGTTCAATTTTTAAAAATTTTTCCCAAAAAAGGTTTTCCTTGAAATGCTCCAAACTTTTATGGAGATCAAAGACCATACTGAGAACTAATTTCGAATTTATCCAAAATGTCCAAAATAATCGGAGGGTCAAAAATTGACCCATCAATATTTTCCATGTTTTTGATTTTTTGGTAAAAAAGTTCAATTTTTAAAAATTTTTCACAAAAAAGGTTTTCCTTGAAATGCTCCAAACTTTTAAGGAGATCAAAGACCATACTGAGAACTAATTTCGAATTTATCCAAAATGTCCAAAATAATCGGAGGGTCAAAAATTGACCCATCAATATTTTCCATGTTTTTGATTTTTTGGTAAAAAAGTTCAATTTTTAAAAATTTTTCCCAAAAAAGGTTTTCCTTGAAATGCTCCAAACTTTTATGGAGATCAAAGACCATACTGAGAACTAATTTCGGATTTATCCAAAATGTCCAAAATAATCGGAGGGTCAAAAATTGACCCATCAATATTTTCCATGTTTTTGATTTTTTGGTAAAAAAGTTCAATTTTTAAAAATTTTTCCCAAAAAAGGTTTTCCTTGAAATGCTCCAAACTTTTATGGAGATCAAAGACCATACTGAGAACTAATTTCGAATTTATCCAAAATGTCCAAAATAATCGGAGGGTCAAAAATTGACCCATCAATATTTTCCAAGTTTTTGATTTTTTGGTAAAAAAGTTCAATTTTTAAAAATTTTTCCCAAAAAAGGTTTTCCTTGAAATGCTCCTAACTTTTATGGAGATCAAAGACCATACTGAGAACTAATTTCGAATTTATCCAAAATGTCCAAAATAATCGTAGGGTCAAAAATTGACCCATCAATATTTTCCATGTTTTTGATTTTTTGGTAAAAAAGTTCAATTTTTAAAAATTTTTCCCAAAAAAGGTTTTCCTTGAAATGCTCCAAACTTTTAAGGAGATCAAAGACCATACTGAGAACTAATTTCGAATTTATCCAAAATGTCCAAAATAATCGGAGGGTCAAAAATTGACCCATCAATATTTTCCATGTTTTTGATTTTTTGGTAAAAAAGTTCAATTTTTAAAAATTTTTCCCAAAAAAGGTTTTCCTTGAAATGCTCCAAACTTTTATGGAGATCAAAGACCATACTGAGAACTAATTTCGAATTTATCCAAAATGTCCAAAATAATCGGAGGGTCAAAAATTGACCCATCAATATTTTCCATGTTTTTGATTTTTTGGTAAAAAAGTTCAATTTTTAAAAATTTTTCCCAAAAAAGGTTTTCCTTGAAATGCTCCAAACTTTTAAGGAGATCAAAGACGATACTGAGAACTAATTTCGAATTTATCCAAAATGTCCAAAATAATCGGAGGGTCAAAAATTGACCCATCAATATTTTCCATGTTTTTGATTTTTTGGTAAAAAAGTTCAATTTTTAAAAATTTTTCCCAAAAAAGGTTTTCCTTGAAATGCTCCAAACTTTTAAGGAGATCAAAGACCATACTGAGAACTAATTTCGAATTTATCCAAAATGTCCAAAATAATCGGAGGGTCAAAAATTGACCCATCAATATTTTCCATGTTTTTGATTTTTTGGTAAAAAAGTTCAATTTTTAAAAATTTTTCCCAAAAAAGGTTTTCCTTGAAATGCTCCAAACTTTTAAGGAGATCAAAGACCATACTGAGAACTAATTTCGAATTTATCCAAAATGTCCAAAATAATCGGAGGGTCAAAAATTGACCCATCAATATTTTCCATGTTTTTGATTTTTTGGTAAAAAAGTTCAATTTTTAAAAATTTTTCCCAAAAAAGGTTTTCCTTGAAATGCTCCAAACTTTTATGGAGATCAAAGACCATACTGAGAACTAATTTCGAATTTATCCAAAATGTCCAAAATAATCGGAGGGTCAAAAATTGACCCATCAATATTTTCCATGTTTTTGATTTTTTGGTAAAAAAGTTCAATTTTTAAAAATTTTTCCCAAAAAAGGTTTTCCTTGAAATGCTCCAAACTTTTATGGAGATCAAAGACCATACTGAGAACTAATTTCGAATTTATCCAAAATGTCCAAAATAATCGGAGGGTCAAAAATTGACCCATCAATATTTTCCATGTTTTTGATTTTTTGGTAAAAAAGTTAAATTTTTAAAAATTTTTCCCAAAAAAGGTTTTCCTTGAAATGCTCCAAACTTTTAAGGAGATCAAAGACCATACTGAGAACTAATTTCGAATTTATCCAAAATGTCCAAAATAATCGGATTAATTTGAAAATATTGATGGGTCAATTTTTGACCCTCCGATTATTTTGGACATTTTGGATAAATTCGAAATTAGTTCTCAGTATGGTCTTTGATCTCCATAAAAGTTTGGAGCATTTCAAGGAAAACCTTTTTTGGGAAAAATTTTTAAAAATTGAACTTTTTTACCAAAAAATCAAAAACTTGGAAAATATTGATGGGTCAATTTTTGACCCTCCGATTATTTTGGACATTTTGGATAAATTCGAAATTAGTTCTCAGTATGGTCTTTGATCTCCATAAAAGTTTGGAGCATTTCAAGGAAAACCTTTTTTGGGAAAAATTTTTAAAAATTGAACTTTTTTACCAAAAAATCAAAAACATGGAAAATATTGATGGGTCAATTTTTGACCCTCCGATTATTTTGGACATTTTGGATAAATTCGAAATTAGTTCTCAGTATGGTCTTTGATCTCCATAAAAGTTTGGAGCATTTCAAGGAAAACCTTTTTTGGGAAAAATTTTTAAAAATTGAACTTTTTCATCAAAAAATCTAAAACATGGAAAATATTGATGGGTCAATTATTGACCCTCCGATTATTTTGGACATTTTGGATAAATTCGAAATTAGTTCTAAGTATGGTCTTTGATCTCCATAAAATTTTGGAGCATTTCAAGGAAAACCTTTTTTGTGAAAAATTTTTAAAAATTGAACTTTTTCATCAAAAAATCTAAAACATGGAAAATATTGATGGGTCAATTATTGACCCTCCGATTATTTTGGACATTTTGGATAAATTCGAAATTAGTTCTAAGTATGGTCTTTGATCTCCATAAAATTTTGGAGCATTTCAAGGAAAACCTTTTTTGTGAAAAATTTTTAAAAATTGAACTTTTTCATCAAAAAATCTAAAACATGGAAAATATTGATGGGTCAATTTTTGACCCTCCGATTATTTTGGACATTTTGGATAAATTCGAAATTAGTTCTCAGTATGGTCTTTGATCTCCATAAAAGTTTGGAGCATTTCAAGGAAAACCTTTTTTGGGAAAAATTTTTAAAAATTGAACTTTTTTACCAAAAAATCAAAAACATGGAAAATATTGATGGGTCAATTTTTGACCCTCCGATTATTTTGGACATTTTGGATAAATTCGAAATTAGTTCTCAGTATGGTCTTTGATCTCCATAAAAGTTTGGAGCATTTCAAGGAAAACCTTTTTTGGGAAAAATTTTTAAAAATTGAACTTTTTTACCAAAAAATCAAAAACATGGAAAATATTGATGGGTCAATTTTTGACCCTCCGATTATTTTGGACATTTTGGATAAATTCGAAATTAGTTCTCAGTATGGTCTTTGATCTCCTTAAAAGTTTGGAGCATTTCAAGGAAAACCTTTTTTGGGAAAAATTTTTAAAAATTGAACTTTTTTACCAAAAAATCAAAAACATGGAAAATATTGATGGGTCAATTTTTGACCCTCCGATTATTTTGGACATTTTGGATAAATTCGAAATTAGTTCTCAGTATGGTCTTTGATCTCCATAAAAGTTTGGAGCATTTCAAGGAAAACCTTTTTTGGGAAAAATTTTTAAAAATTGAACTTTTTTACCAAAAAATCAAAAACTTGGAAAATATTGATGGGTCAATTTTTGACCCTCCGATTATTTTAGACATTTTGGATAAATTCGAAATTAGTTCTCAGTATGGTCTTTGATCTCCATAAAAGTTTGGAGCATTTCAAGGAAAACCTTTTTTGGGAAAAATTTTTAAAAATTGAACTTTTTTACCAAAAAATCAAAAACATGGAAAATATTGATGGGTCAATTTTTGACCCTCCGATTATTTTGGACATTTTGGATAAATTCGAAATTTTTAAAAATTGAACTTTTTTACCAAAAGTATGGTCTTTGATCTCCATAAAAGTTTGGAGCATTTCAAGGAAAACCTTTTTTGGGAAAAATTTTTAAAAATTGAACTTTTTTACCAAAAAATCAAAAACATGGAAAATATTGATGGGTCAATTTTTGACCCTCCGATTATTTTGGACATTTTGGATAAATTCGAAATTAGTTCTCAGTATGGTCTTTGATCTCCTTAAAAGTTTGGAGCATTTCAAGGAAAACCTTTTTTGGGAAAAATTTTTAAAAATTGAACTTTTTACCAAAAAATCAAAAACATGGAAAATATTGATGGGTCAATTTTTGACCCTCCGATTATTTTGGACATTTTGGATAAATTCGAAATTAGTTCTCAGTATGGTCTTTGATCTCCATAAAAGTTTGGAGCATTTCAAGGAAAACCTTTTTTGGGAAAAATTTTTAAAAATTGAACTTTTTTACCAAAAAATCAAAAACTTGGAAAATATTGATGGGTCAATTTTTGACCCTCCGATTATTTTGGACATTTTGGATAAATTCGAAATTAGTTCTCAGTATGGTCTTTGATCTCCAAAAAAGTTTGGAGCATTTCAAGGAAAACCTTTTTTGGGAAAAATTTTTAAAAATTGAACTTTTTTACCAAAAAATCAAAAACATGGAAAATATTGATGGGTCAATTTTTGACCCTCCGATTATTTTGGACATTTTGGATAAATTCGAAATTAGTTCTCAGTATGGTCTTTGATCTCCATAAAAGTTTGGAGCATTTCAAGGAAAACCTTTTTTGGGAAAAATTTTTAAAAATTGAACTTTTTTACCAAAAAATCAAAAACTTGGAAAATATTGATGGGTCAATTTTTGACCCTCCGATTATTTTGGACATTTTGGATAAATTCGAAATTAGTTCTCAGTATGGTCTTTGATCTCCATAAAAGTTTGGAGCATTTCAAGGAAAACCTTTTTTGGGAAAAATTTTTAAAAATTGAACTTTTTTACCAAAAAATCAAAAACATGGAAAATATTGATGGGTCAATTTTTGACCCTCCGATTATTTTGGACATTTTGGATAAATCCGAAATTAGTTCTCAGTATGGTCTTTGATCTCCATAAAAGTTTGGAGCATTTCAAGGAAAACCTTTTTTGGGAAAAATTTTTAAAAATTTTAAAAATAAATACCCTCCGATTATTTTGGATCTTTTGGATAAATTCGAATCTAGTTCTGAGTATGGTCTTTTAAAATTTGGATCATTACAGAAAAAACATTTTTTGTAACATTTTTTTTAAATCTATCTCATTTTATTTTCAAAATTAAAGTAATTTAAATTTTTGCAAAATGATAAAAAGAAAAATCAGCTGTTATTGTTTACATTTACTGAAAAATATGTAAATAAAAATCAGCTGACATTGTTTACTTAATCTTTGTAAATAAAAAACAGATGTTTTTGTTTACATTTATTGAAAAATGTGTAAATAAAAATCAGCTGTTATTGTCAGCTGTTATTGTTTAGTAAATGTTTGTAAATAAAAAGCAGATGTTTTTGTAGGAACGTAATGGAATCGTGATTTATTGTTGAAAAAAATATTGTTCACGATATTGTTAACTTCTTAAGCTGCCCATTCACTTGCAATAAAATTGCTCAACTTAAAAAAAAAATATTTTACAATATTATTGTCGTTTTACCCTACACAGCAAATAAAATTGCTCAATACTTAAACCCAATATATTGTACAAGATATAAACATAAACATAACATAATAAAAGTTGTACAATATAGACAACACACTGATAAAATATATTGCAGTATTCTTGTTTGTACAATAAATATCAAAAGTGTTTTGATATTCTCCAATATATTGCACAACCGTAAATATTACATACACACAAGCGATATTATTGTACAATTTGAAAAGTTGAACAATAATATTGCAAGTGAATGGGCAGCTTTATACGCTATTTACATAGGCAATTTTAATTGCGGCAATTCTGATTTTATCGTGTATCAGAGAGAGATCTAAGATTCTTCCCTCTCTCTCTCTGATACACTAGAAAATCAGAATTGCCGCAATTAAAATTGCCTTATGTAAATTCGGTCAAAGAGAGACAAAAAAAAATCTGCATTCTCACTGTAAAACTGGTATCTTTCATATCGCTCGAATTTCGGTTTGTGATAAAATTTCGTAAACAATACCATATGGTTTTTGTTTACTACTTTTTCAAACGCCATTTGTTGGACTACTCTATGACTCTGGTCAAGAAAAATCAAGCTTTTATTTCTACACTCATAGAAATATCTTAGTAGAAAAATTTGTAAACCCATTGTAGATCAAGTTTTACATAATAATGCCGTATTCAACAAAAATTAATGTTGATATCGTTGAATAATCAGTATAGTTGGTTCAACTGTTACAATGGCGTCTACAGAATTCAATAGATAAAACAAAAAACAACCCGGTTCGTTCGTTTTTTTTATTATAACGAGTGAACGAGTGAGTTGGTACACTCAACCAAAAATCATTGTATTCCCAAAGAAAATAGTAGTAAATTCAACACAAATCATTGTTGATTTTGACCCTAAAAATATTTATGTTGATTTCAACATTAATTGTTGTCAGTTTTTGTAAAAGCTGATCAACTCGTATTTTTGTTAATTCTATTCGTATTTTTGTTAATCATACTCGTTGTTTTGTATATTCATGCAATTTTATTTATTAAAATTAAATTCTTATTTGTGTTGTTAATATTATTTTATTTAATTGAATATTTTCACAATATTTTTTCGTGGTTTTCATTAACTCATTATTTTCACATAAACTTATTTTGTTTTTAGATAATATTTTTTTGTTTTCTTGGACTGTGATGTATTTCGCTGTTGTTTTGCTGCCGGCAATCATTTTACGTGATTAGCTTCTGGGGTTTTTAGAAAGATTCCAAATCACAAATTGCTAAAAAAATAAAAAATTGCTTTATTAATGCATTAAATAACAAATATACATAGTTAATTACTCACCAAATATTTTCTTTTTATTTTGTAATAAAAAATATTTTTTTTGAAAAACATCCCTTCTGTACAAGACAACAAAAATTTACAAATGACGCTCAGCAAAAACAGTGTTGCACATTTCATGTACTTATATTTTATACAATTTTTTCCAACTATTTATTTTTCAACTATTGAATTTTGTAATATCAACATTGATTTTTGTTAAATTCTGTAATACTATGTTCAGATTGGCCTCGAAACCCCGTTGAAACCTTGTATTTTAAATTTCAAAACTTACCCGTTCACACACAACAATATTGACACTTATATAGGTTTCGGGAACTTTCACACAAAAAATTTTCTAAAAATCTAATTTAATTACGCGGAAATTAGTTTTTTTATACGTTTTTATTTTTTTTTAATCCAAATTAGTTAATATTTTGTAGAAATTTTATATAAATATTGATTTATTTATTTTTTTATATTTGGCATTTTCTCATTTTCTCTATTTCTTGTTGTGGCACAGTGGTAAAAATACGTATAATTATGAAATTTAAAAGGTTTCAATCGTACTTTCGTTGAAACCTTACTACAAAAAGGTTTCAATTTGTGAGGGAAAATACGTATTTTCAAACGAGGTTTGGCACGAAACCCCGTTTAACGAGGTTTCGAGTCCAATCTGAACGTACTATAAAACTTGATCTACAATGGGTTTACTAATTTTTCTACTAAGATATTTCTATGAGTGTAGCAATGTGTTTGTCTCTTATAAAATTATTTAATGTGTTACCATGGCACAATAATACCAAGTAGTATTATTAGAATTTGTTGTCAATAACGTCCACCTATTAATTTCAAATTTTAAAAATAAAAATTCAAATAAAAAAAAAAATCAAAACAAAAAAAAAATATAAACAACAAAATAAACAAGAAATCCCAGCAGACAATTTGAAAATATATTCCAAAAAGTGGTTATGTTTATGCCCATATACAAAACTTTAAACCACGGTTTTAAACAAATCGGTTAATATTCACAATACGAACACAGTTTTTGCAACAATAGCCATTTTTCTCCAAGAAAAGCGATTGGAAATCTTCTTCTTATTTCTTTGTTTGTTGGGTTGCTTTATTATTTGGATTTGTTGAAGTCAAGGGGTTTTATGTTTGTTTACATATTTTTGATTACTTTTTCTAATGATAGTACCGTTATAGTTTTACAATGATGTGTTACAAATAACAACAAGCTTTTTTTTAATAATAAAATTTCTTATATTAACAAAAATATGAGTTGAATTTACATAAAATACGAGTTGATTAACAAAAAAACGAGTTGATCAACTTTTACAAAAACTGACAACAATTTTTATTGGAATCAACATAAATATTTGTAGGGTCAAAATCAACAATGATTTCTGTTGAATTTACATCGATTTTCTTTGGGAATACAATGATTTTTGGTTGAGTGTACCAACTCACTAGTCACTCGTTAATAATAATCAAAGGTTCGAAAGAATTAATTCTATTGAGAATTAATTCTATTGAGAATTAATTCTCCAATAAAATTAATTCGACTTCAGTTATTTGAATTTATCATTCTTTTATTCAATTCACTTAAAAATAATTCACAGGCTTCATTCTCAAGAATTCATTCCCAAAGGAATTCAATTCCATAGGGAATTAATTCTTTTTTTTTTAAATTCAATCTATTACAAATTGAATGAACATTTTTTTTATGCATTCCTTTGAATGAATATTATATGTTCTTCATTCCTTTGAAAATGTGTTGGCAGATATTTGAACAAATACGAAAAATGTGATAAAATACGTATGTTTATGAAGCATTCTACCAATTCAAGTGTGTTGAACCTATTGGGTCCTAAAAATAAAGTCTTAAAACTAAAATTGCCGTATCTCGAAAACTACGCATGATAGAGCAAAACGGAGAAAAATTTCGGATCAAAATCGGTGGCGACCCTATAAAGAAATTGGCCTGTTCACATGTGTGGACCCTATTAAGTCATAACTTTGAGTCTAAAAATTCGAATTACCGAAAATTTTAAAACGCTCATATCTCGGTAACTGCCGGTGACATGACAAAAAGTTGCGAAGCAACTTTGTAGCTCTTCTTCTGTAGTTCAACTTTCCCCATCAATTTTGATCCGAACTTTTGATCCCTTTTGCTCTATCTAGCTTAGTTTTCGAGATACGACAATTTTAGTTTTAAGACTTTATTATTAGGACCCAATAGGTTCAAAACACTTTAATTCGTAGAATGCTTCGTAAACATACGTATTTTATACCATTTTTTGAATTTGTTCAAATATCTACCAACACATTTTTCAAAGGAATGAAGAACATATAATATTCATTCAAAGGAATGCATAAAAAAAATGTTCATTCAATTTGTAATAGATTGAATTAAAAAAAAAAGAATTAATTCCCTATGGAATTGAATTCCATAGAGAATTAATTCTATGGGGAATTAATTCAACTGAAAGTTAAGCTTCGTGAATTAAGCTTGAGAATTAATTCATAGGGAATGATTTTAAAGAATGGACAATTCTATGAAATTGAATTCTATTTCCAAAAGGGAATTAAAGAATTAATTCTTTCGAACCTTTGATAATAATAAAAAAATTAACGAACAGGGTTGTTTTTTCTATTTTGATTTATCTATTGAATTCTGTATAATCGTTGTAAATAGTTGATTCAACTTTACTGATTATTCAACGATATCAACAATGGGTTTACTAATTTTTTTACTAATAGGCCATTTACATATGCCTCGAAATCCAAAAAAAATGGGATTTCAATGAAAATCCAAGTAAATCCAATTACTTTTTTGGATTTCAAATGTCAAATCCCATACAAAAAAAAACTTGGATTTTGGGAAAATCGTAAAATCGCAATTTAAAATCCAAAAAATTTCTAATACTTAATTGTACAACTATGGGTTTTCCCAAAATAATCATCCCTAATGCTTTTTTTACAACGCTGCACACGATTTTTTATCAGCTGTTGTTGTTTTTTATAAAGTAAAAAAACAATTAAAATTTATTTTTTTAAAACTATTAAAAGATTAATAAAAACAATGTTTAACAATGTTTCATTTAAAATTTACCATTGCAAATGGTAAACGCACAATTTAGTTGACCAATTTGGTCTTCCTAACAAAGAAAAACACTCAATGGTGGCGGCCCCAAACTTGGCAAAAATGTTAATTTTCTTGCATTTAAAGAAGCAGCTCTACATAAAAACACATTTTTTGATATTGTGGTCCCAACATATACTAGTGGGATTGAAAATATTGGCTCCGGCAAAGAAAAATCATTGTTTTTAGAAATATTTATAAAATTGGGTAATTTTCCAACTAACAACCCTGTACACAAATCAAAAGAAAATACAGAGTTAGTACAAACAAAATCCCGCTAAATGTCAAAAAAGCATATGTAAACGGTAAAGATTTTAATTGGATTTGAAATCCAAATTTATGTGGATTTCGGGGTATATGTAAATAGCATATAAGATATATCTATGAGTGTAATAGAATGTCAACCTATCAATCCGACCGGCTTAAAATCGGCTGCGCGCCGCCGCCGGAAAATTTTTAACCTTTTTTCGCGTTGCCGCCGTTCAAAAAAACAGATTTTAAGCCGCCCAGAGACACAATACATGTTGGATGACTTGTTAGTTGACGAAAAAATATTTTCAAAATACACTTATACCACATTCGCATTCATTTTTTTAAACATGTTTAAGCACTTAAACATGTTTATGTACCTTAACAAGTTTAAATTTAAACATGTTTAAGTGGCTAAACATGTTTAAAAAAATGAATGCGAATTTGGTATTATCCGACATATTTATACACATGTTGGATGACCGCTCATTTTTTTAGAATTCTTGAAGGAGTAACATGAATTTTTTTTTTATTTTTCAACTCTTTTTTATGGTTTTTTAATATATTTAGGTTAAAATTTACTTTTTAACATCATTGCTTTATACAAAAACATTACTTTGTGAAAAACAATAACAAATAATGAATTAAAACATCTCTGTTCGTACAACGGTCGGATGACAAGTCAATACACCATCCGACATGTCATCCAACTTTTCATCCGACCATCGAAAAATCAAAACTTTTTGATTTTTCATCCGACAGCCCCATACACGAGAAAAATTACATATTACAACAAAAATAGAATAAAAAATTTCAGCCGACACTGAGCCGCCGCCGAGTAAAATTGGTCGAGCCGCCGGCGCCGAAAATTTAAGGTCGGCTTGAATGACTGATGTCAACATATAAATACACACGAAACAACATGAAAAGAGAATTGAAAAAACTCGAAAGCAGCAGACAGTCAAACTAAAAGGCAGACAGTCAAACTAAAAGGCAGACAGTCAAGCTAAAAAAGTCAAAATAATTCTGTATACAAAAAAAAAATCAACAATAGTTTTGTTTTTATTTAAATTTTCGACTGTTTTTTTTTAAAGAAAAATGTGGAATAATAAGGAATTAGTGAAAGTTTTGCTTGCTGAATACCAAGGACATGAACTTCTTTATAATACGGATTGTCCTGATTATACAGATAAGGTTAAACGGTCAAGTTCCTATACTGACATATACAATAAACTCGCAGAAATTAAGAAGGATGTCACTGTGGAAGCCATTAAAAGTAAAATTCATACGTTGAGATCGCAATATATAAAAGAATTACGTGAAATTGCTAAAAGCAAACAAAGTGGACATAACGATTATAGGCCAAAACTTTGGTGTTTTAATGAAATGGATTTTTTGAACACGCATTGCTCTATAAGAAAATTGGAATCCACCAATCCTGCGGTAAGTAAACATCGTTATTAGCCCTATTTACCTATACATGTGCAGAGGTCCAAGTCGTAGTGAAATTGTCGGCGGCGGCGGCTGAGGCAAAAATTGTCGGCGGCGGCTTAAAGCCGGCTGAAGCCGATGATTTCTTACAAAATTACAAAAGTACTATAAACTGGACTAAAAATACACAATTCTTAAATTGTTTTTGGCTAAACTGCAGTTAACGGGGCACACAAATAAAAATCTCTGTCAAAAAATTAAACACGGAAGTCCTGCTACCCAAAAAAGCTTTATTTAGCGAAGTCATATTTTTTGTTGACATTCGTGTTGTATACATGTGAATTTCCGATTGTGTTCGGCTCCAGCGTGCAATGGGTGCCGATCACTGCCTTAAACAAGTTGTTCAACAAAACATCAGTAACAGAATAAACACGTAAAGGACCCAGAACAAAGACTTTTTAAACATCTCACTCTTGAACACTTCAAAACAGCAGTGTAATACCAAATTCGCATTCATTTTTTTAAACATGTTTAACCACTTAAACATGTTAAAATTTTAACTTTTTAAGGTACATAAACATGTTTAAGTGCTTAAGCATGGTTAAAAAAATGAATGCGAATTTGGTATAATATGGAGTTCACACTAGCGACTTATAACAAGTTGTTTAACAAAACACCAGTAACAGAATAAAAACGTAATGGATACAGAACAAAGACTTTTTTAAACATCTCACTCTTAAACACTTCAAAACAGCAAGTGTGAACGCCGTATAAATGCCATATAATATCAACTGAATTTCTATTGATCTTCTTCATAGAGTAAAGAAAGAACAGAGGTACCATTAGAGAAAACTTGGAGAAACCCAAATTGCGAACTACGATTATCTCAAGGTGGACTCTTTTAGATAATAGAATAGATAGAATTGTTTTGTTTTCTATTCATTTACCTTTTAAATGCATTCGTTTTTTTCGTTATTACCTTTTGAAATGTATTTAGGGCATAGTGTAAAGAATAAACAGAGGTACCATTAGTAAAAACTTGGAGAAACCCAAATTGCGAACTACGATTATCTCAAGGCGGACTCTTTTATATAATAGGATAGATAATTTTTTTTTTTTGTTTTCTTTTCATTTGCGTTTTAATTGCATTCGTTTTTTTCTTTATTTCCTTTTGAAATGTATTTAGGGTTTCTCTTTTTTCTTCGATTTCCTTTTAAAAGGTATTCTGCGTTTCTTCCCGGAAATAATCAGAGTTCACGACTAAAAAAAAAAAATCTTAAAAGGATTGGGGTTTCCCCGTAATACCTCTTATCCTTTTTACCACAGTACAGACTAGTATGCAAACACTGGTGCTAATTGCGTACTTTCCAATATGGTGGTATGGTTTTTAGTACAGAATGATCATCGCTGCCTAGTATATGTGTGCCTGTACGTGTGAGCTTTTGTGCATGTATTATGATTTTTGTTTACGTTTTGTATGAAACGTCAAAAGTTACACCGTGTGCTGTCACTAATACTTACACCCATCAGATGCAACTCTGTGATACTACTACTCATGTACTGTGCTTTTTACTCTATGTCTTCTTCACTGTTGCCAACTATTTTTAACCAAAAACCTCTAAATTTCACTAAAAAAGCGCTAGAAACCGCCAAAAATAACTTTAGCGGGAAAATTTTAAAATTCTCCCGCTAAATTACCAAAAAAAAGCGCTGAAAACGAAAAAACTTGGCATTTTTGATCGACAAAAAAGAAAAATTTAAAAAAACCTCCAAATTATTTTTTCTACAAAAATTTACTTTTCACAAAAAACGCGCAAGAAACCGCCGAAAAAAATTTAGCGGGAAAATATAAAATTTTCCCGCTAAGTTATAAAAAAAGCGCTAAAATTCGACAAACTTGGCCATTTCGAGTGAAAAAAAGAAAAATTGGAAAAAAACCTCTAAATTTTTCCCACTAAATCCAAACAAAAAGCGCTAGATTTTCCCGCTAAAGCACCGTTCCCGCTAAAACCAATTTTCCCCCGCTAAATCCAAACAAAAAGCGCTAGATTTAGCGGGAAAACCTCCAACTTGGCAACAGTGGTCTTCTTTAAGGTGACCATACACGCAAAAAAAATTGTGTCGGAGTGAGCAAAAATCTGGCATAAATTAACCAAAAATATGCTAAACTTCAACCGACGAAGTAGTTTTTGTAATTTAGCCAAAACGCTTATATAAAAAAATGATGATGAAAATTTTTATGTTATTTAAGCAAAAACTTGGTAAAATATACCAAAAGAAAAATGATAAAATATACAAAAAATATTAGAAAAGATAGCTAAAAATAATGCTAAAAAATTACCACATTTATGCTAAAAAAAAATTTGAATTTAATTTTTGTAAAAATTTGTATATTTTTGGATTAAAAATTTTCACACAATAAATCCATATTATAATATGTAAAAATAGCAAATTATTACAAAACACAATTTTTAATTTAAAAAACTATTTAACCCTTTTGGGGTTAAGGTATACTCACTTTGTCATTCCATTTGAAACTCAACAAAACATAGGACTGTGACTCCATTGGCTTTGCTAAATAAATGGGTTAGTAGGTTTTAATTTTATAACTAAGGGCAAGAATACAGTGCCCACGCTTTTTATTGTAGTGAAGGATCCGCTATAGATTCACAAATTTATGTACCAGCACCCTGTAAATATAGAAAATTATTACAAAACATAATAATTTTTAACTTATAAAACTACTTCAATTGGTGTATTCGGTATGGGGCATACCACTTTGTCATTCCATTTGTAACTCATCGAAATATACGTCCGGGACTCCATTGGTTTTGCTAAATGTATGGTGTTGTAAGCAGACATGGGGGTTAATGATTACATTGTGTAATTGATTACAGTTTCAATTACAATTACATGTAATTAGTAATTGAAAATTTTCAATTACTAATTACATGTAATTGTAATTGAAAAAACTCAATTACAAATTACATGTAATTGTAATTGAAAAAACTCAATTACAAATTACATGTAATTGTAATTGAAAAAACTCAATTACAAATTACATGTAATTGTAATTGAAAAAACTCAATTACTAATTACATGTAATTGACAAATGTAATTGATTTTAATGTAATTGTAAAAAACATATTTATAATTACATGTAGCAGTTAATTACTAATATTGTCAATTACACATACATATTTATTAAAAAATCTTTATGCATAAAATCGTGAGTCCAATTTTTGTAACGCATGATCTCTGGAATCATAAGAGCTACCAACCTAAGACATACATATTAGATGCTGATCAAGGTTTTAAAGATTTGATTTTTTTCGACCCGGCAGGTGGCGCTGGCCTCAAGTTGTAAACAGAATTGTGGGTGCCATTTGACAGAAGTTCAAAACAGAGTTAGAATAACTAAACTGCCTCTGAAATTGTTAAACTCCTCAGTTGATAGTTTTGTTGTAGTTATAAATTTTGAAAAAAAGCAAAAACTCTAAGTCAAACGAAGATATCGAGAGTTTTTGTGGGAGTCCTTAAAAAAAACTTAACAATGACTACAGACGACACAAAAGAAATACACAAAATAGACAGTACAATGCGAGTAATAATCACCACATTAATTGGAATGCAAACATTTTAGTTAAACAAATTAAATTTAACAAATATTTAGGTAAAAAATCGTTTAACTAAATTTGAATTCATAACTGAAATAGACAAAAAATGTAAAACTAATAGGGTTTAAATAAACCCAGATCTTTTATACAATGAATTTATTCATTCAATTTTTAGTTTTGAAATAAAGTTAAAGTATTAATTTTCAATTGAAACATGAATCAAATTAATTTTTATTATTATGCATCCGAATACCATGAAAAAGAATATTTGTATGTTTTTTTGTCTTTAAAAATTTTATAAGTAGTTATTTATTATGTTTTTTTTTTACATTATTAACCGTTTTTTTACAATTTGGAACGAAAAAATGATTTTATCTAAATTTTTTTTCCTGTGAATTTTAATATAATTTTACCTAAGTATTCTCCAAAGCTAAACCAACATATTGTCAATGATATGTCCGTCCATCTGTCACATACTATTTACACAGATTTAAAAAAAAAATAGGTTTTCGTACTTTTTACACTTATAAGCCAATAATTTTGTCAAGACCGACCATATAATACCATACACCAGAGTTTCCCGCAAAATGGGTCCCGGAAAATGGGTCCCATGGACCGATTAGATCTATATGTTGTCAAATCTTTAATAAGTGTAAAGAACACTCACAAATCAAATTTGGCAAAAAAATTAAAGCGAAAAAATTAACACAAAGTTTTAGTTCATCTTCTTTTATGACACTGTGATGAAGAAGGTGCAAAAACATTTAATTTTGTCGTTTTTAGCGTACCAAAAAAAGTTTAAATACAACAGGTGAATATTACATTAGAATATTTTTTTTAAAACGAAAAGTCACAAATAACTGTTATATTTGGTCCCTGAAGAGAAATCATAATAAAATTTATTTTATTGTCGACCATCCAAATTTTTATTTAATTGCTCAAATAACGTATTTTTGTCATATGTATGCTAATTAAACGTAATCTTATCATTTGATTGGAAAATGACGTTTGAATGATTTGTTGCATGATTCTCAAATTTTTAATATTACTGAATCCGTGAAAAAAAAAAATTTGATAATTTTTTTGAGTTTAGTGGTCTTTAATATATAAAAAAATATTGTCACGTTTCGTGCGCAGATTTTTTATTTTATTTTGTAAACCAGTGTTATTTATCAAGCACAACAAAAAATCTTTGAAAGAATATAAATTTGGCTGAAAACCACAAATTTACTTTAAAAGATAAAATAAAAATTAAGCGAATGTTGCGAATATATTTTTCAGGTAAGAAATATTTGCAAAAGTGAAAATTTTATCAAAAAAAAGGTCAACATTTTTAGGATCTGCTTTTATGGCACATATAAAAGCAGATAATAAAAAAATTAGACCTTTTCTGTAATAATATTTTCACTTTTGCAAATATTTATTGCGATATGCAGCCACTCCATTAAATGATATTGCAATGTCTTTAAAAGGCAGTTTCTTTACATATTTTGCGTTGTAAAAAAAATTAAATATTAATGTCTTTTTGGGAATCCCGATATTTTTAACCCAACTTGATGTTTGTGACCACAAATTAAAAGAAGATCCTATAAAATGTAGACCTTTTCGTGCTAAAATTTTCACTTTTTCAAATATTTATTGCGATGTGCAGCCATTCCATTGAATGTCAATGCAATGTCTTCACATATTTTGCGTTGTAAAAAATAATAGTGTCTTTTAAATTCCTTTTGGAAATCCCGATTTTTTATGTCTTTATGACTTTGTAGCTGTTTCCTTTTTGTTATCTGTTAAATTATGCAAGCGATCACTTATACAGGTAGGATTTTGCTTGCTGCTGACATGCTTTAAAAAAAATCCAACAAATGCGTGTGTTTTCTGAATTGTACCTGCGAAATATTAATTATTTTTTAGATAACAAAAAGTCGTTAGATTTTCTGCTAACAAATAAAATAGTTTTTGACCGCTAGATGCAAATAAAAAACACTAAATTTAGTCGAAAAAACATCAAATTACAAAATTCTTTCGAATTTAAGGTATTTTTTGGGTTTGATCAAATTTCCTGTTCGAACGCGAACTCAGCAAAGTTCATTTATTTATTATATTAATATATTATTTTCTATTAGTACCCCTTGCTGTAACTACTTGTAAAAAAACCGATATCACTACCATAGAAAATATTAGAAGGTTAATATTAAATTCAATTCTTTGTTTTTAAAATATGGTATTTGTCTTTTATTTTATTTAATTAAATTAATTGATTATTTTGCTTTGTTCAACGTTTTTTTAAAGATAAAAAGCACAATTGATAGTTTAAAAACTTTTTTTCTCTCTTTTGTTGTTTGCTTTGTTGTTGTTCTCCTTTATCTTGCATTGTTTTTATTAAACGTCAAAAGTTACATAATTTTTTAACCGATTTGTATGAAATTTGAAACTTTCTTTTGACACAACGACGGACGCTATTGAAATTGGCAAATCGGTCCATGTTTTGACATAGCCCCCATACAAACGTCCCCTTAAAATATGAGTCAAATGACTCTAACAATAACAATAGGTATCCTTTCGAAATTTGGCAGGTAAACGTGTTTTGTATTCAAAAATCACCACTCCAAATTTTAAAGCAATCGGACCAGTTCTTCTTGTAGCCCCCATACAAACCACCCTCCCGATATTCACATAAATCGCTAAAATTTCATGAAAATAGAAAATACTTTATTAAAATTTTGTTTATTTTTAACACGTACTTTAATTACCCAATCAAATTTGATTATAATCACACCATTTTTGGACTTAGGTACCATATGAAAATTTCGCCCGGTATTCACTTAAATCGGTTAATTTAAAAACAAATAGAAGACTATTTCACTCAAATTTGGTTTGTGAGTGTTTTCTACACTTATTAAAGATTTGACAAAAGATAAAACAAATCGGTCCATGTTTGGACTTGGGACACATTTTTTGGGAAACACTGGTGTAGGGTATTATATGGTCGGTCTTGACCAACTATAATTTTCTTACTTGTTTTTGTATGTAGTTGGTAAATTTTATTTATTATATTTTATTAAAATTATTTCATTAATATTAACACATATAATTATTTTATTAAAATAAATATAATATAATTTCCGTGTTAGTTTTAAATCATGTACTAAGGGTGACATGTAGGGATGCCAAACGGGAAATCCCGAATCCCGAAATCCCGGGATTTTTCGGGATTGACAAATCCCGAATCCCGGGATTTATTTTTTTCAATCCCGGGATTTTTCGGGATTTTCCGGGACTGATAAATCCCGAAAAATCCCGGGATTTCGGGATTTTTTTGTGAAATTTTGGAATCAAAATTGACTATTTCTTCAGTTATAGTTATCCCATGGGGACAAAATTGATATCGTTTGAAAGGTGTTTAAAATACCTTTCAAATCAGGCATGTTTGGATTAAATTCTCTTTTTCTTTGGGAGTACAATTTAATTTTTAGGACATATTACCTAATATAGTGTAGGGTGAAGCAATATTTTTTTCGAATTTTTTTCTGTTAAAAAAAAAAAAAATTATTAGGTTTTTGATGAAAATTTAATGTAATATTGCGTAGTGTAGAAAATTAGGGAATTCACATGGGGTATCGTATTTGTTGTATATGTTGTATGTCCTATCTAATTTTTAATTTATAAAATAAATAAATGTTGTATCGTCATATCGTGTAAGTGTCGTATTATTAATTTAAAGTTTAACCACCCGGGTAAAAATGAAATATATATGATCATATATGAAGATATATGGATCATATATGGATTTATATAACCATATATTATCATATATGACTCCATATATGTTTATTAGAGTGTCCCTTATTTTGGAAATGTTGGAAATCTTGAGACGGTACCCGCTCATTTTTTTCCTTTTGACTTAAAAATAACTCAGGAAAAATTTTACGCCCCTAGGACCACGCCTTCCCTACGCGACGGGGCCTTAAAGAGCGGGGCCTAAAAAATCATTTTTCCATACAAACCAAAAAAATTTTTTTTTGATTTTTAATTTTTTTGTTATTAATTATTATATTACTTGGTTTGCTTATTCACGACAAAAAATTTGATTTTGGAGGGATAAGTCTTTCAGCGCTAAAAAATTTTTCGCAAAAAAAAAATTTGGGCGGCCGGGGTCCTACAGTAAAAAATTTTTAAAAAATATTTTTTTTTAGTTTTGACCAGCAACGGTTTTAGCTGCTATGTTGCTTTAAATGATATATATTCCAAAAAAAAAATTATTCATATCTGTGACATCTTTATCTTTTTCGAAAAAAAAAATTTTGAGCCGTAGGAATCCTACGGTAAAAAATTTTTAAAAAATATTTTTTTTTAGTTTTGAAAAGCAATGGTTTTAGTTTTTATGTTGTTTTTAATGATATATATTCCAAAAAAAATATTATTCATATTTGTGACATTTTTATCGTGTATCGAAAAAAATCATCAATGCATTTTTTACCCTTTTTTAGAACACGATTAAGATGTCACAGATACAAAAAATATTTTTTTATGAATATATATCATTTAAAGCAACATAGCAGCTAAAACCGTTGCTGGTCAAAACTAAAAAAAAATATTTTTTAAAAATTTTTTACTGTAGGACCCCGGCGGCTCAAAATTTTTTTTTGCGAAAAATTTTTTAGCGCTGAAAGACTTATCCCACCAAAATCAAATTTTTTGTTGTGAATAAGCAAACCAAGTAATATAATAAATAATAACAAAAAAATTAAAAATCAAAAAAAAAATTTTTTGGTTTGTATGGAAAAATGATTTTTTAGGCCCCGCTCTTTAAGG
The DNA here is from genome assembly GCA_963921195.1 of Pegoplata infirma. Classification (NCBI taxonomy): domain Eukaryota; kingdom Metazoa; phylum Arthropoda; class Insecta; order Diptera; family Anthomyiidae; genus Pegoplata; species Pegoplata infirma. The sequence continues at coordinate 27,212,312 of OY992540.1, read as the reverse complement.
GCCCGTCGCGTAGGGAAGGCGTGGTCCTAGGGGCGTAAAATTTTTCCTGAGTTATTTTTAAGTCAAAAGGAAAAAAATGAGCGGGTACCGTCTCAAGATTTCCAACATTTCCAAAATAAGGGACACTCTAATGTTTATATATGATCGGATCCGTAAATTGACCCGATATGGGCTCATACCGGGCCAATTTTCGGATCAGATCATATATAAACATATATGGAGTCATATATGATAATATATGGTTATATAAATCCATATATGATCCATATATTTTCATATATGATCATATATATTTCATTTTTACCTGGGCAACTCTGTTTTAGCCCTTTCACTCCCCTTGTACACTACAGTGTACACTAGGGCGTTTCATCAAAAACTTTTTTTTGGATTTTTGCAACTCTTGAAGCGGGATATGAATTCTTATGGCCTAAAAGATTTTTGAGATTTTTTTCAGATTTTTGGAAGGTCGGGATCAACTCGCTCAAATCGATTTTATCCAGAAAATTAGGTTATGAAACATCATTTTATTTTATTTTTTTCCCCTGGTGCCTTTTTTTACAAAACTGAATACATTACTTCTAAATGTTGCTATCCTCCTAAAAAAAAATATTCGCGGTCAAAATTATAAGTTCAAGGGTCACTAAGATGACCTTAAAAGTAAAAATTTAGAATTTCCCGTGTTTTAACCTCAATAATTCGAGAAATAAGCTATGTATGAACGTCATGTTGAATCCGTTAGATAGGTCTTTAAAACACCTTTCATTTAAAACCAATCTGACTATTGTCACTTTTGTAGAAATGTTAAAAAAAAATAAAAAACTGGGAAAAACTCATTTTCTCCCCCATTTTATCGAAAATTGAACTGGTGCATTAGGTAGTTTTTTTTTGTAAAGTTAAAATAATAACTTTTAAAGACTTTTTATAGATTGTAGTTAGCGTTTCCAAGGCGGTTATCCAAAAAACCGGTTTTTTGTCAAAAAAACCGGTTTGACAAAAACCCGGTTTTCCGGTTTGGAAACACTAATTGCAATCAAAAAAACTTCTTTTAAGTTTATTATTTCTACTTTACAAAAAAACTACTAATGGATTCCCTTCGATTTTCTGTAAAATGGGTGAAAAATGAGTTTATCTTAGTTTTTTAATATTTCTACTAAAGTGACAAATGTCATTTTGGTTTTAAATTAAAGGTATTAGAAAGACCTATCTAACGGATTCATCATTACGTTCATATATTGCATATTTCTTAAATTATTAAGGTTGGAACACGGGAAATTCTGAATTTTTACTTTAAAGGTCATCTTAGTGACCCTTGAACTTATTATTTTGACCGCGAATATTTTTTTTTAGGAGGCTAGCAACATTTAGAAGTATTATATCCGGTTTTGTTAAAAAAAGGCACCAGAGAACAAAAAATAAAAAAAAATTATGTTTCATAACCTCATTTTTTTGATAAAATCGATTTGAGTGAGTTGATCCCGACATTCCAAAAATCTGAAAAAAATCTCAAAAATCTTTTAGGCCATAAGAATTCATATTCCGCTTCAAGAGTTGCAAAAATCCAAAAAAAAGTTTTTGATGAAACGCCCTAGTGTACACATCTTTAAAAATTTATTAAAAATTAACCGTACAACATTTTTGTGTTTTGTTTTGACAATACTGATCATTGAAGGGTTATCTTTACGATAGATGTGCTCGGAAAAATAAATTTGCATTCCGGTGGACTCTACACGCAATATTTGGTGGCACACTGGAAATTTTTCAAATAACGTAAAAAAATTGCAAAACAAAATAAACGTTAAACAGTTCTCAAAAATCGAATAATAATCGTTCAAGCTTTCTTAAAAGCGGATTTTGTAGAACTTTTCGATACGAAAAATACAAAATTCGAATTTTGGAAAAATGTTTACTCGTTCGGGAGATATTGCATGTAAAAGCTTCAAGTTTGGTTGGATATATCTCCGCTAGAGGGCGCGATAGACCAACGAAATCAACAAAAAGTTTTTACTTTGCATAGATCTACATTTTCACAAATTTTGATCAAGAAATTACTAGCCAAAAAAAGTCGGTAGTGAAAGGGTTAAGATAGCACTACAACACTAAATACGGCATCCATGTGAATTCCCTAAATATGTTTAGTTTTAGTTATCGTACTATTTTGTTGCCCTCAATGCAACTTGAAATTAATTAAAGAAAAAAAAGTTGTTTTGAAGAAAATTTGTTTAAACAAATTTTGCAAGAACCCACATTTTTTTTATAATAAAAACACTTCTAGTTATGTCCAAATACTAACTAATATTTTAAGTTTAAAAAACATTTTTTTTACTTTGTTTGGAGCCATCCGATTTTTATGACAAAAAAGAACCCAAGACATTGCCACAGACTAATACAGACTCGACATAAGTGACAGGTGTCAAAAAAGTATTCTTTAACCATATGGTTAATATTTTCAAATTATTCTACGAATTAGGTTAGAAAGAGAAAACTGATATAACGCGCCATAAGAAAAATGGATGCCAGATCGGTTTTTGTTGTTTCACTCACTCCTAAGTCGTAGAAAGTGTTGCCATGTTAGCGTAAAACGGACTAAAAACCGCTGTGTTTTCTCCTAAAATCGCTTAGTTTTTCCCCATTTTTTCTTATAAAACTCTACTGTCGAGTCTGTATTTAGTCTGTGACATTGCCATACAGATCCAATATTTTTCCGACACCGACGATTTTGAATTTCGAACAAAGGAAAATTCACTTCACCCTAGTAAACAGTTAGATGCCGATTTATGCATATGAAAACATTTTTTAGAAACAGTTAAATTTTGCCGAGAGTTTAATTTGTAAGTAATTCATCTGTAAAGTTTATGTTCAACAGTTTTAGATCGTAAATGAGTAAAAGCGGACCAGGGGAAAAATTCCCCTTGAAAATTCAAAACAGCATCTGAAAAATCCAAAAACAATAATTTTTAAAAAAGAAAACGTAAAAAAGCTTAATTTTAATAAATCCCGAAATCCCGAAAAATCCCGAAATCCCGAAAAATCCCGGGATCCCGAAAAATCCCGAAATCCCGAAAAATCCCGGGATCCCGGGATTAGGATTTTAAAATCCCGAATCCCGGGATTTGTAAATGTCAATCCCGTTTGGCATCCCTAGTGACATGTCACCAGTAAAAGCCATGGTAACGTGGCAGGAAAAAGAAAAGTTCAAGTTTAGAATCTGCCACCACAACTATACACACAAATTATATATTTATGTCACAAATTTTATGTTATATTTTTGACTTATATTTTTTTTAACCTAGTTTTAAATATCATATTTAGAAATACCGCAATCACCTAACTTGCCCAAAATGCTTCTGATGTTGAATTTCGCCAGTCACTATTAATTTGTTAAAAAAAAAAAACTTTGCCAGATGTCAGATTTTTTTTTTTGCATGTAATTGAAAACACTGTAATTTGAACGTTTTAATTACGATTACATGTAATTAGTAATTGAGTTTTTTCAATTACAATTACATGTAATTTGTAATTGAATTTTTCAATTACATTTACATGTAATTAGTAATTGAGTTTTTTCAATTACAATTACATGTAATTAGTAATTGAATTTTTCAATTACATTTACATGTAATTAGTAATTGGAAATTTTCAATTACAAATTACATGTAATTGTAATTGAAAAAACTCAATTACTAATTACATGTAATTGTAATTGAAAAAAATGTAATTGGTATCGCCCATGTCTGGTTGTAAGTCATGACAGCAAAACTAACTTTATCATTTTTTTTATCTTTTAAAAAACGAATTATTTATTTTTTATTTATAAATTTATTTTAATTTTAATAATTTTATTTATCATAAAAAAGTTTAACGAACCACTCACACTAAAATACAAAATGGCGGTCTGTATTTGGTTTTTTAATTTTTTTGTGCAAGTAATTTGCATATGTTGTTGTTTTTTTTATTTTGAACCAAGAAAACTTGGTTATTTTACATAAACAATTTATTATGTTACTTTAACATCGACAAGCATAATTTTAGCAAAATTTGGTAAAAATGTTAACCAAGTAGGGTTGCTCAATTTGACCCTAGTTTTTTTTTGCGTGTATGGGGAAAATTGGCTCCGTGTTGCTATATCTTGTTTAGTTTTCAAGATATCACCATTTTAACTTTTTTATGCAATGAATGAATAAGCCATTTGATTTTTCAAATTGAATGAAAAGAAAACTGATTGCATTCGCAATGGAATGCACTCGATTTTTAAAAGTCAAATGAAAAATAAATCGAATGCTTTTGAATTTATAAAGTGTATAATATGTCTATAGTGAATTCATTCAATTCGCTAAAATGTGATTAGCGAATGCAATCACTAAATTTTCATTTGGAATGGTTAAGGAATGAAATCCTTTAAAGCTCTGGTATTTTTTAGCTCTGGTATTCTTGATAGACGGTATTTACAAACTGCCCTTTTTTTGCTTGCAATAAATTCTTGCAACTTTTTTTTGTAGGCAAACGGGGGTGAAACGAAAACGGAGTAGAAAAATCACTAATTCTGTTTTCCTCCTTCGTTGCTTCTTACCCCCAATTGCCATCAAAAACAAACTCAGATAAAAAAGGCGTGCAAGAAAAAACGCCGTGTAAACTGCCACATACTTTTTTTAGGCAAACAGGGGTGAAAAGCAACGAATGAGGAAAACAGAATTGGCATTTTTTTCTACCCGTTTGTTTTTCACCCCCGTTTGCATAAAAACAAATATTGAAAGACTTTATTGCGAGCAAAAAAAAATCAGCATGTAGATTGACGGTACATACATATTTACATGCTGCCTTTTAATACCCTCCACTCTAGTGATAGAGGGTATATATAAGTTTGTCATTCCGTTTGTAACACATCGAAATATTGGCCTAGGACGCCATAAAGTATATATATTCATGATCCTCGATCGATTTTAAGTCGATCTAGCCATGTCCGTCCGTCTGTCTGTAGAAAACACGCTAACTTTTGAAAGACTTTACAGAGGCTAATGAAGTTTGGTATATATGTTGGTCATTTACCTGGTCAGGTTGGTATTGCAATCCAGCCAAATCGGTCTAGTGGTTCAAAAGTTATGAGCAAAAGAGTAAATTTCGGCAATGGTTTTTTGCGAATTTACGAGATAAAAAACTCGATAAATTTCGAAAGACAATAATGAGACTGCTGAAACGTAACATGTATCTTTGCCGTTCTCCAGATCTGTTTGGTATTGAATTTCAGCTCAATAGGTTCAGTGGTTCAAAAGTTATAAGCAAAACCCCGAATTTCAGATTGGGTTCATCTAAAATGCCACGTGGTAAACAAGTTTAAAAAGCATTGGTGGTAACTTAGCAATGCTTTTCAAACTTGTTTAGTTTTAAAGCAATGCTTTTTAAACTTGTTTAGTTTTAAAAGCATTGGTAACTTAAAAATTGTACTCCAAAAAAATTTTACACTCAAAAATAAAATTTCGTTTTTTTTTTACAAAAATGTCAATATTTTGTGTACATACGTACGTACATTCACTCAGAAATATTTTTACAGTAAAAAAAAACATTACACTCGAAAAAAGTTTTACACTCAAAAAAATTAGAAATTTTTCTTTTTTTTTTTTTTTAAATGAAAAAAAAAGTTTTTTTTTTTTACTCAAAATAAAATATTTCTAATCAAAATTGTTAATTTTTTTCACTTTAAAAATGTACTATCCTTTAAAAAAGGCATTGTGGAGGGTATTCATAGATTCGGCAAAGTCGAATTTAACTTTTCGACTTGTTTTGCTTGCAATAGTCTTGCAACTTTTTTTTGTTGGCAAACGGGGGGAAAAGCAAACGGGGTAGAAAAAAAATCACGAATTCTGTTTTCCTCCTTCGTTGCTTCTCACCCCCGATTGCCTTAAAAAAAACTCAGATAAAAAAGGCGTGCAAGAAAAAACGAAGCAATGTAAAATGCCTCATTGCAAGCAACTAGAGGGATTTTAGTTTAGTCATTTATGTTCAGTGCTGTTGTATAGTCAAACTCAAAAGAAGTAGCAGACAGTCAGTCAAGCTAAAAAGTAACCGTCTAAAAATTCTCTATACAAAAAAGAAAAGCAAAAAGTCTTGTTTTTCAAATTTTAGAGACTGTTTTTTAAAAGAAAAAAAAGAAATATGTGGAGTAATAAGGAATTAGTGAAACTTTTGATAATTAAATACCAAGGACATGAAAATCTTTATAATACTCAAAGTCCTGATTATACTGATAGGGTTAAACGGTCGGATTCCTATATTGACATATGCAAAAAACTTACAGCAATTAATGAGAATATCACTGTGGAAGCCATTAAAACTAAAATTCATACGTTGAGAACGCAATATATAAAAGAATTGCATGAAATTGCGAAAAGAAAACGGAGTGGCCAAGACAATTATAAACCAAGACTTTGGTTTTTTAATAAAATGGATTTTTTGAAGACGCATTGCTATTCAAAAAAGTCGGAATTGAACATTCACGAGGTAAGTACACATCGTAGTTGGTCAGCTCAACTTACCAATGTATCTATGAATAAATCATAGAGTTAAGGTGCTGAATTGCTTTTTATATGGGGTTCACACTTTGGCTAGGTTTTTGAGATCTCAGTTAAGGAACATTGTACAATTTTTTCTGTTCTTTGTTTTCAGTGTTGCAAATTATATTTTTATTTTTTAAACGTTCTTCAATTATATCATTGATTAAATTTTTTGGAAAACTTTTTTATTGTAAAATTTTATAAATTGTCTGTATGTTTTTAGTGTGGTCATTGATCATCACTTATTTTCAATAATCTTTCAATGAAGTTCTTTGCGGTATTTATTTTTTGATTCCGAGGCTGTGTTGCGTTAAAATTCATTAGTCTTCCAGACAGTGTTGCCATATATCAAGATTTATCTTTTTTTGCAAGTTTTTTGAGGTGCTAAAAAGATTTTTTTTCTGAAAAAAAGATTTTTGGAAAAGTAAAAACAAAAATTTAATTTCTAAATAAGCTCAAATTACCTCAGAAATATATTTTTTTATTAATTTAGTATTATTTTTTCATTCTACGCTATGCTGTAACTTGTTCTTTATGTTAAAATTAAATTTAAAATACAATTTGTAAGTTTTTTTAATGATTTTAATACTTTTTTCAAAAAAAAGTTTTTTTTACAAAAAAAAGATTTTTTTTCAGAAAAAATAAGATTTTTCAAAAAAATATATGGTAACACTGCTTCCAGATGCCGTTGATTTAGCATACCAGTCAAAGATAATCCTGTTTTCCTTCCTATGTTATTTTGTGTCTAGATATGCAATTTCTCTATTTTCTTCTAATTCAATAGTAAATTTTATTTTGGGGTGATGTTTATTAAGGATTTTTAAGATTTCATCCTGATCGTCCTTGTTAATAACCTCAAAAATGTCATCCACATATTTAGTTATGTATTTAATTTGAATTTTCTTATTATTTAATTCTTTAATCGCATCGTCAAGAAGGCTGTCAATAACTATATCTGCTATCGTAGGTAAAGTGGGTTGCCCATTGGCATTCCAAAAATTTGGTTGTACAATTTTTTCTCATAAATGAAATAATTGTTATCTGTTAAGCAGAATTCAAAATTTCGAACTGGGAATATTTGTCACTTGATTAATTACGTTCCATTTTTCCATAATGGTTTTAATGGCCGAGTAAACTGGAATATTAGTAAAAGGGGAGACTACGTCGAACGAGACTAATATATAATGTTCTTCAAGTTCTATATTCTCCAATTTTTCCTTAAATAGAAGGCCTATGTGCAAGATTATTTCATATGGTTTTATTGTGGAAGTCCTCACGCCACCCTATTTCTTACGAGAATCGGTTTCATGCCAAGAATATTGGACTTATTTTAGACGCTTGTTGTAAAAGATGCGCTTTGGAGGATAAAACGCCAATAGATCTTAGGATATTGAAAGGATTCGCAATGACTTTGAACGTGTTTAACTTGCACTTCTAGCGGAAAAAGTTTTGTGGTATCGCTATGGACCAAGAGAAATATGCAAGGTGTCAATCGCACACCGCCAACCTAACCTTATCTACCCATCATCAATAAGAGGGTGATGTGTTTCTCTAAGTGTATCCACTTGTTGTTAACAAATTATTTTGGAATTAAATATTCTTTGTATTTTGAGTTTGAAAACTTTTATAATTTTTCGTTATTCTGGTTTTTGTGTTTAAATAAACTTCAACATTTTCTTTTATAAAACATCGTATTTTAAAACATATTATTTGGCGACGAGATAAAAATGGATCCCGCAATTCAAGAGATTTTGGAACGCCAACAAGCCTGGACTCAACAACTTTTAACGCAACAACAACAATTCTTCACTGAGATGATGAATCAGCGGACCACGAGTCCTGTTGCAAGCATAACTACAAGCAACATAGCGGTACCGAAATTTCAACAATTTGATGAAGAATCAAATGATTTTGATACCTACAAAAGGCAATTGGAAGAACATTTCAAGGCATATGGCGTTGAGGACGATGAAAGAAAAAGGGCGTTTTTATTATCTTGGATCGGCGACAAAACATTCCGTGTGTTACAGAAACTGGTTGGAAAGCATAGTCTACAGGAGATGACGTATACAAATTTGGTAACTAATTTGGATGTTCATTATAAAAGCAAGATACAAATGATCAAATCAAGGTATGAATTTTACAAACGTGTTAAACGTGAAGGGGAGAGCTACAGTCAATGGGTAACGGATTTAAAAGGTATGGCAAGAGAGTGCAGTTTTGTTTGCAAAAAAGATAATTGTTGTACTGAGTTTTCCGATGAACTAATTCGTGATATTTTATATACACCTGACGAGCCTGTAAGGACTGCAGCTTTACATAAAGATGAACCAACATTAAAAGAAGTGTTGCAAATTGCAGAAACTTTTGAAGCTACACAAAAGACACTCAACAGTATCAAATCCAAACCAACTAATGATAGTGACATTTTTTATATGAAGCAAACATCGAAGAGACATAGTCATCAACAGCATAATCAACAACATTATCAGCAACGTAGTCATCAAAATCAAAACCAACATAAGAACCAGCAATCGAAGCAGCAGTATCCAGCGTGTAGTGGATGTTTTAAGAAACATGAAAAGAACAAATGCAAGTATTTGAAAGCTCAATGTTTTATCTGCAAGAAGATAGGACACATTGCTCCGGTATGTAAATCTAAATCTAATTTTAATAAAATTAACTCAGTGGGGGAGAATAATGAAATATTGTCATGTGATGCCACTGACAATGTTATTTCAAGATCTGGTAATAAAATGATTATAAATGTAAAAATAAATAATCGGGATATGAAATTTCAATTTGATACGGGAGCTATGCGTTCCGTTATTGGTCTTGAAAGTTATAAGATTTTGAAAAGTCCAGTTTTAAAGCCTACATCTGTCAAACTTTTCGGTTACGGTAATGCACAGATCCCTGTTTTAGGTTCTGTTGAAGTAAATGTTGATATACAAAATGAAAGCAAGCGATTAGAGCTTATCGTTGCAAATTCTCATGAATGCTCTAATATATTCGGGTTAAATTGGTATGATGAGTTCAAAGCTGTGCAGATTTTCAAAGTAGAAGAAAATCTTGGTTTAAAATCTTTACATGAGCAATTTAAAGAGCTATTTTCAGATGAGTTGGGGTTGTGTACCACAATGAAAGCTCATATTTATATGAAACCTGATGCTAGGCCAAAATTTTATAAACCTAGACCCATACCATATGCTCTTCATGATTCATTCAAAAAAGAGGCAGAACGTTTAACCGAATTAGGTATATGGAAACCTGTAAAATATAGCCAATGGGCATCACCACTAGTGATTGTACCGAAACCAAATAATAAAATTAGGGTGTGCGCAGACTTTAAAGTAACTATTAACCCTCAAATGGATATAGAACAATATCCAATCCCACGAATTCGTGATTTATTTCATAAACTTAAAAATGGTCAATTATTTTCTAAAATAGATTTGTCAGATGCGTATCTGCAAATAGAAATGGACGAGGATTCGAAACAACTTTTAGTAGTCAATACTCCATTAGGTCTTTTCCAATATGAAAGATTACCATTTGGTATAGCCAGCGCACCAGCAATTTTTCAGCGCCTGATTGAACAAACAATCAGTGGTATTCCCGGGTGTGTCAATTACTTAGATGACATTATCTGCACTGGCAAAACTGAAGAAGAACACCTGTATAATCTGCGTTTATTGTTTAAGAGATTAAGTGATAGTGGTTTTCGTTGTAATTATTCGAAATGCTCATTTTTGCAACCAAAGGTTGAATACTTGGGTCATATTATAAGTAGTGCTGGTATTTATCCTTCAGAGACAGGAACGGAGGCTATTAAGAATCTTCCCCGGCCCAAGAATATTACAGAACTGCAATCTTTTATGGGAAAAGTAAATTACTATTGTTCTTTTATTAAGAATTATTCAACAGTATGTGGTCCTCTAAATCTACTTCGTAAGAAAAATCAAAATTTCTTTTGGGGAAAAGAACAGGAGCTAGCGTTTCAAGAATTAAAGAGGCAGTTAATTGAGTTAGCTCAACTTGTACATTTTGATGAGAATCTACCAATAGATTTGGCTACGGATGCATCTTCGTATGGTATAGGAGCTGTGATTTCACATATTTTTCCTGATGGTTCGGAACGACCAATTGCGTATGCCTCAAAGACTTTATCAGATCACCAAAAGAATTATAGTCAAATCGAAAAGGAGGCACTGTCGATTATTTTTGGGGTTAAAAAATTTCATGATTATTTGTATGGTCGTAAGTTTGTCTTAATAACGGATCATAAGCCTCTCGTTTCAATATTTAATCCAACAAAAGGGATTAATAGTACGACAGCACACAGACTCCAAAGGTGGGCCTTAACACTCTCAAGTTATAATTATGAGATACAGTATAAGAATACTAAGCAACATGGTAATGCGGATGCTTTATCGAGGCTTCCTCACAAGAATGATTTAGACTTTGATGAATCAATTGAAATAAATGATATTCATACAGATAAACATTTGGAAGATTTTCCAATAGATTCAAAGCAAGTTGCTGAATATTCTATGCAAGACAACATTTTACGTAAAGTTTATTTTTATGTCATGAACGGTTGGCCTGAAAAGGTAACAGACAAGGATTTAATGCCATATTTTCGTCATCGTTTTAATATAACGCAAAGTAAGGGTGTTTTAATTATGCAGACTGACTATAGTCGTATTGTTGTTCCAAAACAACTACAAGTCAAAGTTCTTCAACTTATACATCAAGGTCATTGGGGAATTGTTCGAATGAAGCAAATAAGTAGACGTTATTGTTGGTGGCCAACTATTGATGAGGATATAAGTAATTTGGTTTCTACATGCCGTGCCTGCAATGTGTGCAGTTCAGATCCACCGAAAAAAATTTCGTCTTGGCCAGAATCTACAACTCCTTGGCAGCGTATTCATTTGGATTACGCTGGTCCGTTTAAAGGATTTATGTGGTTAATAGTTGTCGATTCATATTCTCAATTTCCTTATGTTTCAAAGATTAAAAGTGCCACATCCACGTCTACGATCGAATCATTACAAAGTATATTTTCTATTGAAGGTTTGCCTGAAACAATTATAACGGACAACGGAACTCAGTTCACTTCCAAGGAGTTTCAGCATTTTTGTAAGGAAAATGGAATGCAGCATTTAACAACAGCACCATTTCATCCTGCATCTAATGGACAAGCTGAAAGGTTTGTTCGTTCGTTTAAAAGCTGTCTTAAAAAACAACTATCTGCCGGCGAGGACTTGAAAACTTCACTTTTAGCATACCTCACCACATACAGGTCAACACCAAATAAGGATGGTAGATCTCCTGCTGAAAAAATTCATGGACGTCAACCTCGAACCTTACTAGCATTATTAAATCCTACTGTTACTCCTGTAGCTAATGATTCAAATTCGTTTGCAAATCAGAAACACTATAATGTTAATGATAACGTTTTATATAAAAATTTTGGAAGGGGAGATAAATGGCTTCGTGGTACTATTGTAAAACGTCTTGGTAACGTGATGTACCTTATTCAGATTGGTAACAAAACTATTAAACGTCACAAGAATCAAATTCGTATTTTAAAAACTGATTCAAAGTATATTGATGTTCATCAATCAGCTCGGTTATTGTTAGAAAACTTTTATACGTCCTATTCTGAAGCTACAAATTTATTCAATACTATGCAATCTATTCCAGTTTCTGCTTCACCGGTAACACCTTCGCCTCTAACACTTCCGTCAGCATTGGAAGAATTGCCTACTTGTTCACGATACGTTAATAGAAGCCCAATAAACTTAAATGAATTGCCATCAACTTCAAGTCAATCAACTGTGATTCCAGCCAATATTGATTTGCCTACCTCGCCGCCGCGAGTAAGGAAATCTTTGCGAATGAAACGTAAACCAGTTCGATATTCTCCTATAGTAACAAAATTGGCGAGGAGGAAATGATGTGTTTCTCTAAGTGTATCCACTTGTTGTTAACAAATTATTTTGGAATTAAATATTCTTTGTATTTTGAGTTTGAAAACTTTTATAATTTTTCGTTATTCTGGTTTTTGTGTTTAAATAAACTTCAACATTTTCTTTTATAAAACATCGTATTTTAAAACATATTAGAGGGTATAAAAATAAAATCAGAATCATTTTTAGTCCGAACTGGTGGACTTTTTTAAATTAAACGGGTAAAATACGTGAAACACTTAAAGATATTTATTTAGCAATGTCGGCATGGGGATGTCGAAGAAATTCTTAAACACAAATGAGGACCCCAGTAAAAAAAGAAGTTGTTTAAATGGTGTCCCCAATGTAGGGTCCAGAAATGGAAACCCTTATTTTTACTTATTTTCAATAATCTTTCAATGAAGTTCTTTGCGGTATTTATTATTTGATTCCGAGGCTGTGTGGCGTTAAAATTCATTAGTCTTCCAGATGCCGTTGATTTTCGTTAAATTTTTCCATAATGATTTTAATGGCCGAGTAAACTGGAATACATAGAGTATACATAGAGGCTAAGGCGTCAAAAATTGAGTTGTCAAAGTACAACTTGTATACATGTATTTGTTGACAAAGTACGACTTGTAAACATGTGTTGTGTGGTGAATTCACATCGACAACGTACGTGTGAGAAATTAGAAAAAGATAGCAATATTGTTTTTTCTTTCACCTTCGCCTCTATGTTTCTCTATGCTGGAATATTAGTAAAAGGGGATACTACGACGAACGAGACTAATATATAATGTTCTTCGAGTTCTATATTCTCCAATTTTTCCTTAAATAGAAGGCCTATGTGCAAGATTTTTTCATATGGTTTTATTGTGGAAGTCCTCACGCCACCCTATTTCTTACGAGAAGGGAATCGGTTTCATGCCAAGAATATTGGACTTATTTTAGACGCTAGTTGTAAAAGATGCGCTTTGGAGGATAAAACTCGAATAGATCTTAGGATATTGAAAGGATTCGCAATGACTTTGAACGAGTTTAACTTGCACTTCTAGCGGAAAAAGTTTTGTGGTATCGCTATGGACCAAGAGAAATATGCAAGGTGTCAATCGCACACCGCCAACCTAACCTTATCTACCCATCATCAATAAGAAGAGGGTATAAAAATAAAATCAGAATAATTTTTAGTCCGAACTGGTGTCGGAGAAATTCTTAAACACAAATGAGGACCGCATTAAAAAAAAAAGTTGTTTAAATGGTGTCCCCAATGTAGGGTCCAGAAATCGAAACCTCTTCTAGTTGTGCTCGACCGGTATTTGAAGGCATTTCAGCAAATTTGCTTGTATGTTTTGGGAAAAATTCATAATCGCTAATATCAAAAAATCACGTATTTTAATAAAAAAAACAAATAACTGATTTAATCTTTAGAAGACACAATTTTATTCTTCAATCAAAAACACAAACAACAAATTAAATACTGTTGGCTTACGCCGAAAAAATATAATAAATCAAAACATAATAAATCGAAAAATGTCGCTCGTGTGAGCAATTCACTTTACTTACGCGTTACTGTAGTGTGAAAAACAAAAAAATGTCCGCAATTGTAAAGTTTGCATAATTTAAATGAAAGATTAAGAAATTGTTGTTGGTCTCAAGATTAAATGCATTCCTTGAGTTAGAAAAAAGCTTTTCTTCATACGTCACACACAAACCTACTGTGAGTTAAACAAACTACGTTTCGCCACTGATGTTTGTATACCGACAAGAGCCTAAGCAGTTAGGCGTCGGTGTTACAAAACATCAGTGATTTAGAAGCACAGGTTCGAATCTCATGGCAGGCTAGTCTGTTGATAAAGAAACAAAGAATTTTTCTAGCAAATATTAAGTGACTACAGAAACCATGGTCTAGGGTAAATCCACATTTAATTTAATCTTTAAGATACCTACAGACGACACAATACTATGTACAATATTTAATTATATTGATGGTGTGTGTGTAATATTGACGATTGTACAATGGTCATTCTTACCCACATACCATCAATATAATTGAATATTGTACATAATATTGCGTCGTCTGTAGGTACCTTTAGAAGACACAAATTTCTTCTTCAATCAAAAACACAAACTGATAATTTTGTTTTTTTAGATAATTTGGCAGGATCATCTAAACTACAAAATAATTTAATTTTAAAAATAATTTTCATACATTAATTAATATAATATTTTATATTTACAGAAAACTAATAAAAGTAATTCCAGTATTGACCCTATTAAATCAATTACTGAACATCAAAATAAACCTTATAAATCAATTAATGAACATCAAGATGAACCGTATGTATTGACTAAACATCAAGATGAACCTTATAATAAGAGAGTAAGTTCATAGTTCTTTTTTATAATTCCTTATTCTGCCAAGTAGTTCACTTTGTTCCATAAAATAGTCTTCAAAATCTTGTCTAACAGACTGTGCAGCGATAAATGATTCCGATGGCATATTTATTCTTACAGGCGGTAAATTAACTTTTCTCAGTGGGTCCGACGCGGAAGCGACAGCAAATGTTGGCATTCTTGAGTAATATTTATTTTTATCACTTAAAAGATTGTGCAAAACGCAACAAGTTTTAGTTATTAACTCTACGTTTTCAACGGATAAATTTATTTTAGTTTGGAAAATTCTGAATCTGCTAGTTAGAATTTCAAAAGCTTGTTCAGCTACATGCTTAGCATGTGTAAGGCGCATGTTAAATATTTGCCTCTTTTTTTTATTCGTATTGTGCGAGTATGACTTCATAATATGCTTTTGAAGCGGATAACAGTCATCACTTATTATTACATATGGCAGTTTTCGTCCATCTCCAATTACTTTATCTTTCGGTAAATATTTTTCGCGATTATTAATAACATATTTTAGATCACTTCCTAAAAAAAAGTCTTCATCATTGGCGCGTTCGATGCATCCAACATCTATATACAAAAAACGGCAATCTGCATCAACTAGAGCGAACAATACAATTTTGTTAGGCCCGCTGAAGTTATAAAAATATGAACCATCTAATGAGCCTAAACAGTTTGGAAATTTCCATTTGATTGCAAAATTTTCTGCAATAGCTTCCCATTCACTGGGTGTTGTCGGAAACTGTAATAATAAATATTTTTTTTTTATTATGATTTTCAAAAAAAAAAAAAAAAAAACATATAAAAAATTTTAATAAATGCTTGTTTTTTTTTTAGAAAAGAACTTTGAATCTAGACGAGCGGTTTCACAACGTAAAAAGTTTGCTGGCTAAGCGACTTGAGGAGACAAAAGCATATGATTGGCTTGGCCAACAGGTTGTGTTTGAAATAAACAAGCTTACAAATGAAAGAATACAGCAAGATACTGCTTGGAAAATACAAAAAATACTTCGAGAAGCATCTTTAAAAGACGCAGAAATAGGACCTGAAATTGAAATGCAATCAGGCGAATTCAAGATGGATATGAGTTCAAACTTAAGTTTTTCGTCCCAAGAGTCAATATAGTTTGCAATGATAACCATTATAAACAAAACCGTAACCTTAATGTAAATATATGTATAATACATTTAGTAATTTAAATAAAATTTTATAACAAAAACGAAAAAATAATAACTAAGTTATATTAGCGAAGGTTACGAATCACCCAATAGCATTCATCGTATTAAAACAAATGGAATAGGATGCTCTTTATACCATTCGCTTATACGCTATATATAATAGATCACCCATATGTGCATAATTGATTTTTTTTATCGCTCCCCGCTCATTTTCGGTTGGTAGTAAAAAAAAAATATTTGTCCAGATATTTGCCTTTTAGCATAGAGGAACTAAGGCAAGAGATTGCAAGTGGATCATCTCTAAATGTTTCCTCTCACACCAAGTCTGGCTGGGATTAAAGTGAAATTTTTGGTTTTTTAAAAGTCATAAATAAAATGAATAAAATTATTAAAAAGTTGATAAAGATAAATATACAGCATAAAATGCTATTAAACCATAGGAATTGTTGTATTTTTGAAAAAAAATATGTTTTTTAAAAAACTTAAAAAAAAATGTATATTTCGTTTGTAGATTAGGAGAAAATAATTTTTGAACTGAAACAGTTTTACATTTATTGCATAAACTTGTAATATTTTCTTCAATTGAACTGAAACAAGTGTAATGAAATATGAAATCAAAAAATTCAGCGACTTTTTTACATATTTTTTAAAATACCAAAAAGTTTCGGTTTCGGCTAATATTCGGCCAAAATTTTGCCGAATACCGAAACCCCATTATTCGGCCGAAACCGAGACCGAAACCGAATATTCGGTCGGACTCTAAAAATTTGTACTTTATTTACCATATTTTTAACATTTTAAGAACAAAAAGCCATTTTTAATTCCTGTTTTAACCTTCATTCTTTTAATCCCAGCCAGTTAAAGTTTTCTCTCAAGAGCGAGACGATAACCCCCTGCTTCTAGGTTGCAAACAGGCCAAGCTGTTTAAACTTTTGACCTCAAAAATGGGCTAAAAAGCCTTTATAGATTAATTTGCCTGTAACTCTTAAAATAAAAATTTTTCGCAATCAACTTTTATTACAATTTTTTGCAAAGAACAAATTTTCTGGGCATAAGACCAGAATACCGAAATGACTCCCATCATATTAAAACCTTTTGTATCGGCTAAGGGGTCTTTCCTGAGTCGCGTGAACTTCGTAATTTGGTGGGGTCACGTCCTCTTTCGAGTGGGCGGCGCTTTAAAGTTAAAAATTGTCTTGATTTGTATGAAATTGGTATTATTCGAAAGCTTAAGGAAATTCCTCTCAAACATATCTTTACATGGAAAAATTTCATTAACCCGTTAAGCCCCAAAACCCGATTTTAATTTTTTTTTTTTTTAATTATCTCACAAATGTTACGAATTTAAGGTCATAATACGTATACACAGATAAGATAATTTCTAAGCTTTCATTTGGACTTTTATTCAAATCTCCAACTCTTTTAACACCAGAGATATAAAGGGTTAAAGTTTTGGTGCTATTTTTTGGGCTAAACCTATGAAGCAGAAAATCCTTTCTTTAGCGAAGCCGCTAAAGGAATCTGTGGAGCTTGTAATCCCTAAGTCCGGCCGTTACACAGAAAAGCTTTATTTAGCGAAGAGATTTGGGCTGAACATATGGATTTTTTACGCGGAAAAAGCTTTATTTAACGAAGCCGTTTGTGCTGAACCTATGGAGCACCAAAAATGTAACCCTTCAGAAAGCCGAATAAAAGTCTACATAAAAGCTTGGGAACCTGGTTACTTGTAGTTTTAATGACCTTGAATACGTAACATTTGTGCGATATTTAAAAATAAAAAAAAAAAACTTAAAATCGCGTTTTGGCGCTTAAGGGGTTAATGACATTTTTACGTGTAAACTTTACATTGCATTTTACATGTAAACTTAGTTTCTTCAAGCTTTCGAATGATACTAATTTTATCCAAATCGGATAAGTATATACATACTTGGGACGTAAGCATTGAGGCATTAGTTTTTTCATGAAAAATGCCAATGAAATAGTTGACATTGGCATTGTTTTTTCATATAATAGTAATGTCAGGTCCCAAGTATGGATAAGCTGGGATAAGCTCTTTTTAAGATATTTAAGAAAAACTGTTTATCTTTTGAATCCCCGCCCACTCGAAATAGGGTGTGACCCCTAAAGTTTGACATTTTTAATTCTGTGAGATCGAAGGTTAAAAGTTTAACAAAAAGTTTAAAAAAATCGCAAATTCGGTATTCTGGTTTAGTTCTATTTTCTGCTGTTACCCCGCATGCGAAAAGATACATACTTTTAAATGTTCGTCTTCAAAAATTCTGCAAATAGCCTCGCATACTTCTGGAATCACATCGAAAAGAAGTGATGCCGATATTTTTTTTTGATAATGTGTGCTCTCAAAAGATTCTCCAGTAGCAAGATATCGAAGTGTGGCAGCCAACATCTCTTTTGGAGTTTTAGATTTTCCCATAATTGTATCTTGGTTTTCGATGTCGTTTTCGATTTTCGCAAGAATGTAATCAAAAATTTCTGGTGACATTCCTAGGTCACTTGAAAGCTCATGCATAAGAAAGGAAAATGAGTCCACTTGCTCTTTCCGCCATGGTTTTACCCACTCCTCCGTTTTTCTTCTTTTGTTTGGTAAATTATTTGCACATTCACAGCATTCTATCAATTCTGATATAATTTTCAAATCTTCAGTATTATTTAAATCCAATGTTTCAACAGCCAGTTCTGTTATATCTAAAATTTCGTTAATAATTTCTTCCTCTTTATGCTCTTCCATTTTTGCAATTGTTTTATTTTTTTTTTTAATAATTGTAAAAAAAATGTTTATTTATTTATTTTTTTGTTACGAATGGAATGACCAACTAAAGAAGATAAATGAATAAAAAGTGCTGCCAGATAAGAGGATTTGTCCCCAAAATAGGAATTTTAACTTTGTATTTGCAGACTGATTTTTAGGGGCATGTCACAGACTCAATTCCGTTCGAATTTGAAAAAAGTGGTTTACTTGTAAAACGCAAAACGTATAGAGTCCGACCGAATATTCGGTTTCGGTCTCGGTATCGGCCGAATAATGGGGTTTCGGCCTCTATTCGGTATTCGGCAAAATTTTGGCCGAATATTAGCCGAAACCGAAACTTTTTGGTATTTTAAAAAATATGTAAAAAAGTCGGTGAATTTTTTGATTGCGTATTTCATTACACTTGTTTCAGTTCAATTGAAGAAAATGTTACAAGTTTATGCAATAAATGTAAAACAGTTCAAAAATTATTTTCTCCTAATCTGCAAATGAAATATACAATTATTTTGTAAGTTTTTTAAAAAAACTTATTTTTTTTTCAAAAATACAACAATTCCTATGGTTTAAAAGCATTATATGCTGTATATTAATCTTTAACAACTTTTTAATAATTTTATTCAGGCGGTAATTTTTTTAAAGTTTCGGTTTCGGTTCGGTTTCGGCCGAATATTACTTTTTCGGCCGAGTATTCGGTTCGGTTTCGGTTCGGCCTCGAAAACTGGTTTCGGTCGGACTCTAAAAACGTATATTATTTTGTTCGGAATGAAATCACTTTCAAAAATAAAAGTAGAATTGAATTGCATAAAAGTGGTTTCAATCCAAAAAAATAATGCTTTGCGTTTTACGAGTAAACCACTTTTTTCAAATCCGAACGGAATTGAGTCTGTGACATGCCCCTTATGGGAAGGAATTGGTCGATTTCACAAAATTTTGGGAATATTTACTTATTTTTAAGGCCTAGGCACTTGAGCGCTACTGTAGCGGTGCTGTAGCGTGACGGGCTGTTGTATTTTTCAAGCACTTACTGATTCCGTTTCAACGTGTGATATTAATTTACAAATTTTATTTTAAACAGTGGTTATTTGTGATTTTTTTTAATTCATATTTACAGAAAAACATTTTTTTTTTCGTTTATTTATATTTATTTGTCAATTCTGCCACACAAATGAAAAAATTTCAACACAAAATAAAAACTAAAATCAGCTGACACGTAAAACGTACGGAAAATCAAAAATTTTTAGGTTCGGCCGCTACAGCACCGTCACGTATTCGTTTAAGTACCCATTTCTATTTATTTTAATACAAGCTAACGTATCAGCTGACACGTCTCCGAACCGTATTCGCTCAAGTAATTATGCCTTTAGGGATTTAAAATAAAAAAAAACATATGAACCATAGTGACATAGTCCATCGACCGTTTTGTAGATCTGGCATCACCAAAGATAATTGGAAAATTCTGGCAATGCCAAACTAAAGTTCAAACGCAAAGCAAAGAGAGACAAAAAGAATTTTAAATTAAATTTTAAAATAAATTAAAATGAAAAACTAATCTAATTTTTCTGAAATTAAAATTGCCTTATGTAAATTCGGTCAAAGAGAGACAAAAAAAAATCTGCATTCTCCCTGTAAAACTGGTATCTTCCATCTCGCTCACATTTCGATTTGTGATAAAATTTCGTAAACAATACCATATGGTTTTTGTTTACTACTTTTTCAAACGCCATTTGTTGGACTACTCTATGACTCTGATACACAGACCATATAGACATGCAACACGAGTGCTTATTTTGGTACTTTCAATATGGACGCATACAAAATACTACTAAATTTACTTCTCTGCCTAGAATACGTGTGCCTGTACGTGTGAGCTTTTGCATCTATATTTTCGTTGTTTGTTTACGTTTTGTATGAAACGTCAAAAGTTACACGCGCGTGCCGTCACTAATACATAAACATGTGCGAAACTTATTCGTTTCACCCCTATGCTCTGATATGAACATTTTATTTGGGAAGCATAGGGGTGAAACGAAGAGCAGGGATGCCAACTTAGTGCTTTTCGCGCTAGATCTAGTGCTTTTTGATGTGTCAAAACGCGAAAAATTTTCACCTAGTGCCAAATTAGAAAAACGCACTAACTTGGTGCTTTTTAAATTTTCAGTTGGTGCTTTTAGTGCTTTTTCAAATTAATTTTTATAGCCTCCAAACAAAGTATGGCGGAATACAAAGTTTGTTATTTCGAGTGTAACGCACCGAAATATTAGTCGGAGACCCCACAAAGTATATATTTTATTGATTTATGATCGATTCAAAAACATTTTTTGAATGTCTGTCTGTCTGTGGAAAGCAATATGCAGTTCAAACTAAGAGCTAGACGACTGAAATATGGAACGAATATATTTTTATGGTCAATGACTATTGGTCGTATTAAGTTCGGAAAAAGGGCAAAATCGGACTAAGGGGAAAATGTTTTCCTTTAAAGAACTAAACCACCCTTTAAAAAATGCCATTCTTTGTAGGTTTTGTTTTTGTATTTTGTTTTAATATTTGAACTCTGTTCTGGATGAAGTTCAAAGACTAAATTTGGCTGTTTTGAAGCGGAAAATCCAGACCATATAGAATTGTACAAAGATTTATATCAGTTGCTCAAAATTTTAACCAACAAACTTATCAAAAATTTTATTTGAAAAAAAATATTATTTTTTTTTACTTTTTTATCTATTTAAAAAGAGTCCAGTGCTTTTTTACCCTTTTTTTAAACCAAATTTACGCGTTTTTACCCGTTTATAAAATTTTTGTGCCCGTTTTGCTCTCAAATAGTTGGCATCTCTGACGAAGAGTTTCTGACTTGCGTATTAAGGTGTGTTTAGATCATCCCACCGAGTCTTTGGATTTTAAGAAAGTAAAATATTACCAAAGTCTTAATACTGCCAAAAAATCATAAACAAAATCAAAAGACATTTTTAAAAACAGCTGTTTGTGTGCAAATCTAATAACACACAGCCATTTTTTGAAATATTTCATAAAATCAAAAGTCTAATTGGACTGTCAACAAAATCATATTAGAGCCCAGTCACAATTGGCACCACCGACGACGAACCACATCAAAAGAGAGAGCGACACATTAAAATTAAACGACAGACGACCGGACACATTTTATAAAGAAAATGACGCTCATATCAGTTACACATTTATTTTTTTCTTTAGTTATCCTTTAAAAACAGGTACACAATGTTTTTTGTTTGCAACACACACACAATATATCAACTCCAATTGGAAAAATTAGCATATTTTGTTGAACATATGGCAACGCTACTTGACAGAAATTTTAAAAATATGAGAGGGTGGTGAGAGAGAACTACAAAAATAGAATAGAATCTATTCTGGCGGCAGCGTGGTCGACCACAAAGCGATTTTTTGCTTTTCATACAAAATGTATGAAAACATTTTGTGGTAACCGAATGTGGTGCCAATTGTGACTCGGCTCTTACACACGATTTTTTGACAGGTCTTAATACTCAGTGGTATGATATAAACACAGCTTTACTGACAGCACGCGCATGTAATTTTTGACATTTTCTACAAAACATAAACAAACAACTTCTGATTAATTTTTATTAAAAAATAAAAATTGTTTTATTCGACCTTTAAAATATTATATTTTGAGGATGTTTATTCTGGCTCGAGGTCATTATTTTCTTTACTAATTAAAACCATGATATTCTCATAGCATAATTTTCAAGAAAAAATTATTTTTTGTTTTAAATTTATTTATGTTGGTCATTTTTGCAAGACTTAATCGACACGTGTTTCGGAATCTGTCAAGATTCCATTGTCAAGATTATTTAGCAAAAATAGAAACGATTTACTACAAAGTAGCAAACGAGTCTAATGACAAATCGTTTAGTGCACAAACTAGCATTTTAATACATATTCGCCTCTATTCTCAATGAGAATCAGGAAGACGAAGAAATTGTACCATGCTAATAAGACAGATTCCGAAACACGTGTCGATTAAGTCTTGCAAAAATGACCAACATAAATAAATTTAAAACAAAAAATAATTTTTTCTTGAAAATTATGCTATGAGAATATCATGGTTTTAATTAGTAAAGAAAATAATGACCTCGAGCCAGAATAAACATCCTCAAAATATAAACAAACAACGCAAATAAACGTTTCATTTTTTTCGAAAAATATTTTTTTCTTATGGTGTTTTCTTTTTTGTAAAAAAATGTGCCTTTTTTGCATTTCGCCCCAAAAATTATGTTTTTGTGTTCTTTTTAAAAAAATGTCAACCCTCATAAAGAATATCGTGTTCTTTTCTAAGTGTATGTCCTATAAAGTGTTCTATTCCAGTCAAATAAAATGCAAATTTTTGAAGGTGTGCGTTAAACATTTTAAAAATGTATACCCTAAAAAGGCAATTTTTTTTTTTTTTTTTTAAAAGAAAACACCATTAGTATCTATGTTGTACCTTTATTTCGCTAAGTCCGACCCACCATTGGATAGGTCTTAAAAAATTTTAATATCCATGACCACAACAGGGGGGCGGGCAAAACAAAAACGGCATTTTTTAATCCACTGGGTTCTAGAACAATACTTTAAACTTCTTCGGACATAAAAATGTTTAGTCTGACAGAATATTCGGTTTCGGCCTCTATTCGGTATTCGTCAAAATTTTGGCCGAATATTAGCCGAAACCGAAACTTTTTGGTATTTTAAAAAATATATAAAAAAGTCGCTAAATTTTTTAATTTTGTGTTCCAATTTACTTGTTTCAGTTCACCTGAATAAAAAGAAGCAAGGATAAATAAAAGCCAAATTTAAAGTTAATATTAAACCAATTTCTAGTTTTATTATTCTTTAGAATCAAACTTTAAAACAGTTTTTCCTCAAGTGTGTAGCCATTAGATTTTATAGCCATCATATCTTATAAAAAAAAAATTAATAAAACACAAGTCATATTTTTGTTTAACCTTGTTTTTGCGCAAGTTCACGGGCCTTGGCGCGTTCCAATTTAGCAATGCGAGCCAAACTCTTTGAACCCAAAATACCACCACCCCAGTGTTTGCGGATTTCATCGTGACGGTCATTGTAGTTAGTCTTGATAGCTTCAATAACCTTGCCGAAGTTGGCCTTATCGTTAGCCTCAACATTGGTCAAAGCCAAAGCGGTGCAGGTCTTGCGACGTACCAACAAACCAAGACGGGCTTTACCTTTAACAATACAGTATGGTACACCCATTTTGCGGCACAAGGCAGGCAAGAACAAAACCAACTAAAAAGAAAGGAAAAAAGGTCTTGTTATAGATCATAGGAATTGGATCAAGAGTTATTAAACAAAATAGCAATATATATTCAGATTGTCAAGCTTCCACAAGATTGTAAATATTATTATACAACTTCAGTTGAAGAAATTCATGTTTAACATCATTTTATGTTTATCGATTGGTCGCAATGTTTTTGTTTAATCTTGATTTACATGTTAACTACCCTTGTCCACCCTCATCTACTATTTCCCAGTATTGGGGATAGCAATAGTCAATTTTAAATAATTTTTCATTTAAAATTATTTAAACCCGGCAAATCGTAGCCCCCAATACTAGGAACTAGTAGATATGGGTAGTCAATGGTAGTTAATATGTAAACTGCCCTTTATATTATGGAACACAAAACAACTAAAAAATACATGTTATGGTCAAACTTACCTCAAGGGGATCAACATCGTGAGCGATGACGACCAATTGAGCTTTCTTTTGTTCAACCAACTTGGTGACTGTGTTGGTACCAGCACGAATGAAACTGGGTTTCTTTTTAGGTTGGACATCCTTGCCCTTAGCCTTAGCTTCAGCAATCTTCTTCAAGCGTTGCTTCTTAGCAATGGCGGATTCAGGACGGTATTTCTCCAACAATTTGAACATTTTGACGGCGGTGGTCTTGTCCAAAGTTTGAGTGAATTGATGAATTGGTGGTGGCACCTTCAAACGCTTTTGCAAAACAGCCTTTTGGCGTTGGACGCGGATGTATTTTGGCCATCTGACAAAGCGAGACAAATCACGTTTGGGTTGGATACTTTGACCTTAAATAAGCATAAACAATTTTACAAATTTAAAAATCTTTCCACAGAATTTTTTTTTCAAACAAATAAAAACTTACCGATGCCAAAGTTTTTGGGACGCTTTTCGAAAAGTTGATTGACAACTTTCTTTACGACGGTCTTCTTGACGGCCAAAGGAGCTGGGGCAACCTTCTTGGTCACTGGCTTCTTCTTTGGTCTGGGCTAAAAAAACCAAAAACAACATATTTGTTATTAATCGATGTTCATACGCATATCACATTTATATCACTTGTATTTTGTTAAATTTACAAAAACACTTTTTATATTACACTGGGTTTATTTCACGTACCTTCTTAACAACCATTATGAACTATTTTTTTAAAAGATGTTAATGAAAAAAGCAGATTTTTATGCAGGTCAAAAAAAGACCAGCTTTTATGTCTGCTTGTCAAAAAGGAAAGGAGTTGAGCAAAACGGAAATAATATCGATGTCAAAAAATGTCAACATTGTTTTTAACACGTGCTGACACCTAGTGTTAATTTTATTTTGACATTTGAGTGGTCAATAAATACAACACTGTTCAGTGAAGAATGCATGCACTGTTGCCAAGTTGGAGGTTTTCCCGCTAAATCTAGCGGTTTTTGTTTGGTTTTAGCAGGGGAAAATTGGGTTTAGCGGGAACGGTGCTTTAGCGGGAAAATCTAGCGTTTTTTGTTTGAATTTAGTTGGAAAAATTTTGAGGTTTTTTCCAATTTTTCTTTTTTTTTTTTCAATCGAAAACGCCAAGTTTTTCGAATTTTAGGAGGTTTTTTTAAAATTTTTATTTTTTGTCAATCAAAAATGCCAAGTTTTTCGGGTTTCAGCGCTTTTTTTTTTGTAATTTAATTTAGAGGGAGAATTTTAAATTTTCCCCGCTAAATTTATTTTTAGCGGTTTCTAGCAGAGTCATAGAGTAGTACAACAAATGGCGTTTGAAAAAGTAGTAAACATAAACCATATTGTTTACGAAATTTTATCACAAATCGAAATGTGAGCGAGATGGAAGATAGCAGTTTTACAGTGAGAAAGCAGATTGTTTTTTTTGTCTCTCTTTGCTTTACGTTTGAACTTTGGTTTGGCATTGCCAGAATTTTCCAATTACCTTTGGTGATGCCAGATCTACAAAAAGTCGATGAATTACTTTATAACTTTGGTTTCTAGCAGGGACATAACGGTTATAATTTATATTTAAAAAAATTACTTACTTTTAAATATTTTAAAATTTTTATATTTCATCAAAAATCAAACAGTTTGCTAACGATTTTTATTTTAAAATTTAAAATATTCAATCAATATTTTGATTTTTATTATTTGAAATATAATAACGGTTATTTTATAACCAAATATAAAAATCAAAATAAATAACAAAAATAAAACAAACAAATTTATTTGACTTTCAAATAAATAAAATTTTAACAAAATTGAAAATATGTATGAATGTGAAGCGAAATTTGTTTAACAAAAAGACATTTTGAAGCATCCGCAAATAGTCTAAGAAAATGGACGATAGCCTTTAAAGTGCGGATTGTGTAATAAAATTGTGAATACATAAATGTTAAAGACAAACAGCTCGCAAAGAAATTTTGTTTTTGATCAAAATTCGTATGATTTGGTTTGTTAAATTTGCTCAAAGTTTCGCGTAATTTATGGCCAAAATCTTTTAATAATTCTAAAACCGGGATTTGGTTCACAGATGTTGCTTTCTGTAATAAATTCTTGTTGGACTAAAATTTTTAAAATCTTGTGTAGACAATGGCAAATATTTTATGATCCTAAAACAGCGATTTTAATCATTTTTTCCCCTAAATCAGCATTATGATTTTGCCCATAATGCTGATTTAGGCCATTGTTACTTTTCTCAATGATTATTTCCAATGCTTCGTTTTTGAATGTCCATTAATATGATATGTATGTCTTGGAAATATGAATAGAAATCTTGTATAGATTACAAAAAAAATGCTTTAGAATCCTGAAACATGCGATTTTGGTCCAAAGATTCTAATCAGAATTTTGGACCAAAATTTTTATTTTTAATTTGCCACATTTTCCCTAAAATCAGCCTCATGGCCAACGTCCGGAATATTTTTTGATATAATAGGGCTTTGCAGATCTTGTAGAGATTATGGAAAAGGATAAAAAGTTTTGAATAAAATTCTCACATTTACTAATCAGCTCTTTAATTCATATGCACATATTTGTTTGTAAAATATATCTACAAAATTGATTGAATAAAATAAAAATCGAAATAAAAGTTATTTCTTGATTAAATAAACAAATCAAAAAATAACTTTTATTTTTAGGTTGAAAATAAAAATCCAAATATTAACCGAAAAGTTTGAATAAAAAAATAAAAATTAATTTTAAGAAATCTTTGCAAATTTTTGTTATTTTTTAACTAAAATGTGTCTTCATATGTTTGCTGTTAAATAATTAACAAACTTTTTTAAATTTTTTTGGTCGATTTTTATGAAATCATAACGGTTATTTTTGGTCCCTGGTTTCTAGCGCTTTTTTAGTGAAATTTAGAGGTTTTTGGTTAAAAATAGTTGGCAACAGTGAATGCATGAAGCACAGTACATTAGTAGGTTCACAGAGTTGCATTTGATGTGTGCAAGGATATTGTTGGCGCAACAAAATACATGTAAAAATTTTGCTGTCTGCAGCTTGCTTCTGTATTGTGAAGAGACACTTAGTGACAGCACATTATGTAACTTTTGCCGTTTAAGTGTTTCTTCACAATACAGCAGCAAGCAGCTGAGCAGCAAAATTTTTACATGTGTTTTGTTGTTGCGGCAACAACAAAATACATTAACAAATTTTGCTGCTCAACTGCTTGCTGCTGTATTGTGAAGAAACACTTATAAAAACAATGCAACATAAAGGAGAACAACAACAAAATAGAAAAAAAAGTTTTTAAACTATCAATAGTGCGTATCACGGTTGGGAAATGTGGCCCAATAACGCCATTTTTGGCACTATTGAATGTTCAGTGGCACCATGAAAAACAGCTTTGGTCCTTTTTCATTATCACCTTATACATATTGTCGAAATTTTTTTAAATAAATAAAAAAAAAAATATTTTTAGTTAAATTGAAAGAGTTATCCGATTTTTTGTAGAATAACAATTTTTAAGTTGTAGATCTTAATAACCACAGCGAAATAAAAAGAAAAACAAAATCGCTTTGGCCAATGTGTGGTAAAATTAGTTTGGCCCTTTTTAAATTTCAACTTGGCACTAAACGAAAATTCTCAAATACCAACACTGGTGCGTATTATCTTTAAGAAAACATTGAATAAAGCAAAATAAATAATAAATTTAATTAAATTAAAGGCAAATTCCATTTTTTATAAGCAAAGAATCCAACTCAGAGTCCCCGCACAACAATGTCGGTGACGTTTTTTTCATACAAATTTGGCAAGAAAAAACGCTCGACCGAAAACCGCTTGAATAAAATCAATTTTATTTTTGTGTCGGTTTCTCTCTCTCTTTTAATTTTTGATATTAAAATGTTGCCACATTTTCATAAATATTTCGATTATTTTCGATAAAGTAAACAAAAAAATGTGATCTCTAAAAGAAAAATTATGTAAAATTAAAAAAAAAAAAACACAAAAAAACTTATCAATATAAAAAAATCATATTGATATTAAAAATTACAATAAAATTAAATAAGTGTGACGAAAAAGTGAAAAAATAGTGTAAATATCAACGTATCACGGAATTTCCCGCTACCGCCTTTGTTTTGCGCCTATACTCTCCCATGACCGAAACCGTCAACCGCTCCGACATTGTTGTGCGGGGACTCTCAAGTTGTTCCTTGAGTGTCTATGATATTGATGTAATTTTTCCTGCTCCACTGTCAACAAATACAACCCTGTTGCCATCATTTTGACGTTTTCTTTATTACACCGTTTCCCCCTTTTGTTAATGTATTTTTTTTTGATTTCCTTTTGTACTGGTGAACTTTCTGTTTAATTAGATTGATTTGGCTTTTTTATCCTCTTGTCGTGGTTGTATGTGTTGAGATTTTCGTTGGATTTGAGAGTGTGCATAGAATTGTAATTTTTCAATTAAACAAATTAGCAACAATAAAAAACAATAAGTGAAAAGTTCATTGAAGTGCAAAATGAACAAGAAATTACATATGCAAAATAAAAATAAGTGAAAATGAAGAGTAGACAGATTTCTAAGGATGGATAAATCAACGTAAAATTTTATATGGTGATTCTCATAGATACATCCACCATTTTTTATTTGGTTTTATTTTTTTTTTTTGTTTATTTTTTCTGTTGGACATCCGTAAAAAAATACTCTGTGGATTTTTGTAAATAGAGTGAAAAAGAAATAAAACCAGAATAGAAGAAGAACGACAGGAAAAGCGTAGAAAGAAACAAAGAAAAGTATCTAATTCCAATTTACCCGAATTGATAGTTAAAATATGCCAAGATGTGGATTTAAGAAATACAAAGTGTGAAAAATAGAAATTATAATGAATTAATTGCAAAACGAAAAGAAAAACAAATATTTAATAGATCTGTAAATTGGTCTATGGCTTAATCATGGCACATTCTAATAACGGCAATGGTGTTGGCGGTAGTAATATGGCAACTGGTGGAGTAGGCTCTGGCAGTAGTAACGCCAACACCCACGCTGTCGTTGTGTGGGAGTTTGAATGTCGTAGTAGCAAATGGCTACCATACACTCCGGCTGTTTCTCAACACTTGGAACGTGCCCACGCCAAAAAACTAACCCGAGTTCTGCTAAGTGATGCCGATCCCGAATTGGACAAGTATTATGTTAATGTAAGAACAATGACTCAAGAGACTGAAGATGGTTCAAGCCGTTCAATGGTGGGTGTACGTCGCATGTTTTATACACCCACATCTCCGGCGGGCAAAGGCACCAAATGGGAATGGGCTGGTACGGCATCCGGTGATTGGCATCCTTATAATATGCATGTCCAGTGTATTATAGAAGATGCCTGGTCTAAGGTATGTGGCATTTTTGTCCAAGTTTTTATGTAAATTATAATTATTTGTTAAATTATCATTCAGGGAGAACAAATTTTGGATTTGTATGGCACCTCAAGTCTACCATACACTATCAACTTTTGCAATTTAACACAAACTAGACAACCTAGTGGTCCAATAAGGAGTATTAAACGTACACAACAAGCTCCTTATCCATTAGTAAAACTAACACCTCAGCAGGCTCAACAATTAAGCGGTAAGTGTTTTTGGAGGTGATAAAGTTAAACAGATCAGAGTCTAAAAGAAATCTGTTAAAGTCGGAAAATTTTGAAAATTGGTCTTGGTGAGGAAATCCTTTTAAATAAATGCCAATCCTTCTAGAATTAAACAGAAACAATTGCAGGTAAGATTGTGAGTTTAGCTCCAAAGCTTCCTGTAAAAGTTGATGTTTATGAGGGACACTTTGGGATTAAGGAGCATATTGACTTTATTTCTAATTTTTTTGGGGGATTTCAAATTCCATATTTTTAAAAATTATTATTTAAACATCCTCAAAATATAATTATTATTTTTTTTTATTAAAAAGTGCAATTTCGGTACTTTTTTTTAGAAAAAATGATTTGTTTTATATAGAATTTGTATTTTAAATGAAGGCAAATTCTTCTAAACAATTTTACATCCGCGAAAAAGCACAAAAATTCCGCGATTATAATCTTTAGTTGCTGCAAAGAATTACTGCCTCATAGCACCTATCACTTGACACAAAAATTTAGCTAATTTAAAAAATCCGCGAAATAGCTTCATAATATCCCGTTTTTTTGCGCCCTCCATTCAAATGATGAGATTTTGTTTTTTTAAATAATGATATAACAAGAACTTCCTAAATATTTTGCAATTAAATTTAATTTGTTTATATATAAGTATACTTAAAAGAAAAACTAATATTCTAAACTTCATCGCGTTTGGTGCGTGAAATTTTTTAACGATCGCGAAAAAGTAAGACATCATTTCTTAAAATTTTTTCATGGCCTATACGACTATGGGATAGACTTTTTGATATTTGCAAAAAATTGAAAAAGTTATAACCCTAATGTACATATGTGTCCATATATGGTTCATATATGGTCATATATCTTCATATATGTATTACTAGCTATACCCGGTCCGCGTTGCTGGCCCGAAGAAAAAAACGGTTTTATATTGCATCTTAATTTAAATATAGTGTCGGACAAAATTAAAGCACGGGTCCGGTCCAGCTAGTAACTTTTGGTTCCACCCTCGGTTAGCACTATCTAAGTATAGAGAAAATTCAACAAAATCGGTTCAGCCGTTTTTGCTTGATTTCGAAACAGACAGACATAACGTATAGTACAAAGGGGCGTGTCATTTACCGCATTTTTATGGAATCGTGATAGTCTAAAGTTACATGCTGCATCCTCGATTAGCATATCTGTGCTGCAAATTTCATTGACATAAGTTTTGCCGTTTTTGTGTGATTGCGAAAGAGGAGGAAAACTCTTTATTTACGAAAAACGGGAGTAAGATTTTATACCCTTTTGCCGAATCGCGCTCTAAATATGACCTACAGTTTTCGCTCGGTTAGTTCTATCAGTAGTGACAGATTCGGCTTATCCGGTTTTGCGTGATTTCAATTAAGCAGATATAACGTTCAGTATAAACAAAGGGGCGTGGCAATTTACGCCTCTTTGTTCAATCGTGGTCAGTATAGCACAAAGGGCGTTGCAATTTTGCTCCATTTTTCCAATAACGATCTTATATGGCCTACATATTAGGGTGTTCAATTAATCGGGTTTTTTAATTGTTCGATTAAACGATTAATCGATATTTGCCATTTTAAAATTATTCGATTAAACGAATAAAATTTTAAAATTGTTCGATTAACCGAATAATTACAAATTCAGAAATTTTCTAAATTACAAGGTTTTATCGACAATTTTAGAAAAAATTGGTAGTTGAGTAAATAAACAACTTTAATTACAAGTATTTTAACATTTTATTAACAACAAAAAATCAAAATTAAAATCATTACAAAATGTATCAACATTTAAGTTTTCTGCTAATTTGTTTGAGAAAATTTAAAAAAAAATCATTTCAGAGATTTGTAAAATGTGTAGATTTGAAAAACAATTTTTTTTTGACAAATTAGTTTGATTACCGATATCAAAAAAATTATCTGACTACATTTAGGAAAATCTTATAATTATATTTTTTTATATAACTTAGTGCGTTTCCTAAAATTTTAAGCTTTGACAGATTTTAGCGATTTTACGGTTAGCCGATTTGGCCCAAAAATTTATCAGGTACTTACTTAGGTCGTTTAACAAATCCAAGCTTCAGGAGCAGCGAAAATCCGAAAACAAATTTAAAATAGGGACCACTCAAGTCAACATGACTGTGTTATTTTTTTAATTCCAAAGGAAACATACATTTGATTTGTTTATTGGACTTCAAACTTTTAAAAAATTATGCATATTTCCAGAAAAACCATATATTATTATTATTCGATTAATCGGAATAAATTCTTCGATTGATCCTTTAATCGAAAATAGCAATTTTAAATTAATCGAACAATTATTCGTCTAAAATTGTTCGATTAATCGAACAAGAATTAATCGACTGAACACCCTACTACATATGCACTTGGTTAGCACTGTATGTAGTGAAAATGTCAAAAGAATCGGTTTGGCTGTTTTTGGGTGATTGCGAAACAGGCAGACAACGTCCAGAATAGTACAAAGTGCGTGGCTTTTTACGTCCCTTTTTCCAATCGAGGTATAACATGGCCTATAGTTCCGCACTCGGTTAACACTATCAGTGCTGAAAAATTAATTAAAATCGAGTCAACAGTTTTTGCGTTATTGCGGAGCATGTGAAATAACATTCAATTCAATACAAAGAGGAATGGCACTTTACGCCCATTTGTCCGATCACGATCTAATTTGGCACATAGTTAGTACTTGGTTAGTACTATCGTTCGTTTAAATTTCATCAAAATCGGTCTATCCATTTTTTATATATAGATGTCATTAGTGGTGCAAGGTAGAAATTCGATTTTGCCCACTCCTCCGCCCACAGGCATAAATGCAAGGCAGTTTACGCCCATTTGTCCGATCATTTGCCATATAGCTAGTACACGGTTAGTACTATCTTTGGTTTAAATTTCATCAAAATCGGTCCATCCGTTTTTTATATATAGATATCATTAGTGGTGCAATGTGAAAATTCGATTTTGCCACGCCCCTCCGCCCAGAGGTAGAAAATCAAGAATCTGACCGCACAGTGTTACTCTTTGTGCTATTCTGAATATTCCCTGAAAATTTCATCAAGATCGGTCCAGCCGTTTTCGAGTCCATACGGAACATACATACATACATACATACCCACATACATACACACATCCATTTTTATATATATATAGATATCATTAGTGGTGCAATGTGAAAATTCGATTTTGCCACGCCCCTCCGCCCAGAGGTAGAAAATCAAGAATCTGACCGCACAGTGTTACTCTTTGTGCTATTCTGAATATTCCCTGAAAATTTCATCAAGATCGGTCCAGCCGTTTTCGAGTCCATACGGAACATACATACATACATACATACCCACATACATACACACATCCATTTTTATATATATAGATGTTTCCATATACGAACATTTTTCACCGGGTCAATAAAAATTCTGCTCAAAACTTTTCGTTTTATATCACTTTTCTGACAAATAAATCAATCTAGATTCTTTTGAAAAAAGATTTTTGCATTAGTGTTGTTTGCATTACTTGTGCAATTTAAGGTTTCGTTAAGAATTATGTTGGTACTTTTTAAAAAGTACTATTTTCTTTTTTTTTTTAATTACATATTTTTTTAAATGTATTTTATACATACAATTTATTTTTATAAAACACCATTTTGTTACATTTTTATTAAAAATTATAATTTTAGTTGTTATATTCTGGTACTTTTTATTAAAAAGTTTATTTTTTGGTACTTTTTTAAATGATTGATATTTTAGTCTCAAAATTTTTAAATCAATGAAAACTTTTCGGTTCATATCTCTTTTCTGCCGATTAAATCAAGCCAGATTCTTTCGAAAAAGATTTTTGCATTACTTGTGCAATTTATTGTTTCCTGTAAAACGTTGACTGCATCCATGTGTAATTTCGAATTTCTTTCGTGGCAACATTGCTCAGAATCTCATAATTATTTTTTTAAAAAAAGTGCGTTAAAATCTGAGATCTTTTCTATAAAAAATGGTATCACAATTGTCTCTGACCTCTGATCTAGAATTTTTTTTTATCTTTTAAATATATCTAAAATATATTTTAATTTTTTCCAGTGGTAACAACAAATTATTCCGACTATGGCCCCAAAAGGAATAACACTTTACCAAAACTATCGGCTAAACCACATAATGATAACAAACAGCAACAACATTTACAGCGTTTAAACAATAATGGAATATTTACAATGGGTAATACATCATCAGGAAGTCGTCAACCACAATCTTTACCCCACTCACATACACATGCTCCCCATCCACATCCACCACCTCCACAACCTGCCCGCAAATCAAATAAACGTAATGGTGAACTATCCACAGCGAATCTGCGTCAAATTTTAAATAATCTCAACATATTTGGTAGCAGTAGTTCAAAACAGCAACAACAACAGCATCATAATCACCATAATACGGCATCACCTTCATCGTCATCATCATCTTCCCATCATGTGGCCACAAATCATCTTCAAACGCAGAGCAATCATTTACAATCATTTTCGCATTCCAATAATATACTAACCTCATCAATGAGTAGCCATCATAGTCGTTGTTCCGAAGGTTCATTACAATCTAAACGCAGCAGTCGCATGAGTATGCATCGATCCCGTTCGCGTACCCGTGCCTCAGATACTGATACAAACAGTATGAAATCACATCGTAGACCTAGTGTTGACACTGTCTCTACATATCTCAGCCATGAAAGTAAAGAAAGTTTAAGAAGTCGTAATTTTGCCATATCAGTCAATGATCTATTGGATTGTTCTTTGGGTAGTGATGAGGTATTTGTACCTTCCTTACCCGCCTCCTCTGGCATGTCTTCCGTATCGTCTTCCTCATCAATGATGACAGCAGAAAGGGCACCTGCGCCGCCACCTATACCCTCAGCAGGTTCCATTTCTGTGGCGGCGTCTGGTACGTCGTCGTCCTCTCAGCAGCAGCTGCAGCAACAACAACCAATTGCTGGTTCCATTGTAGGTGTAGATCCTGCTAGTGATATGATCTCACGTTTTGTTAAAGTCGTTGAGCCACCACTATGGCCAAATGCTCAGCCCTGTCCAATGTGCATGGAAGAATTAATACATAATGCACAAAATCCAGCGATTGCTTTAAGTAGATGCCAACATTTAATGCATTTGCAGTGTTTGAATGGCATGATTATAGCACAACAAAATGATTTGAATAAGGTAAGTGAAAAAGGTGTATATCATTAGCAATAATTGATAATAGCTTAGGAAGACATAAGAGTAGAAGAAATATCTCAACATAATAAATTAATTAGTAATTTATCGCTAGGGAAAAGTTGTCCCCACCGCTTCCGCCGAACCCTCTTCCTTCCTTAAAAGAAATACGCCCTTCCCTTCCCCTAACGTGTTGGAGGGTATAAAAGATTCGGCCCAGCCGAATATAACACTCTTTCTTGTTCGAATTACAATTTTTTCGAATTAAAATTGTTGGTTTTCAAATTTCAATTGACCTTTTACGTATTACAATTAGAATCTTCCAAATTATAATTTTTCCCAGTCGGCAAAAAAAAATCACTGCTGACACTCCCTTTATAAAATCGCTGACACCTTCATACAATTTTTCCAAATTTCCCTAAGAAAAAGTCAGCAGTTGGTCAGCGGTCGTCTAAAAGAATTGGTGGTGGCCACCGATACTGGGTGGCACTGCTGACCAACTGCTGACATGTCATGTTGGGGACATTTGGAAAAATTGTATGAAGATGTTAGCGATTTTATAAAGGGTGTCAGTAGTATGTCAGCGGTGAAGTTTTTTTCTCGACTGGGAATGTCTTGGGGATTGTAGAGGGAAGGTACACATTAGGATAGAGCAATTTTGGGGGAAAAATAAACCGAAACAAACAAAAAACTGATTACAGACCAAAAAAAAAAATGTTAAAAAAAATTGTTTTTCACTTGTTCGGAACTTTCCGATTTTCAAGTCAAAAAAAAAAAAGGAACCAAAAGACATTGCCCTACAGATCCAATATTTTTTATGCCCTCCAACCACAGTATGGGGGTATACTCACTTTGTCATTCGTTTTTAACGCATCGAAATATCGGTCGGGGACCTCATAAAGTATATGGGGCATTCCATGTCAAATCGGACACTTTGGAAATTTTTTTTTTTAGATTTTCCCAATTTGTTTACAGTTTTTTGTACCCTTCGAAAACTTCTTCGTGGTAAATTTTCAGATTTTTTTGATGACCCGTTCAAAAGATATCGAATTTTTAAAAATTGGTAGTTTGTTCCTTTACTCAAACTTCTTTTCCTTATAACTTCTTCAATAATAGTGCAAATTTCATTTTTTTTTCAAAATTTTTGTTTTTTTACGTACTTTAAAAAAAAACTCCCAAAAAATTTTTAAAAGCCCTCTAGTATGCGATTTTTAAATTTTAAAATTTAAATCTCATTTTTGAAAATGTTTGTACTCTTCGATTTTTTTGAAATATTTTTGTGTAAAACTTTTATCGATTCTACAAATTTTTTGCCCAGGAGGATCGTGGGATAACGATTATTACTATTTTTTAAAATTTTTTGAAAAAATTTTATTGTAATTTTCCAATCTTAAAATCCAGTCCAAAATAAAACAGCTAGACTCCTGAAGTTTGGCACAAATATGTCTCATGTTCATAGGCAGGGGGATGCCACCGTAAGACTAGGCAAGGTACAGCGTCTGGCCTGCACTCTAATCACGGGTGCTATGAGAACCTGCCCAACTTTGGCCCAAGAAGCACACCTCACGACATATTTATTAGATTTACGGCAACTATGGCTGCGCGTAGAATGAATATCGATTACTCTGACCCTCGCAACTTGAGCGGTCACTCCAATATTCTTTCTTCAATAGGAATTAGGGAAAACCTAGATATGCCGACGGATAGAATAAACACTGTGCTTTGCTTTGGAAGGAAATTTGAGATCGTGATACCGAGTAGACCAGAGTGGGATGAAGGTGGTCCATATGTGGATACTAGAAGCCTAAACTGGTATACTGACGGATCCAAAATGTCCTCTGGAGTTGGCGCTGGTGTCTACGGTCCAAACACGCGGATCTCCGAACCAATG
Source organism: Pegoplata infirma (assembly GCA_963921195.1). NCBI lineage: Eukaryota > Metazoa > Arthropoda > Insecta > Diptera > Anthomyiidae > Pegoplata > Pegoplata infirma. Next base: position 27,175,029 of record OY992540.1, on the reverse strand, counting down.
GGTAGGTGGCCAACAGTTTTTCAGGCTGAAATTCAGGCTATTACAATATGCGCTAGAGTTAATATTGCAAAGGGTATGAAGGGTACTCATATTTCAATCTTCTCTGATAGCCAGGCAGCACTTCAAGCGCTGTCTTTTTGGGAATTTAAATCCAAAATGACACTGGAATGTTTTGATACCCTTCAGCAGCTGGCCGGGAGAAACAAAATTACTCTATTTTGGATTCCTGGTCATAGATTCCATGTGTCGACTTTGTCTTGAGGAAGAGGAAACAACGCAACACATATTATGTGAATGCATCGCAATATGTAGGATCAGAAGACGGTTCTTAGACAAGGAATACGTGTTTTTTTTGTAAAATAAATGAAACATTTGGTATATTTATCGCGATGGGAAGGTGCTCTCAACGTCTGCACCAGGGTGGAGAGAATTGTACACTATGGTGGAGCAAATCAGGGATGAAATATGACAATTTCGTTTTGGTATCAAAAATGATTTTAAATTGTACTTTTCTGACCCTCAACGTACTTTTTTTATATTAAAAACAACAAAAAATAGTAATTAAAAACGAGTCCGGTACTAAAAATTCATGAATGTGTACACTCAAAAAATTATGTTAGTAAAATCAACTGAAAATGTCAGTTAAAATAACTACTTTGTAAGTTATTTTGGGGTCAACTACTTTTTCAGTTAAATCAACTAACAATGTTAGTTATTTTAACTGACAAAAAACAACTGACTTATGTAGTAAAAACTACTTACATTTGTAGTCAAAACAATTAACATGTGGTAAAAATAAAATAATCAATAGAGGTATTCAGAGTCTTGTTGCCAGCCCTGGCAATGTAGCAAAAGAGTACTTCTTTCAAAAAATACATGTATTTTGAAAAGTAATTTTGAAAAGTGCTCTTTTACCACCAGTGCCAGGGCTGGCAAGCAAGACTCTGAATACCACTAATATTTAATTTTTTTCCAAAATTTTTCAGAAAAAAAATTGAAGACCTAATTTTTTCCAAGTTTGTTTTTTAAGTTGTGAAAAATAACAAAAAAGAAAATTTGTTTTTATTTTTTGGAAAAAAACTGAAAAATTTTCAGAGATAAAAAAAAAAAATAAAATTAACTATTTTAAATAACTGTTACTACATTACAGTACTTTTTTGTTAGTTATTCAAAAAAACGACTTAAAATAACTAACAGAAATAGTTGTGTGATATTTTTCATAGAAAAACAACTGACTTTGTAGTTGAAAACAACCAACTAGAGATGGGCGCTGGTCACGTGATTTGCGTGATTCACGTGAATCACGCGTGAATCACGCGTGAGTGTGAGTGATTTTCATTTCAATCACGTGATTGTGAGTGAGTGTGAGTTGAAAAAAAATCTGAGTGAGTGATTAGTGAGTGAGTCATTTATTTTTTGCGTGAGTTTGCGTGATTAGATTTTTTGATTTGCCCAATTTTTTTTTTTTATTTTTTGTAAAATTTTTTTTTTGAATTTTTTTCTTTTTTTGATAAGAAATTTTATTGCGTGAGTAGATTTTGCGTGACTCACGCGTGAGCGTGATTGATTCTTGCGTGAGTCACGCGTGAGCGTGAGTAACTTTATTATTACTCACGTGAATAGTGAGTGAGCGTGAGTAACAAAAAAAATTGCGTGAGTGATTAGTGAGTGATTCGATTATTTTTTGCGTGAGCGTGAGTGAGTGTGAGTCAAAATCCACTCACGCGCCCATCTCTACAACCAACTACTGTAAAATATACAAACAACTAACATGTAGTAACTTACATAATTTTCTGAGTGTATTAAAAATATAAATTTATATTTTTAATACACATTCATTTTAAAATGAGAGTTTACAGTTGTTCCGGGAAAAAACAAATTTAATAAACAAAACACGCCTTGGCCAAACCAACTTTTACCACAAGTTGCAAACACTGTTAATGTCTTTCCTGAATATGAATCTCGGGTGCCCCACTACTACATTTCGACGAAAATCAAAATTTTTTCCAGATCCGTTTTTGAAAAAATAACGGTAAAACGTTTAAAAATTTACATTTTAAGATTATCTCGAAAACAAAAGAGAGATATGAAATACAGTGACTCAAAGTAATATTGGAACATCATATATTTTTAAGCAGTTCTTTAAAGGAAAAGTTATCAATACTAAACCTGATTATTATCAATCGACTATCTTTGAAAAAAGAGCTATAAAGGAAATTTTCCAAGCTTTAATTTAAGCTTGATAGCGTCCAGATTGAGCAAATATTAAATGAGATACGAGGGTCACACTGGAAATTGAAATTATTTGTATATGTTTCTTTGAAATTTTTTTAAAAATATTCTAAGTCGATTTTTCCCAAGTTCAAACATTAAAAATTTAAAAAACTATCCAATAATTTTTATTTAGTTATCAGCTAGTTTTTCCAACAACCCAAACAAAAAATGAAATTTTTTGAATACAGTGAAAGAAATCCGCATTTTTTGACCTCCAACTCGTTTGACCACCAATTTTTTGTAAACAAAGAAAAATTTTAATTATTCTAAAATCTTATTACTATACACTTAGGTGTACTCAAATTAATAAACAGTAAAATATTTTCTTTGTTTACAACAAATTGGTGGTCGAAAGAGTTGGAGGTCAAAAAATGCGGATTTCTTCTACTGTATTTAAAAAATTTAATTTTTTGTTTGGGTGGTTGGAAAAACAAGCTGATGACTAAATAAAAATTATTGAATATTTTTTTAAATTTTTAATGTTAGAACTTGGGAAAATCGACTTAGAAATATTTTTAAAAAAATTTCAAAAAAATATCTAAAAATAATTTAATTTTCCACTGCGACCCTCGTATCTCTTTTTATATTTGCTCAATCTGGACGCTATCAAGCTTAAATTAAAGCTTGGAAAATTTCCTTTATAGCACTTTTTTCAAAATTAGTCGATTGATAATAATCAGGTCAAGTATTGATAACTTTTCCTTTAAAGAACTGCAATCAAATATATGCTGTTCCATTATTATTTTGAGTCACTGTAAATATTTAAGACAAAAATTATTCCTCGCGAAAAATGTTGATTTTCGTTGAAATATAGTAGAGTCATAATCAAGAAAGCCATTTAGAGTGTTCGCAACTTGTGGTTAAAGTTATTTTGGCCGAGGCGTGAAAAGTCAGCTGTTATTTATTAGACCATACATCAACATTAATGAAACTCTTTTAAATTTAAAAAAAGCTTCTCCACGAATAACCATATTTCAATTAGCAAGAAAAAAATTAATTAAAATTCGTTTAATTTTGAAAATGTATCAAATGAGTCACGGGCGTATCAACGTATTTTTCAACATTAAATAGTGTCAAAAAAAGTACATTTGTATCAACAATTCCATCCCTGGAGCAAATGTTCGGTTTTCCGAATTTCAAAAAGTTCGGTGTCGAAAAAGTTGTATTTTAGGGTTAATATTAACATAAAAAATATTGGACCTTTAGGGCAATGTCTTTTGGGTTCCTTTTTTGACTTCAAAATCGAAAAGTTCGCAACAAGTGAAAATTTTTTTTTTTTTTAATTTTTTTTTTAGCTAAAAATATTAGTTAATATTTAAACATTATTAGAAAAGTGTTTTTAGGTTTAAAATTTTTTTTGGTCTGTTTTTTTTTGCTTTTGTTTTCTTTTGCTCAAAAAATGGCTCCACTCAAGGGTAAAAATTTTGTTTTGTTCTGTAATTTTTTTTTTCTGTTTTCTTTTGCTCAAAAAAATGCTCCACCCTTGTATACATGGCTTCGGCCAAGACGAAATTATTTTTTTTTCTTGTTATTACTAATAATATTTTTATTTTAAATTTCAGAATCTCTTTATTGAATGTCCTGTTTGTGGCATAGTTTATGGAGAAAAAATTGGCAACCAACCCAATGGTACAATGTCATGGAGTATTTTAAGTAAATGTCTACCTGGACATGAAGGTCAAAATACAATACAAATTGTATACGAGTAAGTTGAAGAAATTCTTTATAAATTTAACAATGTTTTAAACTCATTTCTTCTTTAAAATAACAGTATTGCATCTGGCATACAAAATCAAGAACATCCCCATCCGGGTAGGGCATTCTTTGCCGTCGGTTTTCCCCGTGTATGCTATTTACCCGATTGTCCATTAGGTCGTAAAGTTTTGCGATTTCTAAAAATAGCTTTTGATCGTCGCTTGCTGTTCTCAATTGGACGTTCCGTAACAACGGGACGTGAAGATGTTGTTATTTGGAATAGTGTTGATCACAAGACGCAATTTAATATGTTTCCTGATCCTACATATTTGCAACGTTGCATGCAACAACTGGTGCATTTAGGTGTTACAGATTAATAACACAGTGTAACAAACAAAATTGAAATGGGATGAAATCAAAAGTAAACGAAAATTTATATATAACACAACAAAACCCTCAAGGTTTTTTTTTAGTTCAGCGCTAAATTGTTTTTAACATGCATTGCAAGTTGGTGAACTTTTATTATAATAATAATTGCTTGGAAACTGTATAACTGACGTATGCTTAATTTTGTAATTGCCTTTAAATAACAATCATTCGCAACGATGCACTTTTTAATATTTTGGCTATTCAGCAAGTACCTAACTACTGGACCGATTGCAGCGAAATTCATACCGGTTATAGCTAACGTAATTTCGAGCTTATGTTTGTATGCTGGACCCCACATGTCCAAAAAGGGCACCACCAGGGGCTCGTAAAGTAGGGCATGTTTAGAACACAAAAAACCCAACTTTAAATGCGTGTAAAAAAAATCTAGTCTACTATGTAAAATTACAACTTTTATTTGCTTTTGGTTTCATCCCATTCCAATTTGGAAAGTTCGATTTTGTATTACTGTGCAACAATTAATCTACATTTAAGAATGGCATTCATTCATAAAATTTGATTGTTTGTTTTTTTAAATTATCGTTTTGAAAGAAAAAAAAAAAAAAACTAATGAGTGCAATGTCTCGATTCATTAAAAAAATAAAAAAAACACTAAACACCCACCAGTTTGAGCTACTCAAACTTTAAAATGAACTGAATTGAAAAAAAAAAAAAAAATAAAATAGAAGTAAGATAAAATGAATTTAGAGTACTAAACGTTTAAGCACAAAATTCCTTTGTGGAATACACAACAATAAAAGATTAAAAGTGTGTCAAAGAATGTGTAACTAATACAAATCTTTATACCAATTATGGCCTTTGATTCTTGAAATCTATAAAATTTCCTAAAAAAATTAAAAAGTTTTTTTTTTTTTAAATTTCCAATAATATTTTGAAATAAAAAAAACAGGAAATAAAATAACAAGAATCTTTATAGTTCATTAACAATTTGTTTTATATTTTTTTGTTTCTCTTAAATTTATTAATGTTTTAAACATAAATTATACAATCTTTACATTCTTTGTACACGTTTATTTCAATCTTTTATTGTGATTAATGTTCTTCCATTTTTTATATATATATGTATACAGTATACAGTAGCATAAGAGACTATGTCAATTATTTTTATTAAACATACTTGAAAAAATATTCATATTTTTTATACTCTTATGTGTATTTTACAAATAATATATTTCAAGAATTTAAATTTATTTACACATATACTATATATTAGATTTTAAGCTTGTATTATTTTTTATCATGTTTTATTACAAGATGAAATAATTTTTATGTTATTAATTTTTACAATATCAGTTTATTGCAAAAAAAAACAAAACAAGTTTTCCTTTTTAATATGCTTAAGGATATGTTTTAAATAATGCCATTTGTTTCATTTAAATGTTTTTACATTATCATTAAAAAAAATAATAAGAAAAAACCATAATTAATAAAGGAATAAATTAATTAATCAACAGGTTTGTTTTATTATAAAACTAGCTCAAGTTCGACTGAGATATGAACCTTTAAATAGCTTCACCCCAGCGCCACCTATTGGGTCCATGCATACGAAATTTTCTCATGACAAAACATACATGCTGTCAAATTCCACTAAAATGAAGAAGTTTGTTGATAGCTTCACCCCAGCGCCATCTACCGGACGCAAATTTTATCATCTAATCTATTTTTGTCAACGTCATATGAACAACGTAAAAATTGGCAGACCACTAAACGTATAATTACTGATGCTGCTAAGGCACATATTGGCTCCAAAAGTCAAAAACGTAAACAGTGGATATCGGACGATACGTGGGCATTAATACCAGAGAGAAAAGAGCTGAAAGCTGCTCTCAACTCTGCCAAAACACGAAATGTAAAAGCGAATATTCGATCACAACACACAACAGTAGATCGGCTGGTAAAACGCAGTGCACGCAAAGATAAACGCACGTGGGTAAACAACATAGCCAAAGAAGCTCAGGCAGCAGCCGAAACTAACCGAAGTGGAGATCTCTACAAACGCGTTAAAAAGCTAACAAACAAGTCCAACGTAACTGGAAAGCCACTCAAAAATGATGAAGGCATACTCATAACGTCTAAAGACGAACAACGTGACCTTTGGGCCGACTATTATTCCTCAATGCTCTCCCCGAGGCCAAACTATGATGAGTCTACGAATATATGTAACTGCACCACTCATGAACATATACAAAATATTCTCACCACCACCCCAACGTTATCTGATGTTATATTTGCCATTAAGACGCTCAAGAACAACAAAAGCCCAGGAAACGATAACATATCTTCAGAACTTCTCAAAATAGATCCTGGAACCAGTGCACAAATCTTTTACCCTTTAATAGAAGATATCTGGGTAAATGAAAGCGTACCTGAAGAGCTCAAAGAAGGCATTATAGTAAAATTACCAAAAAAAGGTGACTTAACTAGCCGAAACAACTGGCGAGGTATCACGCTGCTCAGCATGGTGAACAAAATAATCACCCATATTATAACAAAAAGGCTCACTGATGCTATAACACCTCAACTTAGAAGTGAACAAGCTTGTGTTTGTCCAGACAAATCATGTATTGACCATGTCAATACACTCAGGATAATAGTGGAACAGTCGGTCGAATGGCGGTCTCCTCTATATCTAATATTCATCGACTTCGAAAAAGCATTCGATACTCTCAACCACAGCGTCATTTGGAAAGCCCTTCAATGTAAAGGTGTCCCTCACAGACTAATTCAGCTCATAAAGAGCATGTATGATAATGCTAGTTGTCGTATTCAGCACGAAGGCAAACTGAGCAGAAAAATTAATGTTGGTACAGGAGTAAGACAAGGTTGCGTGATGTCACCACTGTTATTTAATATTGTGTTGGACATTGTTATGGCCCATGCTATGTCGGGTAATAGAGGTATAGGTTGGGGATTTCTCAACCGACTAAACGATCTTGAGTATGCTGATGATATCTGTCTTCTCTCTCACCGATACTCTGACATGAACATGCAATTACAACGTCTTACAGAATTTGCGAAGAACGCTGGAGTGCAGATATTGCCAATAGAATAAAAAAGGAGACCCAAGCCTATGGCCAACTTAATAAGATATGGAACTCCTCTACTCTCTAGCCGTGTGAAAGTAAATATCTTTAACTCCAACGTCCGATCTGTTTTACTATACGGCTACGAGACGTGGAATGCAGCATCTCGTGATATGCATGCCCTGCAGGTTTTTATAAACAAATGCCTTAGAAAAATTCTTCGAGTCTTTTGGCCACGGAATATATCAAACAACAGAATTAATTTAAGAGAAAGCTTCCTCCAGACTTAAATTAATATATTGTGCTCGATTCTGGAATACGATTTCACCATTCACCTAATTTTTAAAAATTTCATATTATTTTTTTGAATTTTAAGATTTTAAAATTTTTTTCTTGTAACAATTAAAGATATAGTTAATATCTTTAATAATTACAAGAACAAATTTAAAAATCTTAAAACTCGAAAGTATATCAAATTTTTAAAAATATTAAATTTGTTAATTACTTCACCCCAGCGCCATCTATTGGGTCCAACTTTTATTAGGAAAATTATTTTTGTTTAGTAAATATATCTTGTGAATTTTAGCCTAATTGTAGAATAAATTAAAAAAACGGAATTATGACGACAACAGCGCCACCTATCGTGTCCAAATTTTATTAGGAAACGTATGTTTCTTTAAAAAATATATTTTGTGAATTTCAGCCAAACCGTATCTCAAATACCAAAAATTTAAATATTGCGACAACAGCGCCACCTATTGGTGGCGCTGGCTCCAGACTAAGTTAATATATTGTCAAAGTTTGGTGTCAATCGGTCCAGCGGTTCTTAAGTTTTAGTAACACGTACCTCGCACAAACGTTTTTATATATTGAGAAGATTTAAAGAAATAATGGCCCGTACCAAAAAAAAAACAAGTGATAGTGTTAAATTCGGCTGTACCGAATCTTTTATACCTCCAAAATGTAAAAACATTAAAAACAAAATTTTGTCAGGGGCGTTTCTTTTTTTGCGGGGGGGGGGGGGCGTTGATTAGTTCAGTGAGGGACGTTGAGAGCACCTTCCCATCGCGATAAATATACCATGTTTCATTTGTTTAACAAAAATACAAAAAAACATGTAAAAAAGTGTATGCCAATTTCCGAACTTAACCTGCCTAGGAACATAAGACATATTTGTGCCAAACTTGAGGGGTCTAGCTCTTTTATTTTGGACTGTATCGTGTTAACTACAGACGGACGGACAGACGGACGGACATCGCTAGAATGTCTTAGAATCGATCACTGAATAATAATATATATGTATACTTTATGGAGTCCCCGACCGATATTTCGATGTGTTACACACGGAATGACAAAGTGAGTATACCCCCATACTGTGGTTGGAGGGTATAATAAAAAGTCTATTTTAACAAAAGTTTTATTATAAATTTAAAATTTTCTATACATTTTTTGAAAGTCGATTTTATAAACAATTTTTATGGAAATAAAATTAAAAGTCGGTATTAAATTTATTTTATTTTTCTGTGGTAAGGCTGAATGAATGTACATAACATTTTCTGAACTTTTATTTCACTTTTCTGAATTTTAAACAAGTCTCTTCTAATTTTCAGTTGGACTTTCACTCAGTAGTGATGAAAGTAAAACATAAAATTTGCCAAAAAAGTACTAAAATCTAAAAATAGTGTTTAAGGAATAAGTTTCTAATATCATAAAAAAGTACTGTTTGACGTGGTTTTCTAAAAGTACTAAAATCAGAAAAGAATATCAAATAATATTGGATTTATCAAAGTACTAAAATCTTATAAGAATATCGAGATTTTATTAAACTCCTAAAATCTCATATAACGTCAAATAATCGTGGATTTATAAAAGTACTAAAACTTGATGAGAAATGAAATAATTGGGGATTTAAATCTAAAAGTAATAGAAATCGTGAATTTTAAAAAGTACTAGAATTTAAATTTAAATCTGAAAATAATAAAAATCGTGAATATATAAAAGCACTAAAATCTAAAAAGACATTTGAATAATTATAATTGTTATTTTCTAAAAGTACTAAAATCTGATAATACACCGAAAAAAATTCATGCCTTATATGAACGAAATGTTTCGTACATTGTACGAAAAGTTTCGTAGTTTTTGCTTACGAAATTATTTCGTAAAAATTATAAGTTTTTACGAAAAAGTTTACTACATTCTACGAAATATTTTTTTGTTTTTACGAAACAATTTTCTATATTATACAAAATAATTTCGTAAATTACAAAAATAAATTCGTACATATTAGATATAAAAAATTACAAAAAAACTTATGTCTTATATGGTCGAAATGTTTCGTACATTGTAAGAATCGTTTCGCACTTTTTGCTTAAAAAATTGTTTCGTAAAAATTATAAGTTTTTACGAAAAAGTATGATACTATTTTCTATATTACACAAAAAAAAAATCGTAAATTACAAAAATAAATTCGTACATATTAGATATATTTTTTAAAAAAGCACGTGTTTCGATCTCTTCAAGATCTTGTCAATACTATATAGCGAAATATAAAAAACCTACACTACAAGTAGCATAAAAAAGTTAGTAAAATATATATTTTTTGTAAAAACGTTCAATTTTAAAAAAATTTATTTAAAATTTTTCTTTAAAAAAAAAACAATATTTTTCACAAATTTTCTAACGAAATTTTTTTTTCGGACACAAACATTTTTTGGCATTTTTTTTTTGCGTTTTGGAATTAAGAAATTCATTAAAAATGCATTAAGGAAAAATAAATCTTAAAATAAAGTTTCGAAGTTCAAAAACACTTTGAAAATTTTCTAATTGTAAGTCCTAGGCTTTTTTTATGAAAGGTTTCAAAGTTTGTGATAGGTCATTGCGTTCCTTGTGACATGCCACGAGACCTATCAAGGACCGGTCACTTTTCGTGCAGGGAAATTAAATATTTTCAAAATTACGAAATATTTTCGTATGTTTCGTAAATTTACAAAAGTCCGGACTAATTTCTATTTCGTAATATAAAGTAAATTTTCGTATATTTTACGAAACAAGTAAGTACGAAATTTTATTTCGTAAAATGTTGCATGGATTTTTTTCGGTGTAGAGACAAATAGTTGTGGATTTATAAAATTACTAAAAATTGTTGCTTAAAGTCGTAGATTTATTAAAGTAATAAAAATCAATAAAATAGTGAAATAATCATAATTTAAAATCTGGAAATAATACAGATCGAGTATATATTTATAAAAGTACTAAAATCTGATTAAAAAGTCTAATAACTGTGGTTTTCTAAAAATACTAAAATCTGATAAGCGATTTAAAAAAGTACTAAAAAATTTTTTTTTTTTTAAATGGTAGACTTCTAAAAGTACTAACAATTTATAAGAAAATAAAATAATGATGGATTTAAATCTGAAAATTATAAATATCGGGGATATATAAAAGAACTAAAATCAAATAAAAAAGTAAAATAACTGTGATTTTCTAAAAGTACTTAAATCTACTTTTTATTAAACTACTAAAATCTTATGTGACGTCAAATAATCGTGGATTTATAAAAGTACTAAAGTAATATGTTGTCTAAAAATTTATAAAAAAGTGAAATTAAATCTGAAAATATTAAAAATCAGGTATATATAAAAGTAATAAAATCTGATTAGAAAGTCTAAAAAATGTGGTTTTCTAGAAGTACTAAATTTTTATACGCGAGACAAAAACAGTCGTGAATTTATAAGAGTACTAAAATTTAATAAGAAGGTGAAATAAACGTGGATTTAAATATGAAAATAATGAAAATCAGGTATATAAAAGTACTAAAACCTGATTAGAAAGTCTAATAACTTAGGTTTACTAAAAGTATTAAAATCTGATAAGAGAGACAAAAGTCGTGGATTTATAAAAGTAGTACTAAAAATCGTTTCTTAAAATCGTAGATTTATCAGAGTACTAAAAAGTACTTTAAATCTTAAAATAATAAAAATCTGGGATATATAAAAGTACTAAAATCAAATAAAAAAGTCAAATAACTGTGGTTTTCTAAAAGTACTAAATTCTACTTTTTATTATATTTTTATTAAACTACTTAAATCTTATATAACGTCTATTAAGCTTGGATTTTTAATAGTACTAAAAATTGAAAAAGTAAAATAATCGTTGATTTAAATTTGAAATAATAAAAATCGGGTATATATATATAAGTAATAAAATCTGATGAGAAAGTGTAATAACTGTGTTTTTCTAAAAGTACTAAAATTTGATAAGCGAGACAAAAACAGTCCTGGATTTATAAAAGTCTAAAAATTGTTTCTTTAAATCGTAGATTTATAAAAGTACTAAAAATTGTTTCTTAAAATCTAGATTACTAAAAGTATTAAGAATTTATAAAAAAAAAAAAAAATTAAAAATAAATAAATAATCGTGGATTAAAATCTAAAAAAAATAAAAATCGGGAATATGTAAACGTGCTAAAATCCAAAAAAATATCAAATAACTATGGTTTTCTAAATCTATTTTTAATTAAACTTTTATTAAACTACAAAAATCTCATATAAAGTCAAAATCGTGGATTTATAAAAGTACTAAAAATTTATAAGAAAGTGAAATAATCGTGGATTTAAATCTGAAAATATATAAAAGTACTACTCTGATTAGAAAGTCTAATAACTGTGGTTTTCTAAAAGAAATAAAATCTGATAAGAGAGACAAACAGGCGTGGATTTATAAAAGTACTAAAACTTTGTTATTTAAAATCGTAGAGTTAAAAAAATAGTAAAAATTGTTTCGTAAAACCGTAGATTTCTAAAAGTACTAAAAATTTATAAGAAAATAATATAATCGTGGATTAAAAAAAAAAGAAAAAAACTTAATAAAAAAATTCAAATAACAGCGGTTTTCTTAAAGTACTAAAATCTTTTTTTTTTATTAAAATACTAAAATCGCATATAACGTTAAATAATTGTGGATTTATAAAAGTACTAAAAATTGATAAGAAAGTGAAATAATCGTGGATTAATAAAAGTACTAAAAAGTAATAAGTGAAATAATCATGGATTTAAATCTGCAAATAATAAAATTCGGGTATATATAAAAGTACTAAAATCTGATAAGAGAGTCCTGGATAATATAAAAGTAGTACTAAATAATGTTTCTTAAAATCGTGGATTTATAAAAGTACTAAAATGGTTACTTACAATCGTAGATTTCTAAAAGTACTAAACATTTATAAAAATATAAACGTGGATTTAAATCTGAAAATAATAAAAATCGGGGATATATTAAAGTACTAAAATCATATTAAAAAGACAATTAAGTACTTTTTCTAAAAGTACTAAAATATATGTTTGTTTATTAAACTACTAAAATCTCGCATAACGTCAAATAATCGTGGATTTATAAAAGTACTAAAACTTGATAAGAAAGTAAAATAATCGCAAATTTATGTGTAAAAATAATAAATATCGGGGTTTTATAAAAGTATTCAAATCTAATAAGAATGTTAAATAATTGTTATTTTCTAAAAGTACTAAAATCTGTAAAGAGAGACAAAGAGTCGTGAATTTATAAAAGTACTAAAACTCTTTCTTAAAATCGTAGATTTATAAAAGTAGTAAAAATTGTTTCTTAAAATCGTAGATTTATCAAAGTACTAAGAATGTATAAGAAAAAAAAATAATCATGGATTTAAATCTGAAAATAATAAAAATCGGGGATATATAAAAGTACAAAAAGTACAAATGAAAAAAAGGCAAATAACTGTGGTTTTTCGAAGGTTTTTAATAGTAGAATTTTCCTTCGTAAACTAAAATTAATTTAGTCATTTAAGTTCTTTCCACTCTGTGTAATTATGTAATGTTATAGAATTAAGGAATACCATTTCTGTAAATTCAGCGATCTACCAACAAAAATTATGTACACTATTTTACTACTTCAATAAAGACAATTTCAATTTCAAACTGTGGTTTTCTAAAAATACTAAGATCTATTTTTTTATTAAACTACTAAAATCTTATACAACGTCAAACAATCGTGAATTTATAAAAGTACTAAAAATTTTTAAGAAAGTAAAATAATCGTGGATTTAAATCATATACTCCTAAAATCTCATATAACGTCAATTAAACGTGGATTTATAAAATCCGTTATATCTGTCATTTGCAGTAGCGTCCAATATCTAAAAATATTAAATTTGTTATAGTACTAAAATTTAATTTTCAAAAAATATAGTGAATTTTTTAAAGTTTTTCAATTGAAAAGTGAAGTTCATTTCAAAAAGTACTAAAACCGAAAAATTAAGTTAATTTTGTATTTCAAAAGTACTGATATCTTTCAATAAAATCAATTAAGCAATAATTTCAAATAGTCTTAAATCTTAAAGTACTAAACTTTTAAAATAAAGTAATTTTGAATTCTAAAAGTACTAAACTCGAAAAATAAAATAAGTTAAGTAAGGATATCAAAAAGTAATATATTCTTATAAAGATTTCAAATGCGTTTCAAAAAGTACTAAAATCTTAAAAATATGTTAATCACAAATTTAAAAAAGGATTAAACATTTTAAATAAATTTAAACAATCGTGAATTTCATAAAGTACTAAAAAATCTATATGATGTCACAATTTTAATAATGAAATTAAAATATGAATCTGGATGTTTATCGTATTACGAAATATTTCAAATCTCATAATTTATGCAACTGCAGTTGCAACATTGTTTTCATGGTAGAGGTTTTTGTGCAAACAATTAAAATTAATAGTGGGTGCCCTTACGTTTAATGTCTTTAAAGGGAATATATCAAGGATTTCCTTGGAAATAAATGATTTATTGTGGAATAATTCATGATTTAAATCAACAAAAATGTTTATTCCTAGAAATTGACATTCATGGCAGGCAGCAGCAAAACAACATGCATTGTTGCATTAAATTGACTTATTCGATTAAATAATGTAACCTGGTTTTAACCAAATTTGAAAATTTGGAAGATGACCCTGTAACAATAAAAAAACAACACGCATATTGTACTACTGTGATGATGCTATGATGTTGGTGACAACACTTTTTTTCGAATAAATTTATTTGAAATTGAAAAAAAAACTTGCGTAAACAATAAAATTAAAAGGTTTAATGTAGTGTAATGAAATGAAATGTGCAACAAGTGAAAACAAGTTTAAAGCATTTTCCGATTACAAAAAAAAAAGTTCAATATGATAAAAATTGAAACGACAACAAGTAACAAACAAAAAAAAAATTAACATTCACGAGGGTTACTACAGTGCACAATGGGGTGTTGAAAAATAAAATCCTTACTTGCAACACATTTTTCAAAAAATTTCAAACTATTTCTCCTTGCAGCAAAAATCCTAGATGTAACAACATTTTTTTGCTGTTAAAGATCACATTTTAGTACATTATTTTGAGATTTACAAATATTTATAAAAAACATCATTATTTGCTATAGTTTTCAGATTTTAGTACATTATTTTAATGTTTTAGTACAATTTAAAAATTGTAATTATTAGACATAATTTTGAGTTTTTAGTACAATTATAAATTTTTGATTTTTTTTAGTTTGAGATTTTAGTACATTAAGAAATCCCCTGTTTTTTTGTTAATATTTATAAACGTACTATAAAGACTTCAAATAATCCTGGATTTATATATGTACTAAAAAATTTAAAAATAATCTTGGATTTATAAATGTACTAAAAAACTCCAAATAATCCTGGGCTTATAAATGATTAAAAAAAATCATATTTTTCTAATAGTAGATTAATAAATGTACTAAAGAATTAAAATTAATCGCTAATTACACTGTAAGTAGGTGAAAATGACACGCAAAAACGCGTCAACCTAGTTTTGGGTCGTAGAATCCAGTGGTGTACCCCGTTTTGAAAAGTTAGCTCAAAATCCCGAGATATTTCGATTTTAAATTTGTAGTAGACCTAAGGTAATTTTTCATTTAATTTGAATGAAAAAACTTAAAAAAAATGTTAAAAACTTATTATTTGTCAAAATTTATATCTAGAAATAATGGACGTCCATTTTCAAGCGGACATAAACCAATACTTGCTATTATTTTTTTTTTTAGATTTATTAAATTTTTACTCTACATTTGCAAATTTAAAATCGAAATAACTCGTTATTTTGAGCTAACTTTTTAAAACGGAGTATACCACTGGATTCTATGACCCAAAAATAAGTTGGGGTGTCTCGGCGTTTTTGTGTGTCATTTCAAAAGTTTTAATTTTACTTACAGTGTTATTAATGTACTAAAATTATGATAGAAAATTGTGGAATTATAAATGTACTAAAAAATTAAAAATAATCCTGAATAAAATATAAAAAAAAATTTACAAAAATAATCAAGAACAATTCCGGAATTATAAATTTACTAAAAAAAAAATCCAATAATCGTGAATTTATAAATGTGCCAAGGAAAATCAAATAATCGTGAGTTTATAAATGTACTAAAAAATCATGCAAGGAAAATTTGTGGATATAAGTATATTCCTGAATCTCCAAATGTTGAAAATTTATGCGTACTAAAAATCCTTAAGTATCTAACATAATCGTGCAGTTTTATATGTACTAAAATTTCAAAAATTTATGTATTCATATAAATCTCAAAACAGAGAAATAATTCCGTAGATTTTTATATGTACTAAACTCTCAAAATCAAAGTAATAAAAAATAGTCGTTAAAATAAAAATGTACTAAAATCTCAAAAAAAAAAAATATAAAAAAAATCCTATAATAATGTACAAAAATAATGAAAAATGGTTTATTTATAAATGTACTAAAAATTAATCGTGGATTTATAAATATACTAAAATGAAACAAAATTGTGGATTACAAATGTACTAAAAAAATAATGCTGAATTTATAAATTTACTAAAATAATGAAAAATAATAGAGACTTATGTGTACTAAAAAATCGAAATAAAACTGGATTTATTCTTTAGAATTTTAGTACATTTATAAATGCAGGGGGCTAATTATGTAACTTTATAATCGTCCATCGTCATCGTTAGCTCATTATTCTATTACCATTAAATGACACTATATGGTAATGGAATAACGATGGAAACGATACGATTGACGACTACCAAGTTACATAATTACCCTCCAGGACTTTTTAGAATTTTTTTAGTAAAAAATGGGAAAAAATCCTGATTTATAAATGTACTAAAAAAAATTAAAATAATTCTGGAATTATAATTGCACTAAAAAATCATATACGGAAAAATATTAGTAGAATATTAAATGTACTAAAATATATTTTTTTTAATTTTTTAGTACATTTTAAAAATCCAGGATTACACTGTGGAACAAATTCAGGTTAGCAAAAGTAAGCTCGATTCTGAGAGTGAGGGGTGAAAATAGGGGCTAAATTAGAAGACCCGTATCGCGGCGTTTGTTTATGTTATTTCGATTTTTTTTTTTATCGACCTTCGAACTTTGCAGTCAAATGCCGATTTTCAGCATATTGTTTATATGGTTTTTTGACTATAACTCGTAGACTAATTGATATTTTTTCAATCTGTAAAAGCAAAATTATTGCTTTTTAACAAATTTTAATTGTTGGACATGTCTCTAGCAATAATTTGGCATTTACAGATTGAAAAAATATCAATTAGTCGACGAGTTATAGCCAAAAATAATAGCAATAATTTGGCTTTTACAGATTGAAAAATATCAATTAGTCGACGAGTTATAGTCAAAAAACCATATAAACAATATGCTGAAAATCGTCATTTGACTGCAAAGTTCGAAGGTCGATTAAAAAAAATTCGAACTAACATCAACAAACGCCGCGGTACGGGTCTTCTAATTTAGCCTCTATTTTCACCCCTCGCTCTTAGAATCGACCTAACTTTTGCTAACCCGAATTTGTTCCACAATGTTATTTTGATTATTTTATTATTTATAAATCCATGAATATTTTTATTATTTAAGTATTTAGTTTATTATTTTAATAACATTTATAAACCATTGATTTTGTTTCATAATTTTAGTACATTTATTTTTTATTATATAATAACATTTTTATTATTTTAGAACATTTTTAATTTCACCATTTTTCAAATCCATCATTTATAAATCCAAAATCTTTTTGCTTTATTTTAGTACATTTATAATCAAGTATTTTTTTGGAATTTTTTTAGTACATTTTTTAGTATATTTACATTTATAATACCAGCATAATTTTTTCAGTATTTTGTTACTTTTATATATCCAGCATAATTTTAAGTATTTTAGTACGGTTATAAATCCAAAATTTTATTTCATAATTTTAGTACATTTTATAAATCCACGATAATTTTTAATTATTTTAGTAGATTTATGAATCCACTATTAGTATTCCTTATTTTAGTACATTTAAAATCCACGATTATTATTTTTATTATTTATAATAAATTATAAACCCACTATAATTTTTCATTATTTACTTTAGTACATTTATAAATTCAAGATCTTAATAAATTTAGTACATTAAAAAATCTAGGATTATTTTGATTTTTTTAGTACATTTATAAATGCAGGATTATTTAGATTTTTTTAGTACATTTATAAATCCAGGATTGATCTTCATTATTTTAGTAAATTTATAAATCCAGAATTATTTTAGCAGACTTATAAATCCACAAGTTTGATTAACAATTTCAGTACATCGATAAATCCACAATGAATAAGAATTTTTTTAGTACACTTGTTTAATACATTAATAAATCCACGATTGTTTTCATTATTTTAGTACATTTATAAATCCACAATTAATTTTCACAATTTTAGTACAATTTTAAATTCAAGACAATTTGGATTTATTTAGTATATTTACAATTTTTTATTAATTTTAGTACATTGATGATTCCCAATTTGGTTTCATAATTTTAGTACATTCAAAAATCCAAGATTATTTTAAATTTTTGAGAACATGTATAAATCCAACATTATTCCTACAATCAAAAAAAAAAAAAGAAACTGTAATTATCGAAAACCAGGATAATTTTAGTATAATCATAAATCCCCGATTGTTTTTAATTACATTATAAATCCAGGTTTTTTTAGTACATTTATGAATATAGTTTTTTTTATTAGTTTAGTACATATAAAAATCCTGTATTTTTTTAGTAGACTTATAAAAATGGAATTGTTTCTTATTATTAAAGTACCTTTTTTATCCAGGATAATTTTTTTTTAGTACACTTATAAAACCGGGATTGTTCTTAATTATACCCTCCACTCTAGTGATAGAGGGTATATATAAGTTTGTCATTCCGTTTGTAACACCTCGAAATATTGGTCTGGGACCCCATAATGTATATATATTCATGATCCTCGATCGATTTTAAGATGATCTAGCGATGTCCGTCCGTCCTTCCGTCTGTCTGTTGAAAACACGCTAACTTTTGAAAGACTTTACGGAGGCTCCTGAAGTTTGGCATATATGTTGGGCATTTACCTGGTCAGGTTGGTATTGCAATCCAGCGAAATCGGTCCAGTGGTTCAAAAGTTATAAGCAAATGAGTGAATTTCGGCAAGGGTTTTTCTGGAATTTACGAGATAAAACACACTGTAACTTTCGAACGGCAATTCTGAGGGTACTGAAGTGTGGCATATATATTTGCCGTTCCATTGGTCCGGTTCGTTTTAAATTTCAGCCATATGGATCCAGTGGTTCAAAAGTTATTAGCAAAACCGTAAATTTCAGATTAGTTTCACCTTAAAATCACGTGTTGAAAACCCGTTAAACATGTTTTAAATACATCTGTCAAAAAAATATTTTACAAGGAATTTTTGTCACACAAAAATATTTTTACACAAAAACAAAAAAAAAAAAAATACACTCAAAAAAATTTTACGCTCAAAAAAAATTTTACACTCAAAAAAAAAAAAAATAGTAAATTATGTTTTTTTTTTCAAAAATTAATAAAAAAAAGTTTTTTTACACAAAATAAAATATTTCTAACCAAAAATGTTATTTTTTTCACGTTAGAAAATTTTGCTATCACTAAAAAAGGGCATTGTGGAGGGTATTCATAGATTCGGCCATGTCGAACTTTACTTTTCTACTTGTTTTTTAATTACATTTTTAAATCCAGGATTATTTTGATTTTTTTTAGTACATTTATAAATATATGATTTTTTGTTCATTTTAGTCCATTTTTAAATCAAGCACTATTTATAATTTTTTTTTTAGTACATTTATTAATCCACTATTATTTTTTTTTATTATTATTTTAGAACACAAATAAACGATTGTTTTTAAATTTTTTAGTACATTTATAAAATCAGCACTATTTTTTATATCATTTTACATTTAAAAATCCGCATTTTTTTCATAATTTACATTTTTAAATAAACGATTAATTTTATCATTTTAGTACATTAGTTAAAGCCACCTTAAGATTTGACTATTTTAGTACATTTATAAATTCCGTTATATTTTTTTTATTATTTTAGTACATTTAAAAAATCCACTAATTGTAAGATGGTTATTTTGAGATTTTAGTACAATTATAAGCAAATATTTTATTTGATTTTTGTCCATTTATAAATCCACAATTATATTTGACTATCTTAAAATTTTAGTACCATTATATTCCACGAGATTTTAGTACATTTAAAAATCCACGATTATTTACGGTTTTATAAATCAATTATTTTTTTTACAATATTTTTTAGAAAAATTTATTTTTGCAATAGTTTTTTTTTTGTTTAAATCTATCCATAGTGCAGTTTTAGTATTTGTGCATAAACATTTGAAGGTTAAGTTTTAGGTGACATTATCATTATTATTGTTTGTTGTATTGATCCTAGCCGAGTTTTAATTCAGTCAGTCAATCAAGTCAAGTCAATGGTTGAGAGGCAGTAACGATCGATTATGGATAGTAATGGATGTTGTGTACAATTTTTTAGCACATAATTTAGCACAAAATTTATAGGCAAAACCGAGTCTAAATGCGTTTAAAATTTTAACTAAAGCATCAGTTTATCGTAACGATTCGATAGCGCCGGTTGTGTTTTCAAAATATTGAAATTATATCAATATCTGCTAAAAGTGTTGGAACAATATTTGAAAATTGATATTCAAAAAATAATACAAATAATAAACAAAAACAAGTGAATTGAAAAAAAAAACTATTTAAAGTGAAAGATCATTAAGTTTTTTAAAGAAAACAAATAACTAAAGAAAAAATATTAAAATAAACTGTACTTAAAAAAAAAAGTATAAAATATTTACAACAAATTATTGAAAAAAAAAAATACATTTTAATTGAATTTGATATTTCTGTTTTAACAATTTCCCACCACAAACCACAAGTCAATCATAATCAAACAAAATATTATTTGGAATCAATCGACAAACGACTGTCACATACAGTTTTTTTTTTTTTGTTTTTGAAAATTCAACTTGAATATTATTTAATTTTAAATTGAACATTTTGAATAATAACGAGTATGTAAAAGTGATTTACTATTTTCTTTTGAGTCTAACCGAAATTGACATTTAATTTATAAAGTGTCATATTAAAATTGAAAAAAAAAGTATAAGAAATTATATTTAATATTAATACAATTTAAATTTAACAACAAATTTGATATTTATCATTATTTAAATAGATTTATACCGATCTGTATCGAATGTAACTCGAGTTATGACTGGTTATAACTGTCATAACACCATTTTTATGACAAAATTTGTTATATACCGTTATTTTTCCTGGTCTTAGATACATATTTTGTTTTTTGTTTATGGATCCTTAGAATTGGCAAATAAAATTAAAATTTTTTTAATAATTTTTTTCGTTTGTATAGGGAAATATTAATATTAAGATACGATTTCGTCATAAAAGTACATAAGTACAATTTTAAATGTACGAGTTTTTCATTATCTTAAAATTTTAGTAAAACCAGGATAATTTTAAAATTTTTGAAATTATAGTACTTTTATTATTTTGAAATTTTAGTACTTTTATAATTTTGAAATTTTAGTACATTTATTGTGTTTGTTAAAATTTTAGTACATTTGAATCCACAATTGTTTTTCATTATTTTAAAATTTTAGTACATTTATAAAACCACAATCATTTTTCATTATTTTAAAATTTGTCATATATCGTTATTTTTCCTGGTCTTAGATACATATTTTGTTTTGTGTTTATGGATCTTAGAATTGGCAAATAAACCCAGTCGGCAAAAAAAATCACACCTGACATATTGCTGACTCTCCCTTTATAAAATTGCTGACATCTTCATGCAATTTTTCAAAATGTCATCAATGACATGTCAGCAGTTGGTCAGCGGTTGTTTAAACGAATTGTTAGTGGCCACCGATACTGGTGGACACTGCTGACCAACTGCTGACATGTCATTGATGACATTTTGAAAAATTGTATGAAAATGTCAGCGATTTCATAAAGGGAGAGTCAGCAGTATGTCAGGTGTGCTTTTATTTTGCCAACTGGGAAATTAAAATTTTTTAAATAATTTTTTTTTTGTTTGTATAAAGAAATATTAATATTAAGATAAGACAATTTCGTCATAAAACCTTACTCAGAGAATAGATATGATTGTGGCAACTATAATTTTATAATAATTTGTTTTTAGCAACCATGATATTTTTGCAACAATTATGTATGAGCCTAAATAATCTTAAATTATTATTTAGGACCATAATATGATGGCTAGAAAAAAATGTATGATACAATTTTCAATCATAATATGACGCTCCATTTCCAGTTATAACTTGAAAAGGGATGATAATTTTAGTTTCTAATCTAATTTAAGAAAAAATATAAATCCAAATTTATTTTCATTATTTTGAAATTTTAGTACATTTATAAATCACGATATTTTTTAATACAATACACGATATTTTTTAATTATTTTAGAAATTTCTTTTTTTAGAATCTTATTAGATTTATAACTTCACTATTATTTCCAACATTTCGATTTATTTTTCATTATTTTGAAATTTTAGTACAATAATTTTTTAATTATTTTGAAATTTTAGTACTTTTATAAAACCACGATAACTTTTCCGTACTTTAAAAGTTTAAGTACATTTTTAAATGTACGAAGTTTTTATTATTTTAAAATTTTAGTACATTTATAAAACCAGGATAATTTTTAATTATTTTGAAATTATAGTAATTTTATTATTTTGAAATTTTCGTACTTATATTATTTTGAAATTTTATTACATTTATTGTGTTTGTTAACATTTTAGTACATTTATGAATCCACGATTGTTTTTCATTATTTAAAAATTTATTTTTCATTATTTTGAAATTTTAGTACAATAATTTTTTAATTATTTTGAAATTTTAGTACTTTTATAAAACCACGATAACTTTTCCGTACTTTAAAAGTTTAAGTACATTTTTAAATGTACGAGGTTTTCATTATTTTAACATTTTAGTACATTTATAAAACCAGGATAATTTTTAATTATTTTGAAATTATAGTAATTTTATTATTTTGAAATTTTAGTACTTATATTATTTTGAAATTTTATTACATTTATTGTGTTTGTTAACATTTTAGTACATTTATGAATCCACGATTGTTTTTCATTATTTAAAAATTTTAGTACATTTATAAAACCACGATCATTTGTCATTATTTTAAAATTTTAGTACTTTCTCATTTTTAGATTTTAGTACATTTAATGTATTTTGAAATTTTAGTACTTTTATTATTTTGAAATTTTATTAATTAATTAACTGTGGTATTAAAGATAAGATGTGTTTTATTGTTAAATTCGTGTTTTCTGTTATATGTTACATGTTAAATGTTAAATTATCCATAATTTTTTAATGTAAAAATATACAAATTACGAATCCCCAGAAGAAATCGAAAAATAATCGACGAAACGTCGGGATAAAACCTGTAAACAAAATTTAATTTTATTTACATGAAAATTATAGGTCCAATTAGCTCAACAAATCAACAAATTTATTGCATTTATTTTGTATTTTAAAATTTTAGTACATTTATAAATCTGCTTTAAATTTTTATTATTTTAAAATTTCAGTGTTTAAAATTTGAGTACCTTTATGAATCCACGATTATATTTCATTATTTTGAAATTTTAGTACAATTACAATTTTTTCGACCTGTTCCCTTTTGAGGGTGTAGATATTTAGTGTCCGACCGAATATTCGGCTTCGACTTCGGCTTCGGCCAAAAAGCACTATTCGGCCACTATTCGGCTTCGGCCACAATTTTGGCCGAATAGGCCGAATACCGAATAATTATATAATATTTGTGCTCACGTGTTGAAAAACACACTAAACTAACTTTGAATCACATTAGTAAGCCACAAAAACATTTTACTAAGTGTTTTTGCAACTAAAAACATTTTTTAATATTAAAAAAAAAATTTCGGTCGAAAAAAATTTACACTCTAAAATATATTTTTTTACAAAAATGTCCAAAAAAATTTTTTTGCTTAAAATAAAATCATTCTAGACAACATTCTCATGCATTTGAGTATCCCACCGAGTCGAATTTTTTTTTTCTTGTTTTTACTACATAAATATTTTTTTTTAATATTCGGCTTCGGTTTGGCCGAATAGTAAAAATTTGGTGTATTCGGTCGGACACTATAGATATTTTAGTTGAGTTGTTGAGTTAAGGGTGGGTTGTAAAATCAGGAAATTTTTAGGCAAGCCCATGGCGCTCAGACTTTAGTCCATTGTACCGTTCCCTGTGTAGATGCTACAAACTAATTCAAATAATCAACGAATTGCACTTAAAAATACAAAAATATGCACATAAAATTAAAAAACTTGCACTTTACATTAAAAAAAATAAAAAAATGTAATTTTTTCAATAATTTTTTACTTTGTTAGCTTATAAACAAAAAAAAAATAATTTTGGTCAGACAATTTTTTGAGCTCAAAATAAAATTAAAAGGCCCTCCCATCAGGCAAAATAATCATGTTTCCAAAAAATTAAAAAAAATAGAAAAAAGTTAAAGCTTAAATTTTTAAAAAATATGATCCAAAAATATGCATTTATAGCAGAATACTGTGCAAAAACATGCATTTTCAGCAAAATATGCAAAAAATAACGAATCGATGCCATTTTAAAGCAAATTCTTTGATTTGCAAATGGACTCTTAATCACTTTTTGAGTCGATTTAGCGATATCTATTTATTCGCCTGTCCATGTAAACTTCTGAGCACGATTCAAGGTTGCATTTTTAATTGATTTATCTGAAAATTGTTTGCCTTAAGGACGAAGCCTATTGGAATTGAAAAAAATTGATACATATTTAGACCTACCCCCCATTCAAACGTCCTCTTTAAATTTGGCTTAAATGACTTTAATAACCGTATTAAAAATAGATATACTGCTGAAATTCGGTAATTAATATTACATTGTATTCTCAAATTGTATTTTAAAGGAATCCAAACCACCCTCCCGATATTTATATAAATAAATCTCACAAAAATCGTTAAAATAGGGAATATTTGATTAAAATTTTATTTATAGATGTTAAACGTGTACTTTGGCAAACTTATTAAATCTAAATATATTTATAATTAAACTATTTTTAGTCTTAATTATTATTATTATTATTATTTTTAGTCTTAGTCCCCATATAAAAAATTTTGCCCGATACTCAGTCAAATTGGTCTTTTGGCAACAAAAATAAGCCAATCCACTCAAATTTTGTTTGTGTGTATGTTTTTACACTAAGAATAAGTAAATATCTAACAAAAGATAGACCCAATTATTGCAACCCTTTTTCTGAAAAAAAAAATAACCCTGATGTAGGTTATCATATGGTCGGCGTTGACCGGTTATAATTTTCTTGCTTGCTTTTTTACAGTTATAAATTAATTTCCATGATTGTTAAGAAAATGTGAATATATGTAAATTTCAAATCCTAACGTATTTAAAAATTTAATTTTTTTATGTAAAAGTGGATTTTATCACGTTGTGTTATAATTTCAAATAAAAAGAATTTAGTTATGAAACAATAAACATATAAAAAAAAAATTATATACAATTTTATCTATTAAATTCTTTACAAAATTTTACAAAACAAATGTGTTGGTTGAATTAGGATAACTTCCGAACTTTCTACAACTGCTAAACCTTTAAATCCGGTTAGACTCAAAAATAGTTAGATCCCGGGTAAAAATGAAATATATATGATCATATATGAAGATATATGGATCATATATGGATTTATATAACCATATATTATCATATATGCCTCCATATATGTTCATATATGATCTGATCCGAAAATTGGCCCGATATGACCTCATATGTTTCATACGGTTCTTAAGAATTATTATTGTTAAATTAAATACTTTTTAGATTATTTAGGATTTATTGGAGAAAAATAAGGATTTCATCTTGTTAAAAGGCGTGTCAACAAATAACTGTAAGTATTTTTTTTTTTAATAATATTTAGTTTAAAATTACACAACTTTAGGAATCTAAAGTTTAAATCTGCGTTTTGAATAAAACAAAATTCCAAAACGGTCACATAACTTTTTTGATCACGTCACAGTTTTAAGAAAATCGCTGTTAAAGTGTCAAAAAAACTACCATTTTGACAATTTATGAACGTCTATATACTTAATAAGATCCTGACATTACCCCTATGTTACGAACACTGTAAATATCTTTTTTAAATTTATGTCTGGGGTGCCCCACTACTATATTTCGAAGAAAGTCAAAATCTTCGATAAGAGATATAAAAAAATGACATTAGACAAAAATTAGTAGTGCCCGACCGAATACGCGGTAACGGTCCAAAGGCACTATTCGGCATCGGCCAAATTAAAATCGGTCAAATGGTTTTCGAGATATCGCGAAATAAAATAAACAATCATTTAAAACTAATTTGAGCCAAATCCGATTATTTTAACCCATGGCGCCCTTCGGTCAAAGTTTTGGTTTTTTAGAAAATTTTCGCCAAAAACTCTAAGCTTTGATCGAAAAGCGTCATGGGTTAAAATATTCCGATTTGGCTCAAATTAAGTTTAAATTAATTTTTTTTTGTCAGTTTATATGAAAAAATCCGTGAATTTTTTTTGAGATTTTTTTTTTTTTGTAAATTTCTTGAACGTCAAAAAAACAGTCATTTTTGAAAATTTGTTGACAAATTTCAAATGGCGATATCTCGAAAACCAGTCGACCAATTTCAGAAACTTTTTAATATTTGTATTCAGCATGCCAAAATTATTATGCCTGGAAGATTTTTTTTATTTTTTCAATTTTTAAAAATCCAAAATATTGGAGGAAATTTTCCAAAAATCCAAAACTTTGATTGAAATTAAGTTTTAATGAAAGACTGCCTTAAGCTCTATAAAAGGGCCAAGAGGAAGAAATTTTGAGATTTTTTTTTTTAATTTTTTGAACGTAGGAAAAAACGCAATTTTTTTCAAATTTCAAATAGCGATATCTCGAAAACCCTTTGGCCGATTTTAATTTTGTTTGATATTCGTGTTCAGCGCATTAGTGTTAATAAAAATGCGCATTAATGTTAACAAAAATGGTGTGTCGCAAGACAATTTTTTTTAATTTTTCTTTAAAAAAAATGTCAAAAATCCGATTGCCCTCAAATTTGTACCACATACGTTTTTAAGGCCTAGGACACTAAAAATTTTCCCGCACGTTCCAAATCCGAAAAAAACTTTTTTGCCATTCAAAAAATGCCAGTTTAATGTAGTATAGTAGAATTTAATGTTTGTTTATTATCAAATCAAATGTTCATTGAATCATTTTGATTTTTTTGAAGATATTCAAACTGATTTACCACAATGTAAAATTAAGTAAATTTATGATGAGGTTTTACAAGCTGTTTACACACGGTTAACGTAATTTTTGCACTGAAGGACATTGAAAATAAAATTTATTGTTTGGAGCAAACATATGACGAATATAGAGATAAATGTCGTCTCAAACGCATACAAATGTTTGTCTGTCTGTATGTCTGTCCGTCCGCCAGTCTGTCCATCCGTCGGCCTATAAAGTGTATTCATTCATTTATATGATCATTTATTATTATGGTCATATGGGGGGTTTTGAAGAATATTTCCTATTATGGAGACTCAGAGAAAACTTGTTACAAAAATAAAATAAAAAAAAAAAAATAAGCAAAAAACCGTAAATATTTTATTGAAATTGATTTTTTTATCGTCGTCGTTGGCTGTTGTTCCCAATAATATTTTCGTTTAGTTTTTTTTTTTTTTTTTTTAAATTCATAGTGTAAGTAGCTGCATTACATCATCGTAATTTTATTTTGAAAATAGTTCAATTACAAGTATATCGGTTGGAATCACTAATTAATGCAGTTAGATACACTTAAAATAAAAATATGTGTAAATTTACTAACATAATGTGTGTAAAATTAGGCAGAAAGAATTAATTGTTATAATATTTTTTTAAGCACTTTGTGCCGTGCACTCTGATTAAAATGATTTCACTTTTTTTAATATAAATTAGGTAAATTTACACAAATTGCGTATTTTTACCTAAAATTGTTAGAAATTTACACAATTTATGGTAGGAAACAGGACTCATATTTTTTAGAGTGTAAATAAAAATCTTAAGATGTTTCCTACTGGTAAATTATTATTATCTAAAACTTTTGCTGGACAAAAAAGGTCCGAAGACTTTAAAATTTTTTCTATAAGAAAAATATGTCAAATTCTAAGAATTTTTCTCTATGAAAAATCTTAAGACTTTTTCTATAGAAAAATTTTCTTAGAATCTAAGACTTTTTCTTTATAAGAAATATATTGTACTAGTCGAATAGCCTGTCCTTGCCAGGCGGAACACCAAATCACTTTTCTCAATAGTTCTAATTTTTTACCAAACTTTATAAAAAATTATGTTTGTGCTTCAAAAATTTAATATTGCTAGATTGAGTTACATCAATATATTTCCAAAACTGGAAAAAAATTTAATGAGTGTAAAAGGTTGTACACTCAAAAAATAATGTTAGTAAAATCAAATGAAAATGTCAGTTAAAATAACTACTTTGTAAGTTGTTTTGGGGTCAACTACTTTTTTAACTTACAATGTTAGTTATTTTAACTGACAAAAAACAACTGACTTATGTAGTAAAAATTACACATTTGTAGTCAAAACAACTAATATGTAGTAAAAATAAAATAAACAAAAAATTAAATAAACAAAGAAAAAAAATTGAAGACCAAATTTTTTTTTTTAAAAAGTTGTCAAAAATAAAGAAACAATTTTTTTTTTTTTTGGAAAAAACTGAAAATTTTTCAGAGATAAAAAAATAAAATTAACTACTTTGAATAACTGTTATTACATTACAGTACTTTTTTGTTAGTTATTCAAAACAACGACTTAAAATAACTAACAGAAATAGTTGTTTGATATTTTTCATACAAAAATAACTGACTTTGTAGTTGAGAACAACTAACTACTGCAAAATATACAAACAACTAACATGTAGTACACTCAAAATATTTTGTAAGTAAATTCAACTGAAAAAACGTTTAAAATAATCGTTTTTCCTTTTAAAAAACGGACTACTTATATTTCATTTAAAACAACATACTATTTCAGTTATTTTTAAACGTTATTAAATGACTAGATATTCCGTAAAAACAAATGATATTTCCGTTATTTTAACTGATTACATTTTTTTATTTTGTGAAGTAAAAATATTTTTTTTTTAATAACAAACTACAAAATCCGTACTTCTGTAAAATTATACGGTATAATCAGTCGGAAATAATTTAACTGATAAAAATATTTTTCCGTAAAGTTTTTAGTTCATTTTTTTAACAACTGTTTAAATCGTTCAATATTTTAGGTTCCTTGAAAAACAAACGATAAAACGTTTAAAACAACTTTAACTAAAAACTTTTTGAATAACCGTAAAATAGTTACTGTAAAACTTTTCTGGGTGTAACTTACATAATATTCTGAGTGTATTGATTAAATTTTAGAACAAAATTTAGCACGCCCATTTCGTCTCTCAGTCCATAAACCGGATATCAAAAATCCATCGTGTGGATCTGTCCCATGGTCACTCCTATATACATGGCAATTGTTATCTTTCTTAGTCATGAAGGCTTTCAAAATTAGCTAAAATGTTAAAAAACACAATTTTTTCACTTAAATTTTTCCTTATAATTCTCCGTACACAGTTTAAATATTAAATCTGACTTCATAAGGATACAGTCAATTGTCAATACTTTATTGGATATTCAGGTCAGTGTTAATCTTTGCCATAGTCCGTACCATATGCATCCCAATTTTCATCTTTCAAGATCATAAGGTGTCTTCAAAATTAGGTAAAATGTAATATCATAATTTTTCCACGCCCATTTCTTCTCTTAATTCTCCGTCCATATTCCAAAATTTTTAAATCTGACTACTCTAGGATAAGCTCCATCGTTAGTACAATACTCGTATCCACGCCCCTTTTCCCTCTCAATTCTCCGTCCACAGTCCAAAAATTTTAACTCTGACTACTTTAGGATATGCTCCAGTGTCAGGACAATATGCTTGTCAATTTTCGGCTGCTTTAAAGTTAGTTAAATAAAACACAATATTGGTTTGCCCCTTTTTCCTCTCAACTCTCCGTCTACATTCCAAAAATGTTAAATCGGACTACTTTAGAATATGCTTAATAGTTAGGACTACATGTTTGGGATTTTCAGCTTCCTAATTCATTGGGACGGAGCTTAAAAATACTCTAAAATGTTAAAAAAAAATAATTTTGCCTAGTCCCCTTTTCTCATAATTCGCCGCCCACAGGCAAAAAATCCGGCTTCGTATTTTAAGCTTTTTAGTCCATCAATGAATTCAAAAGGTGCTGGATACACAAAAAATAAGAGAAAAACAAAAAAAAAAAAATTATATATACAGAAAATAGATATAAATAAATTTACCACGCCCTTTGCCTTTCTTATTTTTGTCACTCCCCATTTTTGTCACTCCCCATTTTCCTTTCAATTCATCGACCACAGTCCAAAAATTTAAAATTCGACTACCTCAGGATATGCTTCATCGATAGGACTATATGCTAGGAAACTTTCAGCTTCCTAAGTTATTAGAGGACTTTAAAATAAGCAAAAATGTCAATTTTCATCTTCATAGGTCATTGGGGGTCTTCAAATTAGTAAAAATATTAAAAAACACAATTTTGCCACGCCCCATTTTTCTCTTAATTCTCCTACCACAGTTTAAAAAATTTAAATCCTATTACTTCAGGATATGCTTCATTGTTAGAACTAAATGCTATGCAGTTTTCCGTTTCCTAAGTCATTTGGGGGCTTCAAAAGAAGTAAAAATGTTTAAAAAATCCCAATTTTGCCACTACACTTTTCCCGTCAATTCTCCGCCCACATTACGAAAATTTTAAATCCGACTACTTGGGGATATGCGCCATCGTTAGGACTATATTCTAGGAAATTTTCAGCTTCCTAAGTCATTTGGGGGCTTTAAATTAAGCAAAAATGTCAAAAAATTGAATTTTGCCACGCCCACTTTTCCGCTTATTTCTCCGCCCACAGGCAAAAAATCGAAAATCCGGCTACGTTAGGATCTGCCCCAGGTGTTTTACTATATGTATGCCAATTTTCAGCTTTGTACCTCATCAGTGGGCTTCAAAAAGCTCTGGATAGACAAAAAAAGAGGAACACACAAATAGGGAAATTATATATATAGATATTTTTTTTATACAAAAAATTTCTCAGAACTTTTATATACAAGTTTTGTGTAAATTAATTTTACACACAATGTGTAAAATTACACACATTTTGTATTTTTATAAACAAATTACAAGAAAATGTTTGGTGCACAAAAAATGTCTAAGACTAACATTTTTTCTATAACAAAAAAATCTCAAATTCTGAGAATTTTTCTCTATGAAAAATCTTAAGACTTTTCTATAGGAAAAATTGTCTCAGAATCTAAGACTTTTTATTTATGAAAAATATGTCAAAGACGTTTTTTATACGAAAAATTTCTCAGAAATTTTATCTACACGTTTTGTGTAAATTAATTTTACACACAATGTGTAAAATTACACACATTTTGTATTTTTTATAAACAAATCAAGCATTATCGTTGTAAATTACAAGAAAATTTTTGCTGCACAAAAAATGTCTCAAGACTCCAACATTTTTTCTATAAGAAAAATAAGTCAAATTCTGAGACTTTTTCTCTATGAAAAATCGTAAGACTTTTTCTATAGGAAAATTGTTTCAAAGACGTTTCTTATACGAAAAATTTCTCAGAAATGTTATCTACACATTTTGTGTAAATTAATTTTACACACAAAGTGTAAAATTACACACAATTTGTATTTTTATAAACAAATTAGCACTATCGTTGTAAACTACAAGAACATTTTTGCTGCACAAAAAATGTTTCAAGATTCTTAACATTTTTTTTTGAAAAATCTTAAGACTTTTTAAGGAAAAATGTCGTAGAATCTAAGACTTCTTCTTTATGTAAAATATGTCAAAGATGTATTTTATAAGAAAAATTCTCAGAACTCTTATCTACACGTTTTGTGTAAATTAATTTTACACACAATGTGTAAAATTACACACAATGTGTAAAATTACACACAATGTGTAAAATTACACACATTTTGTATTTTTATAAACAAATAAGCACTATCGTTGGAAATTACAAGAAAACTTTTGCTGCACAAAAAATGTCTCAAGACTCCAACATTCTTTGTATACGAAAAATATGCCAAATTATGAGACTTTTTCTTTATGAAAAATATTGGGATTTTTTCTAAAGGAAAAATGTCTTGGAATACAAGACTTTTTCTTTATGAAAAATATGTCAAAGACGTTTTTTATACGAAAAATTTCTCCGAAATTTTATCTACGCGTTTTGTGTAAATTAATTTTACACATAATGTGTAAAATTACACGCATTGTGTATTTTTATGAACAAATATAGCATTATCGTTGTATTTTTTTAGAGTGTGCTACTCAAAAAATTATGACGGTACACAGAAAGAATTAAAAACAAAAGTCAATCAACAAAAACGCAGATTCAATTAATTTTTTAATAGAAACTCCTCCGAGGAACAAAATTGTTATATCAATCATCAAATTGTAGGTGATTAATTGATTTTTTTTTCAATTAATCACTTTTTCGATTTTGATAATTTTTTTATTTAAAGTCAATTAAAATAATGATTGATTTAACAACTAAATTTTAAGCTTATGGAAAAATTATAAAGAAATTCATATTTTTTGCTTTCCAATATGTTGTCGACAATAAAAAAAAGTAAATCCTAGTATAAAGTATATTTTTGAATTAATGTATTCAAATAAATTAAAGCTAATAAAAACTGGTATATTGAAAATTTTTTATTTGATAGCTAAAGAAAATCAAAATAATTGATTCATTCAAATTTTGTTGATCAATAGATTTTATTGAAATTTTTTAGCCAATAATTTTTTGTGTGTAGATTCCACTACAAAAGACAGTTAAAACTACTACATTTGCTGTTGTTTAGGCGTCCACTACATTTTACGGTAAAATCAACCAAAAATTGTTGCTGTTTTTAACTATTGGTTAACAACTACAAAAAACGGTAAAAACTACTTTAAATTACAGTTGTTTTTACTGTAACTCAAATTGTCTGAATTTTCTTCTAAACGTCAAAAACGGTTAAAATTATTTGGAAATAATTCCTGCTGCATCTAACACTTCCAAATCGTTCAACACATCCGTTTTTCTAAAAATTTCTAGAAAATCAACTACATAAAACAACTGTTACTACAATGTAGAAATTTTTTGTATTTATTTTCTAAAACGACTACAAAAAATAGTTGTTTGATATTTTTCATACAAAAACAACTGAAGTTGTAGTTGAAAACAACAACTTCCACTTACCACACAAATGACCGGCATGTAGTAACTGCAATAATTTTCTAAGTGTGCCAACTGTAATTGGGACAATTCTAAATCGTAATTGTTTTACTGTTTT
The DNA here is from genome assembly GCA_963921195.1 of Pegoplata infirma. Classification (NCBI taxonomy): domain Eukaryota; kingdom Metazoa; phylum Arthropoda; class Insecta; order Diptera; family Anthomyiidae; genus Pegoplata; species Pegoplata infirma. Next base: position 27,141,615 of record OY992540.1, on the reverse strand, counting down.
TAATTGATTTGCTAAATACAATAAAATATGATAAATTACACTGATCTACCAAAACAAATTAGTTTATATTGCTGTAGGTGTAGCAAAGTTTATTATTGTTATACCCTTCCATTGGTGGTACATGGTATATATAAGTTTGTCATTTCGTTTGTAACTTATCAAAATATCGGTCGGGGGCCATATATTCTTATTCTTGATCCTTGCGCTTCTTTGAAATATTGACTTTTAGACAGTTTTGTATATTTTTTTACGCTAGGATTTTTGCGCCTCAGAGGGTAGCACGTTGGGCTATCACCGAGAAATCATGAGTTCGAATCCCGGCAGGGTCAAAGTTTTTTATTATAAAAAATTATTTATAAAAAAATTTAAATAAATGAAAATTATGGCAATATTACGTATTTTACGAATTACGGAACATTTAGTAACTGTCATGCTTTTCAAAATCAGCAAGTCTCAATTAAAATTCAGTAGAGGTAGATTTGTACTCAATATTAGAATTTGAAAAGTTACTAACATAATGAATCAATCTATCTTAAATTTAAATGTTAAATTAAGTTTTAATTGTAATTAATACAGCTTTAATTTTTGTTACAGGTTGACAACATGGAGTTAGAATGCGATTTGAGTAAAATTAATAATGAGGAGTTGCTAAGAAAAATGGTAAGTTTGATAATATTTTTAATTTGATGATTTCCACCCAGGTAGAAACTGCTTAATTAAGTTTTCAAGCAATTATTATTATAATTATAATAAAAGTTCACCAACTTCAAATGCGTGTAAAAAAAATCTAGCGCTGAACTAAAAAACAGCCTTGAGGGGTTTGTTATGGAATATGTCAACTTGCATTTGATTTTGGTTTCATCAGCATCAACTTTTCCATCCCTGAATCAGATTTTTGGAAAAAAAATTGCAATTGAAATCTTTGAATTACAAATGAAATCGTTGAATTACAAAGAGAATCTTTAAATTACAAGTAAAATCTTCGAATTACAAACGAAATCTTCGAATTACAAATGGAATCTTTGAATTATATGTAGAATCTTCGAATTACAATTGATATTTTACGAATTACATCTGTAAATGGTGTATTTCGAAATACAATTGAATACGAATTATAATTGATCTTTTACGAATTACAGTTGATCTATTTCGAATTACAATTAATCTTTTTCGAATTACAATTAATCTTTTTCGAATTACAATTAATCTTTAACGAAATGTTTAAATTACAAATAGAATCTTCGAATTAGAAATGGACACATGAGCAGATTAGAGCGTGATTCACGTGAATCACGCGTGAGTGCGACTAAATTCATTTTTACTCACGTGATTGTGAGTGAGTGTGAGTGGAGAAAAAAATTGCGTGAGTGAGTGTTTTTTGCGTGAGTTGTCGTGATTTATTTTCTCTTTTTATTTCCTTTCGAACCAAAAAAAAGCAACAAAAAAATTTTAAAATTTGGCTTAACGTAAGATTTCGTCCCGAAAAAAGCAAAAAAAAATGTAAAATTTTGCTTAACTTTAAATTTAGTTGAAAATATGGAAAGATTTTTGAGATTATGTATACACTCATAGAAATCCTACAGAATTCCTTACTAAAAAGTTGGTAGTTATTACTAATTGTTAGTATTAAAGGGCCCTACAACGCGTTAGTCAATTTTTACTAACGCAGTTATAAAAAAACAGTAAACAAATTTAAAAGCGAAAAACTATCCAAAATCGATTTTGAAAAATTTTTTAACAAAAAAAATTGTTTCAAAAATATATAATTATTAAGTTTGATAGCTGGCAATGATCTATTTCGGAATTTTTTAAAAAAAATATATATTTATTTTTTTTTCAACGAAAATTTGCTATGTGCGTTTGAAAAAAAAAAATATATTCAAAAATGTAAATTTTACCATATTAGGTGTCAAAAATAATTTTCCAAATTTTTTAAAATTACTAACAAAAATTATTAAAAAATCGGTAAAAAATCAGTATTCAGTAAAGTTTAAAGTATTCCAATTTCAAAAAAATAACTAAATTTATACTGTAAAGCTAAATTTATACTGTAAATTACTAAAAAAGTAGTATAGTTAGAGTTATAACACTTTTACTGTATTTTTTACTGTAGGATTATTTTGAGTGTAGTTTTTGATTTTTTTTGTATAAATTAGAGTTGCATGAGTGTGAGTCAACGTGAATGTGAGTGAAGCTTGCGTGAGTGCACGTGAGTGTGAGTTGTTTCAAATTTACTCACGTGATTGTGAGTGAGTGTGAGTAGAAAAAATATGCTTGTGAGTGAGTGTGCGTGATTCAAAAATTCCTGTCGTGATCGTGAGTGAGTGTGAGTCAAAAATCACTCACGCGCCCATCTCTACTTCGAATTACAAAAGATCTTTTACGAATTACAATTGATCTTTTACGAATTACAATTGAACAGTTCATGCGAATAAGGACGAATAGACCATTTGTATTATTTTTCATATTACGATAAAAACGCAGAAAAACGGCTAAAAACTAATATCTTTTCCAACATTTTTGCATAATGCACTAATCCATTAATCCAAAAAAGTTCACAAAAATATAAGTTTTAAACCGTTTCCTGCGTTTCTATCGTCATTTGTAAAATTATACGAATGGTCTATTCGCCCTTATTCGCATGAACTGTTCAATTGATATTTTTTCGAATTACAATTGATCTTATTCGCATTACAATAGATGTTTTTCGAATTACAGTAGATCTATTTCAAAATACAATTGATCTTTTTTGAACTACAATTGGAATTTTCGAATTACAAGTAGCATCATCGAATTACAAATGGAATGTTTAAATTATGTAGTAAAAAAATAAGTTTAAGCAAAATGTCTGCATGATATTTAAGGACAGGCGACTGTAATTGTCAGAGATTTTTAACGTCAGTCGACTGTAGTTAAAAACATATTTCGAGGGTATTTTCCACAACTTATACATTTTACCAGATCCGCTTTAAGGTATGACGGGGCCCTGGGCACACAAGAGTTTTGGGCCCGCTGTTAAGAAATAGTCGCATGACAAAAAAATACATTTTTGTGGTACAAATTAAACTCATGCTATTACCTGTTTTAAGACAAAGAAACTAAATAAAAATATTTTGAGTAGGGATATTTTAGCGCGAGGTAATTTTTCTTTACTTATTAAAACCATGATATTTATGTAGAAGAATTTGGTTTTAATGAGACATTTTCTATCTCAGATTCTGAGACTTTTCCTATACGAACAAGTAAGAAAATTATAGTCGGTCAAGACCGACCATATAATACCCTACACCAGAGTTTCCCGGAAAATGGGTCCCAAGTTCAAACATGGACTGCTTAGATCTATATTTTGTCAAATCTTAAATAAGTGTAAAAAGCACTCACTAATCGAATTTGAGTGGAATAGGCTTCTTTTTGTTGACAATAAACCGCTTCAACTGAATATCGGGCGAAATTTTCACATGGGACCTAAGTCCAAAAATGGTCCGATGATAATCAGATTTGATAAGGTTATTAAAGTACGCGTTTAACATACACAAACAGAATTTTAATTAAATATTTTCTATTTTCATGAAATTTGAGAGATTTATGTGAAAATCGGGAAGGTGGTTTGTATGGGGACTACAAGAACTTGTCCGATTTCTTTAAAATTCGGAATGGTGATTTGTGTGGATGAAACATGATTACCTGCCAAATTTCGAAAAGATACATATTAAAATGCGGCTATTAGAGTCATTTGAGCCAAAACTAAAGAGGACCTTTGTATGGGGGCTAGGTCTAAATATGGACCGCTTTTTTCCAATTTCAATAGGCTTCGTCCTTGGGCCAAAAGAGGCTTAAGTTTCAAGTCAATTGATTAAAAATTGCGAACTCTATCGTGTTTACAGCGTTTACATGAACAGACAGACAGACGGACGGACATCGCTAAATCGACTCAAAAAGTGATTCTAAGTCGATCGGTATACACAGTGTGGTGTAGGGTATAAAAATGTCTCAGAATCTGAAACTTTTTCTATACGAAAAATGTCTAAAAATCTGAAAATTGTTCTGCATGAAAATTGTCTCAGAATGTGAGATTTTTTCAATACGAAAAATGTCTCAGAATCTGAAACTTTTTCGATATGAAAAATGTCTCAGAATCTGTGAAAATTTCTTAACGAAAAATTTTTTATAATCTGAGAATATTTTTATACGAAAAATGTCTCTGTATTTGAGATTTTTGTTTATACGAAAAACGTCTTAGATTTGAGACTTCTCCAATACGAAAAATGTCTCAGAATCTGGGCTTTATTTGCACAAAAAATGTCTCAGAATTTAAGAATTATACAAAAAATGTCTCAGAATCTGAGACTTTTTCTATACGTAAAATGTCTCAGCATCTGAGACTTTTTCTATACGAAACATGTCTCAGAATCTGAGACATTTTCTATACAAACCATGTCTTAGAATCTAAGACTTATTTATGCGAAAGACGTCTCAGAATCTGATAATTTTTCCCATACGAATGTCTCGGAATCTAAGACTTTTTACATATATACGAAAAATGTTATCTACACAAAAATTTTAGACTTTTTCTACACGAATTTTTTTTTCTATTTTTTCTATACGAAAAATGTTTCAGAATCTGAGACTTTGCATGCGATAAGTGTCTTAAAATCTGAGACTTTTTATGTTAGCAAAACTTCTACACTCAAAATAATCACTCTGTTAAATTACAGAGATACTCTGCTAAGCCAGCAGAAAATACCTTAGATTTCCAACCAGCAAGATTTTTTGTTATTTTACGAAGAAAACTCTGTAAAAGAATTTTGATAAAAAAAACTATAAATTTATAGAATTATCTGTAAAATATTGACAAATCCGAAAATAATTTTACCAAAAAAACTCTGTAAATTTACAAAGTTTTAGTTAAATGCGTTTTACGAGTTCAAAATTTTACTAAAAAACTCTGTAAATTTACAAAGTTTTAGTTAAATCCATTTTATGAGTAAAATTTTTCTACATAAAAAACATTAATTAAAATTAAAAAAATTAAATTAATTAAAATTTAAATTTTGTTAAATTTGCCCGCTTTAATGCGTCCAAATTGTAAATTTACTTTTTTATTTTTGTGAATATTACGAGATTTAACAAGTAACTCCAATTTTACACGTCATCCTCGTAAAATGTACCAGTTTTTATTGTAATTTAAGACACTTTTTAAAGAGGGGTTTATCGGACATATTTGGAAGTTTTTTGAAGCGATTTTAATAAGTAAAATTGCAAATGAAATTTAGTATTTTGATTACGAGAAAAAACAAAGTATTTTTCTAAAATCCGTATTTTAACAAAAAAAACTGTTTATTATCTGTAAAATAGAGATTACAAAGTAAAAAGTAAAACTACAGATAAAATTTTGTTTATCGGTCACAAGAAAATACAAAGTATTTTCTTAAAATCTGTATTTCGACAGATAACTTTGTCAAATATCTGTCGAATTGAGATTACAGTCATTGTACAGAGTATTTAACAGAGTAATTATTTTGAGTGTATAAACTTTAGACTTTTAAAATGTCGGAGTCTGAAACTTTTTCTGTACGAAAAATATTTTACAATGCGAAATTTTTATGTAGTAAAAATGTCTGTGAATTTGAGACTTTTGATACAGGACAAATTTCTTCTATAGAAAAACTCTCAGATGTATACGAAAAATCTGTTAGATTCTGAAATTTTTTTTAAAACAAATTAAAAAAAAAAAAAATTGCTCCATTTTCGTATAATCGAATTTATTGGCATTTATGGGCCCCCCCTTAGTTCGGGGGACCTGGGAACGTGCCCAGTGTACCCTAATGGTTAAAACGGTACTGCATTTTACTATAAAAAAGTCAGTTATTTTTGTTCAACATACAAAAAAGTGTCTTAAAATCCATGACGTCAACATTTTTAACCATATTTAACAATTGAAATCAATTCAGTTACAATTAACATTTAATTACGATTTGAACTTGAGCAATTTATTGTCTCATACCAATTTAAAAAAATGAAAAAAAAAGACAATAACACATAAATAAGTAAATAAAAAATGAAATAAATTTATTGATTTTAATAAATAAATCCATTTTTGTCAAACCATTTCAGACGAAATAAAAATGAGTTAATTGAAAAATTAGTGTATTCATCTCAGCATCTTCATCGCCGGTACCGCATTCATATTTGAATTTATGCATGATGGGTAACCTACACCGCAAACCAGGCAATCAGTCAGACACACAGACCCATTAAATTAACCCACGCGCCTCCATTAATCGGGTATCATTTAAGTATGTTATGTAGAATCACAACAGTGACATTAGGGTACTCATTAGTTAGCAGACGCGCTGTCGATAAAAATTTTTGAATAAATATCGTTTGATCATTAGTTGATTCATTGTGTTGGCCATAAATGGTCTATCGAATCTTGTAGAAACGATTGTTTTGAGCAACTTGTCTATGATAAGAAATCATTATCATTAAATGATGGGTGATTTATTTTATGATTAAATTGTTTACATTAATATAATTTTGATAACATTATTAGTTGTGAAGTGAATGAATTATAACATTTTTATTTGGTTTTATTGGTTGAAAAATTATTTTCAGATTTTTTTTTTTTTTTTAATTACAAAAACTTATTTAATAGTGGTTGGGGAAATGTTTAATTTTAATTTTTATAGGACGAAATTTAAAGTTATGAACATTTTTATAGCAGGCGAGGATCCCTCGGAGGGCGGGCGGGAAGGAAATTTGACTCACCCTCACTCACGCTCACGACAGGAATTTTTGAATCAGGCACACTCACTCACGAGCATAATTTTTCTACTTACACACACAAAAAAAAAACTTTGTCAAATTACTAGGAAAAGAGCTAAAACACCTCAATTCAACCGAGGAGTTGACCATACCCCCTCCAAATTTAATGAAATTAAGTACTGGGGTTTACTTTAATAAAAAAGAGATTTTGCCAATTTTTCAGGCTCCTGGTCATTCCAGTATTCGATATATGCGGTCTTAATAATTAACAGAATCGTATATATTTGACAAAAGTGTTTTGAGATAAATAAAGATAACGAAGAGTAATAACAATACAGGTCTCAGTCAGGTTGCAAATAATAGGTAATGAGACAGCCTTTAAAATAGCATTTCCCAAGATTTTTTTTGAAAAAGGTCAAAGGTCATTGGTTTTAACCTTAAGTTTTGGAGAGCTATATCTCAAAAAAAGATATTTTAAAAATTTTGGAAAAAATATATGTTGTTAAGAATCAACTATACTACTTAAGTTTAAATTTTCAGGATGGAGTCTTCATTGGAACTTTTAATATTAATAGAAACATTGTGACAGGAAAGAAAAAGCGGTGTAATTTTCCTTGGAAAAAAATATTTTTTTTTTCTCTTTGAAATTCTGGTACCAAAATTCATTTTTCTGAATGTTTTTGACGTGCTGAGTCCAAATTTGACCTTTGAACTGGCCTATCGCTATTATTTTTCAAGATATATGCACCTTAATGTTCAAAAAAACACAGCAATAGCATTTTAACAATTTTCACACATTTATGTGCAGATATCTCGAAAACTAATAGCGATACCCCAGTTCAAAGGTCATATATGGACTCAGCACGTCAAAAACATTCAGAAAAGTGAGCCTTGGTACCACAACCTCAGAGACAAAAAATTTTTTTTTTTTCTAAAGGAAATTACACCGCTTTTTCTTTCCTGTTACTATGTTTCTTTTAATATTAAAAGTTCCAATGAAGTCTCCATCCTGAAAATTTAAACTTAAGTAGTACAGGTGACCCTTAATAACATATATTTTTTCCAAAATTTTTAAAATATCGTTTTTTGAGATATAGCTATCCAAAAACTAAGGTTAAAACCAGGGTTGGCAACTGAAACGAATAACGGTATCGGTATTGGTATTACATATTTTTTATATCGGTAACGGTAAAGGTAACGGTATTTAAGATTATTTCGGTAACGGTGAACCGTTACCGAAACATTAATACCGGTACGTACCGGTATTATAAATAAAGTCATAAATTTGTTAAAAACACGTAAAAAATAAAAAATATATTTAAAAAAATTAAAAAAACTGTTAAATACAGTACATTTTCTATACATAATTATATTTTAACTACTATTAAGTACTATGAATTAACGCAGAGTTTAATTAAAACATTCACGCAATATTGTAATTCAACAAACACGAACTTCTGTTCGTATTTGTTGAATTACATTTTTTGCCAACAAGCAAAAAATCTGCATTTTGAGCCATATGAGAAATATGCATTTTAAGACATTTGAGAAATCTGCTGTTTATAGCTGACGCGCTTTGCTTAATCTCTGTCTGGACAATCCAGGAATAATCTACAGAAAAAAACCGTCAATACAGCAGAAAAATCTGCCGATTTTAACAGAAATCTGGTGATTTCAAATAAACAGCGTGAACATCAAAATTGTTTGTTCTGTTGTTAAAAAAAACGGCAGGGATAAAAAAACTTGGCAAGGATGTTGCAGGGGATGTTTTTTAAGGAGGAGGGCGGGCGGAATCGGAGGGGCACCTTTCCACTCGTCATAGATGTTAAGAAATTAATTTTATTTATATTTATTTAATTTTATTTTCTATAGCCAGAAGGACATCGCTTACAACCGATCACTGATCAATAATATATAAGCGGTATTCGCTCTTGATAGCATTTTTGCAAGGGTAGTACTATATATGCTATGATTTTATGCTACAAAGCGTGAGCGTCTTTTTTTCGTTTTTATTGTGAGTTTTCAAACAGCTGTTGTTATTATATTCTGCTGTTGTCAAAATAGCTATTTTCTATCGAAAACCGCTTTTCTAGCGATTTTTTTGTAGCATTTAGCGACTTTCTGTTTGAATAATAATTGGCATCAGTGCTGTGTTCAAGAAGAAGATGAAATAATTTAATTTTTTCATTTGTGTTGTTCTAATTTTTGGTTAATTTTTGTTATAATTCGTTCTAAAAATCTATTGTTATTTTTTTTACACAAAATATGAAAGTTTGTTAATTTTTCTTATTGTTTTCCGGAAAAACTAAAAGATGTTAAGTATTGTAAACTTGAAAGGTTTGAAAGGCCAGAATATGCTATGGGTTTATGTCTTGCATATAAATGAAAGTCTTGTATATTTTTTTTTCATGTATTTTGTTGTTGTGGTCTTGCATACTCTTGTATTTATACAATATCTGCAAGCTTTGAAAGGTCTGCAAGGGTAGTTTGCTACCAAGAGCGAATACCGCTATAATCTTTATGAAATGCAAGACCGATATCCAAATATAGTTAATTGGAAATGTGATTATTCGCTTATTCATTAAAATAAGTAATATTAATACAACCGAAACAAAACCGATATAATACCAATAAAAATTCGAATAAAGGTAACGGTTTTTTATCGGTAACGGTATTTAAATTTTTTTTTTTCGGTATTGGTAACGGTAACGGTAGTCAATATTAAAGGGTTTTTAATCGGTAACAGTATTGAAAGGGTAACGGTAGCCAACACTGGTTAAAACCAATGACCTTTGACCTTTTTCAAAAAAAATCTTGGGGAACGCCATTTTAAAGTCTGTCTCATTACCGATTATTTGCAACCTCACTGAGACCTGTATTGTTATTACTTTTGAAATTATCTTTATTTATCTCAGAACACTTTTGTCAAATATATACGATTTTGCCAATTTTCAAGACCCCATATCTCGGGAAGAAAAACTACCAGAAGTCCAAAATTTTGGCACTATGATTTTTTTGTAAGGACCCAACTATATTCCAAGTTTCATCAAATTCGAAAGGGGTAAGGTCAAAAATGCTACTTTTTCGGTTGAATTGAGGTGTTTTAACTCAAAAGTCTCGTAATCCCATTTTACCAATATTTGACAGTTGTTTTTTAACAAACAAATTTGGATCAAAATTTAATTTTTTTTTTGTAATTTTACAATTTTTTTTTTTTAATTTTACAAATTTCCCAGATAATTTTACAAAAAAAAAATCTAGTAAATTCACGAGAATTCCTTGTAATTTCAATTGCGCCAAAAAACTGTAAATTTACAATTTTATTGGTAAAAAGTTTGTAAAATTACAAAATTATTGTTAAAATGCTTGTAAAATTACTAGGAATTCTCGTAAAATAGGAGGTAGCAAAAAATCTAGCAAAATTACGAAACCTACTTGTATATTTGATCGTATCAAAAAATTTGTAAATTTACAATTTTATTGGTAAAAACCTTGTAAAATTACAAAATTATTGGTAAAAAGCTTGTAAAATTACTACACTCAAAATAATAACCCTGTGAAATACTCTGTAAAATGACTGTAATCTCAATTCAACAGATATTCGACAGAGTTTTCTGTCAAAATACAGATTTAAAGAAAATACTTTGTATTTTGTTGTGACTAAAAAAACAAAATTTCATCTGTTATATTACTTTTAACTTCGTAATCTTAATTTTACAGATCATAAACAGAGTTTTCTGCTAAACACAGAAAAAATTGGAAACGAATTTCAATCAACAAAAACGCGGATTCAATCAATTTTTTGATTGAAATTCCTCCAAATAAAAAAAAATGTTCTACCAATCATCAAATTGAAGGTGATTGATTGAAAATTTTTTCAATCAAACAATTTTTCGGTTTTGATTAAAAGATTGATCAATTTTTTATTTATAGTCAATCAAAATATTGATTGATTTAACAAATGAATTGTAAGCTTATGACAAAATTATCAAAAAATGCATAAAAATGTTTCCAACAGTAAAAAAAGTAAAACCCGATTATTTTGTTTATTTTTAAATTAATCTATTCAAATAAATTAAAGCGAAACAAATCTGGTATGTTAAAAATTTGTAATTCGGAAGTTAAAGAAAATAACAAAAATTTTGATCAAAACATTGATTGACTCATTTAAATTTTGTTGATCAATAGATTTAATTGAAAATTGTGAGCCAATAATTTTTTGTGTGAAAAAACAGATTTAAGCAAAATACTCTGTATTTCGTACATTTTTTTGAGAAAATGTTAAAAAGTACAAAAACAAATCTTTTCAAAAATCTTATAAAAAATTTTACAAAATAGCATGTATTTTACTAAACTCTGTAAATTTACAGAGGTTTTTTATGTAAATTTTTTTTCAAATGCATTTTACAAATATATGTAAATTTACAGAGTTTTTCTTTGCTAAATGTTGTTTGATTTAACAAATATTTTACTAGAAACTCTGTAAATTAACAGTTTTTTTTGTCAAAATCATTTTACAGAGTTTTATAGTAAAATTACCAAGAAATGTTGCTAGCTGGAAAAGTATGGTGTACTCTCTTGAATTAGCAAAGTTTTTCTGTAATTTAACAGAGTTATTATTTTGAGTGTAGGAATTTTTGTCAAATAGGAGGTAGCAAACAAAAAAAAATGTACAAGTTTTTCTTGTAATTTTACAAGGTTTTTTTTTTGAGTGCACTCACTCACAATCACGTAACTAAATTTAATACAACACATGCTTCACTCACACAAGCTTCACTCACACAAGCTTCACTCACGTGGACTCACACTCACGAAACTTTTATTTATACAAAAAAAAAATTTTAAGCAAAATTTAAAGTTCCGCGAAATTTTACATTTTTTTTTGCTTTTTTTCGTACGAAATCCTAAATTTAGCCGAATTTTAATGGTATTTTGTTGATTTTTTTGGTACGAAAGGAAATATGAAGAGAAAATAAATCACGCAAACTTAGGCAAGCTCACGCAAAAAAATCAACTAACGCACACTCACTCACGCAAAACTCTTACTCACGCACATTCACTCAAGCAATTTTTTTTCGAACTCTCTCACAATCACGTGAGTAAAATCGAATTCAGTCACACTCACGCGTGAATCACGCTCTAATCTGCTCATGTGTACATCTCTAGTCGAAATGTTAGAATTTTTATACCCTCCAACCACAGTATGGTGGACCCCACAATTATATATATGTAATATTTAGGGTTGCCATTTGCATTTTGAGAAAAAGAGGACGTCAACCTCAAAAAACGAGGACAGTTTTTTTTTTTAAATAAATTAATTTGAAAAAAGTCAACAACGCAATACAATATGCAAAAAAAAAAAATATTTTTTTTTAAGAAAACTATTTTTTCCACTAAAAAAATATATTTCCAATTATATTTTAATTTTTAATTTATTTAATTAATTTTTATATTTTAACTAGCTGGCCCGGTCCGCGTTGCTGGTCCAGTATAAGATCAGTGTTATATTTCGTCTCGCTTCAAATAAATAGCCTTGCAAAAAATTTAATAATTTTCTTGGCTTAGAAAAATTTATGGGCGTGGTTTTTAAAACCCAATTAAGCAGATAATAATCTTCAAATTATATTTGACGAACTAAAAAAAAAAACATATATTCGACTTTGCGAACTGTACAAATTTAAAGCTTCTTTAGTATCATTACGAACTACACACAAATAAATTACGCATATTTTCGTGAGCTATTGTCTTGAGTTCAAACAAACCTTTATAGTTTTCCCGAATTTCCACACTTCTCATTTATATTTTCTTAAAAACCTAATTAGAACTATAATTAACATAAAATAATCGGTCCGGTCATTAGTAGTCGACATATTTAGACAAAAGTAGGTGTTAAAATTTTTGTGGAAGGTAAACTTGTACATACGTAAACAATTCCAAAGGATTTAAAATCATTTGTACCAAGTTTAAGCGGAATTCATTAAGAAAAATTTTTTTAATTGATCAAATTAGAGTAAAAATAAATTTTAGATGTATCGATGTGCGAGGACAATTTTTCTTTCCGAACAATTATAGGGACTATTACAAACATTTAAAAAAAAAAATAGCCAAATCGGTATAGGCGTTCTCAAGTGTGGAAAATTTTAAGGATATCGAAAAATATTGGCTTTGAAGTGTTGGAGGACAATAATTATTTACCGGAGGACAATAAATATTAAAACCTTAGTTGTATAATCACGAACGTCAAAAAATACTACTAATAGTCAAATCGATCCAGCTGTTCTCCGATTTTAGATATATCGAAAAAAGGAAGCCTAAAAGTGGGCGTGATTAATTTTTTTTTTTTTAAAAAAAGCTAAGACGAACATTTTTAAAAAAATAATACGAACATTTAAAAAATAATAATTTCGAAATCGGTCAGTTCTCAAGTGATGCGATTACCAGCGAACTACATTTGATTTTTGTTTATATTTTATTATTCTATATATAATTTTTTTATAGAGAAAATTTTATTTATATCGAAAAACTTTTCTTGCCGTAAAAACCTTATTTGAATTTAACCAACTCGGTCCATCCATTCAAAAGTGGGGGTAGAAATGGAAAATTGTTCTTTCTGATAAACCTTAGTTGGACTATGACGAACATTAAAAACAAAATAAGACAAATTGATCCAGTTCCATGATTTAAAATTTATATATCGGGAAAAGTGAGCGTAAAAGTCGGATTGGACAATTTTTCTTTCCTTAAAAATCTTTTGAGGACTATAACCACATCGGTCTAGCCCTTATAGTTTTTCGGTACATAGAAAAAAGTGGGCGTGGGAAATTTCACTATCCTTAAAAATCTTAGGTGAGTTATGTCGAACATTTTCAACAAAAATTAGCCAAAGTGAGCGTTTCTTTTTTCGTAAAAATCAAAGTATGATGAAAATTCATTAAAAAAAAATTTAGTCAAATCCAGCCATTCTCAGATTTTAGATAAATTGAAAAGGTGGGCGTAAAAGTGGGCGTGGAATATTTTTCTTTCAGTACAAACTTAAATAAGATTACTACGAACCTTTAAATAAAAAATTACCTAAATCAGTGCAGCCGTTTTCCGATTTTAGGTAAATTGATAAAAGTGGGCGTAAAAGTGGGCGTGGTCAATTTTTCTTTACGTAAAAACCTAAGTTGGACTATGACGAACATTTCAATAAAAAATTGTCCAAATCGGTCCAGCCGTTCTCAACTGATGCTGTTACCAACGAACGACAATTGATTTTTATTTATATAGATAGATTTTTTTTTTATAATGTTTACCTTCTGTGCAGTATATTTTTACATTTTTATTTTTTTTTATATAAATTATATTATATTTTTATTATACTTTTAATTTTAATTATAAATTAAACTTACAAACATTCTTCTTATTGAAAAATTAATTTGTTATGACTAATGTTGTTTTATAAGATTTCAAATCTTGTTACATTAGGATTTTCAAAAATAAATAAATAAAAATAAAAAATAAAATATTTCAATATTTTGGATACATCCATTCAATTATATTTTGGAAATATCTATTTATAATTCAAAAATTTCCAGTTATATTTAAAAAATTTCAAAATATAAGTCAAAAATTTTCAATGTATATCAGAGCTTTCTATTTGTATTTTAAAATTTTCTAAATGCTTTTCAGAAAATTCCATTTGTTTTTTAAAAACTTCCATTTTCATTTCGAAATTTTCTAAATACTTTTAAGAAAATTATTTTTGAATTTAAATAAGTTCAGATATTTTAATTGTAATTCTAAAATTTCCATTTTGATTTAAAAATTATGTAATTGCTTTTAAATTTTTTTTTTGTATGTCAACATTTTTTTTTTGTATATCAAAATTTTCTGAAAAAAAATTTAGAAAATTTTTAAATGGAAATATTTTGAGTAGGTTTATTCCAGCTCGAGGTCATTATTTCCTTTACTAATTAAAACTATGATATTCTCATAGAATAATTTTCAAGAAAATTATTTTTCTGTTTTAAATTTATTTATGTTGGTCATTTTTACAAGACTTAATGGACGTGTCGATAAAGACTTGCAAAAAATAACCAACATAAACAAATTTAAAACAGAAAAATAATTTTCTTCAAAATTATTCTATGAGAATATCATAGTTTTAATTAGTAAAGGAAATAATGACCTCGAGCTAGAATAAACCAGCTAAAAATATAATATTTTAAAGGTCGAATAAAACAATTTTTATTTTTTAATAGAAAAAATACTACTAATCAGAATTTATAAATGGAAATTTTTGAAATACTTTTTGAATTTTATGAAATGGAATTTTTAAAAAGCATTTAGAAAATTTTAAAATACAAATTTGAAATACAATTGGGAATTTGTGAAATACAATTTTTGGAAATTCAAATAGAATTTGCTTAAAATCATTTAGAAAATTTTGAAATGGAAATTTTTGATATACAAATTTTTTTCTTCTTCTTCTTTTCTCGGAGAGCCAACTCTACGACACACCAGCTGATAATAACGTAGTAATTTTCGCTCTACAAAAAGTGCTTTTTTACTCGAAATATACGAGTTTTTAAGTGTTTTTTATTTCTTTGCTCGTTTTGCTCTCAAAAAGTTGGCATTGCTGCTGGTAAGCGAAAATACAGCGATGCCAATAATTCGAACGTTAGATAATACAAAAAAAAAAATTATGAGGAAAAAAAGGAGGACATCCCCGGACGCTTTCTAAAAAAGAAGTAGGACTGCCCCGGACGCCCTAAAAAAGAGGACGGTGTCCGGGGAAAAGAGGACGGTGTCCGGGGAAAAGAGGACGGATGGCAACCCTAGTAATATTGATCCATGATAGAATCTAAGACATTCTAGCGATGTCCGTCCGTCTGTAGAAATAACGATGCAGTCCAAACCAAAAGAGCTAGACCCTTGAAATTGGGCAAGAATATCTCTTATGTTACTGGTAAGGTTAAGTTCGAAGATGGGCAAAATCGGACCAGGGGGAAAAAAGTTCCCCCTTGAAGAACTAAAACGACCCCTGAAAAATACGATATTTTTACAAGTTTTTTTTTAATTTTTGCTCAACAAATGTAACATTTGTGTGCCATATTATGTTCATAGACCTGCGCTTGGACCAAGGGGGTTAGCAAATTCGATTTTATTCAGGCCGCACCCTTTGGGGGCCTGGTTATAGAAATTACTTAAAAATAGCGATAAAAATTTATTATTTAAGCGTAAATATCATAAACAAATAATTTGTAAACATATATAGCGGGGCTAAAGGAGCCCCCCAACCACTTCGCCGGGAATTATATTTAAGGAAAATAATGGACTATTGACCAGTACATAAACTAAAATTTTTTTCTTAACATGCAGTTAAGAAAATTTCCCAAATTTTAGTTAAATTTAACTAAATTGTGGGAAAATTTATAAACTATTTTTAAGTAAATTTTTCTAAGTTAATACTTTTTTTTTGAGTGTATAACAATTTTCTTAATTGGACGAACGAATTTCAATCAAAAAATTGATTGAATCCGCGTTTTTGTTGATGGAAATTCGTTTCAAATTTTTTCTGTGTACGTATGTACATTCAAAATAATAACTTTGTTAAATACTCTGTAAAATGACTGTAATCTCAATTCAAAAGATATTTGACAGAGTTTTCTGTCAAAATACAGATTTAAAGAAAATACTTTGTATTTTGTTGTGACAAAAAAAAAAAAACAAAGTTTCCTCTGTTATATTACTATTTACTTTGTAATCTTAATTTTACAGATAATTAACAGAGTTTTCTGCTAAAATGCAGATTTAAGCAAAATACTTCGCATTTTTTTATAACCAAAAAAGTTTTTTGTTTTGAGTAGTTTTTGTTACCAAACATCAAAATTTTTTTTTTTTTGAGAAAAAGTTGAAAAAGTAGCAAAAAGTTATCAAAAAAATCTTTTCAGAAATCTTATAAAAATTTTACAAAATAACATGCATTTAACTAAACTCTGTAAATTTTTTTTTGCATCAAATGCATTTTACACATATATGTAAATTTACATAGTTTTTTTAGCTAAATGGCGGTTTGTTTAACCAATATTTTACTACAAACTCTGTAAATTAACAGTTTTTTTTTTGTCCAAATAATTTTACAGAGTTTTAAAGTAAAATTACAGAGTTTTCTCTGTCAAAAAGCTTTCATATTTAACCAATATTTTACTATAAACTCTGTAAATTAACAGTTTTTTTTGTCAAAAGCAGTTTACAGAGTTTTTTAGTAAAATTACCAAGAAATGTTGTTAGCTGGAAAAGTATGGTGTACTCTGTTAAATTAGCAGAATTTTTCTGTAATTTAACAGAGTTATTATTTTGAGTGTAGAGGTACGAGAACCGTCCGTATAAGTTTATCTGGATCTCACCAGTCTTCCCTTCTCAGAACGTTTACACTGAACTTCCTACCAAACTCTGTGCAAGGCGTCATACTGTCTAAGGACATGTCAAACATCGGACAAAGTTTCGAAAGCCCATTAAACAGTTGACCATGCATGGTCCTGCATTGTAGTCTCCATTTACGGAGTCTGCAAAGAGATTTTATGGCAACTCCTTAGATATGTAGATCCAGGGGATTTACATATTACGAATTACAATTGAAATTTTCGAATTACAACTGTCAGCTCATTTTCAGTTCAATATTTTATAAAATTTACTTAAAATATATTGTTAAAGCTCAAATCATAATTTCAGAATACCACTTTCCAACAGATGGTCAAAATTATACATCCTTTTTTATGGATCACTTAATTAATGTCGTCATTTATATATATTTTTTTTCGGCAAAATGTGCATTCAAGATTATTTAATGCACGAAAATGTTAAAAAAAAACGAAAAAAAAAATATTAATAAAACCAGCAGCATAAATGTGGTGTACATGAAATCACCTCTATCTACTTTGTAGTTGCCAACAAAACGAGCAACCTCAGTAGACAAAGTTTGAATCATTGACGCCGACGATGCCGTCCGTTTTAGTTTAAGATGTAGTCATATACTTGTTTTTGGCTGAGTTGCGATTTAAAAATGACGTCATTATTAAATTGAAGATAATAATAAACAAGTAAAAAAAGTTAAATTCGGTTTTGCCGAATATACTGATACCCTCCACAATATAAAAAAGATTATTGCAAAAAAACTTTAAACAAAAAAAGTTGGTTAAAATTGGTAGGTTGTAAGACTCTAGAGGCCCTCTGTGATTAAAATAGGAAAAATAATTTAATTTTGAAACAAAATTCCGAGAAAAAGTTTTTTGACGCGATAAAATTTACAAGGCATTCTCGTAACTTTACTAGATTTTTTGCTACCTATTTTACGAGAACTCCTAGTAAAAATATTTTTTTTTGTAATTTTACAAGCTTTTTACCAATAAAATTGTAAATTTACAACTTTTTTAGCGCAATAAAACTTACAAGAAATTCTCTTGAAATTACTAGATTTTTTTTTGTAAAATTATCATGGAAATTTGTAAAATTACAACAAAAAAATTGTAAAATTACAAAAAAAAAATGTAAATTTCGATCCAAATTTTTTTGTTAAAAAACAAGAAAAATTTTCAAATATTGGTAAAATGGGATTACGAGACATTTTCTAGTAATTTGACAAGTTTTTTTTTGTGTGTGTATGAACTTAGATTTACTGTAGGTATCACTGGTGCTATAAAATCAGTACCCCAGGCCGGCATGGAAGTGATATTAAACATTCAGCCAGTGGGTATTTACGTCAAGAGCACATCAATAGGCTCTCAGGTTAAGAGAGTCCCCAATGCTTAAGCAATGCTCTTGGGTACACTCGACCATATTAAGTAAGATGTGTGGGACGGAACTAAAACAGAGAACCGACTATATATATATCTCACCGCAGACGAACTTTGACAGAACCTTCGAAGTCGAAATAACAACTAGGGAAGACTGGGCGGGAAAACTCTGTTATAACAGACAATGCGATATCAATCTTTACGGACGGATAAAACACTAAAAAAAAAAGACTCTTCAAAATATTTTATAAATTTTTCCACAATTGAGTTAAATTTAAATAAAAGTTGGGAAATTTTCTTAACTGTTAGGAAAAAAATTTAGTTCATGTACTGTAAAATAGTCCATTATTTTCCTTAAATGGAATTCCCAATACATGGAAGAAATTCTTACCGCCAAAGAAATTTCCTTAAATATTTGCAAGAAATACTTTATTTTTAAGACAATATCCTCTTCTTTAGTTTTAGAATGTAATTTTCTACCAATTAGTTTCTCTTCTTAGATTTGAGGAAGTTTTTCCACTATTTTCGTAAAATTTTTATTGGGGATTTTTTTTTTTAAAACATAAAATGGCGATATCTCGAAAACTAAGCCAAATAGAGCAAAATGGAGGCCATTTTGTATCCCCGGTGTGGATCCCAAGATTTGGATTTACAAAAGTTGGCATTCCCGAAAATGTTTAAATGCTCATGTCTCGGTAAATATTGCCTGCACAACAAAAAGTTTTTTGTAGCTCTTAACACGTAGAACAAGACCGCCAAGTACCCAAAATTACTTTTCGAGTAATAGTTTTGAAGTTATCAAGTTTTTACAATTCTCAAGACCCCAGTGGTCTCCTAACTTCACGTATCTTAAGAACTACACTCAAAAAAAAGTGAACTAAAATCTGGGAAAATTAACTCAATTTTGAGAAAAAGAGGGAATGATTTGGCTCCAAAGATTTTTTTTCTTGGTTTTAGTTCATAATTTTCCCAAAAATGAGGAAAACAAAGTTATTTAATTTTAAGCCAATTTTAACTAGAAAATGGGAAAAATTATACTTCACATTTTAGAAATAGATTGGGTTTTGACCCTGGACCCATGGGTTCGGACCCCATTTAACTCGAGACCCCGTTGGGTCCTTTAAGGGTCCCATAGATTTTGACCCAAAATTTGTGTCCGTTTCGCTCTAACTTGCTTAGTTTTTGAGATACGGTAAAAAGGGGCCTGATAGGGTCTTGAGAATCTTAAAAACCGGATAACTCAAAAACTATTAATCGGAGGGCTTTCGGGTATTTTGCGGAAGTGTTCTACGAGTCAAGAGCTAAAAAAATGCCGTTGGACTTTTTCTCGTATTGGCAGTATTTACCGCGATATGTGTATGTATAAAATCTCGGGAATTTCAAAATTTAGATCTAAAATTAGGGTCTTGAGACCCCGACAGATATGCAGAGCTAGGCTATTCCATATTTTTCTTTGTAGTCTTTCTTTTGAAAATTTCATCCGTTTTGCTCTATCTCGCTTAGTTTTCGATATATCGCCATTTTGAATTTTTAACTAAATTCTAAGAAGTTATTTACTAAATTCTCAGAAGTCATTAACTAGATTCTAAGAAGTACACTTCCTCAATTCAAAGAAGAGAAATACGATGATGTTTTTTTTAGTAAATTTTAACTAAACTTGAACTAAATTGTTTTTTAAGAAATATACCTTAAAAATAAAGATACGATTCTTTGATTTGTGGAAAATTTCTTTAACTGTAAGAATTTTTTTCCTAATATTTAAAAAATCCATTTAAAGAAAACTTTGAACTAATTATAAGTAAATGAACTAAAATTTTTTCCTCATAGTTAAGAAAATTTCTCATTTTTAAGTTAAATTTAACTAAATTTTAGGAAAATTTATGATAAATTTTCTAAGACATTTTTTCCTTAAATTTAGTTATGTCTTTTTTTTCAGTGTAAGCAAGGTGAAACTGGCAAACATTCACACAAAAAATTATTGGCTAACAAATTTCAATTAAATCTATTGATCAACGTAATTCAAATGAATCAATCAATATTTTGATTAAAGTTTTTGTTATTTTCTTTAACTGTCGAATTACAAATTTTCAACATACCAGATTTTTTTCGCTTTAATTTATTTGAATAGATTAATTCAAAAATATACAAAATAATCAGGTTTTACTTTTTTTTTATTGTTGGCAACATATTGGAAAACAAAAAATATGATTTTTTAATAATTTTTTCATAAGATTACAATTCATTTGTTAAATCAATCATTATTTTGATTGACTATAAATAAAAAATTGATCAATCTTTTGATCAAAATCGAAAAAATTATTGATTGAACAAATTTTTAATCAATCACCTACAATTTGATGATTGGTATAACAATTTTTTTAATTGAAGGAATTTCATTAAAAAAAATTATTGAATCCGCGTTTTTGTGGATTGAAATTCGATTAAAATTTTTTCTGTGTTTTGAAAAAAAAAAAACTATACCGATTCTTAAGGAACCCAACTGGGTCTGGGTCCATCCGGATCTGAACATATCGGGTCCGAACCCAATGGGGTCTTCACCCAATCGGGTCTTCAAATGTGTATGAACTAAATTGAAATAAAATGTTTCCCATTCTTTAGTTCAAATTGACATAATATTAAAAAAAAAAAAAAAATTCTTCTTATTTTTTAGAAAAAAAGGAAAACATGGCAATGGAGCTAAATCATTATCAATTTTCCTTGAATTTAGTTAATTTTCCAATTTTTTAGTTAATTTTTTTTCTGAGTGAAGATGGAGATGGGTATGGGCTAGGGAGTATACTATGAATGCCTCGAAATCGAGGCCTCTCTGAGACTTCCGGATAAGTGTAGCGTATTCCAGGCTGCGTTACTTGCAATTGATAAAGCCGCGCAGATGACCTTTGTCCTTGCGTCATAAACATTTTCGTGGATAGTCTAGCAGCTCTGAAATCCTTGGAGTCAAACACTGTAAAGTCGGAAATCGTTAGGAATTTTAAACAATCCTTTCGTCGAATCAGTCAGCCCATTCAAGCAAATCGCTGGAAACGAATTGGCTGATGTATGTGCGAGAACTGGCTCTGAATCGGTGGGGGAACGTGCAAAATCTGACATCTCGGTTTCTATAGTGGAATTGATGAACGAAATTGATAAGATATCTGAACATAGAATGAAGGACTTCCCATATTTAAGAAGTAAAACTTTGTGTCAGAGGAGGAGTAGGGAAATGGCAATTAAGGGAATCACAATGGCCCTTATGGCCTCTGAGTGAATTCGCCAATTGGCGAACGCCCATATTTTTAGTTTTTCCTTAACATGTCCTAGTGGCAGACCAAAGAATGGTTCCGGACCGATGAAGGGTCTACGGCACCACGGTTTGCCAGACAGTAGGCACGTTCGTTCCCCGCATGACCCTCGTGACCTGAAATCCATACTAGGGTCAGGTCGTTATCTCGTCCTAGTTTGTTAAGGGATTCAACACAGCTTATGACCAGTCCAGATGACACATCATAAGCTATAAGAGCTTTCAGTTTATCCTGACTGTCAGAAATTATGTATGTATTCGTTCATAACTTTTGAACCGCTAAACCGATATGGCTCAAATGCAATATCAAACTTCTGAAGACAACAACAAGTAAACGTGTTAAATATCAGTCATATCTGTGCAATACTTTGGATGTTATCCCTATTTCAACAGACGAAAATCGCTAGATTGTCGTAGAATCGATCACTGATCAATAATGTATATACTTTATCAAAAATATAAATAAATTATTATCATAAAGTCTTTATGGGATCCCAGACCCATATTTCGATAAGTTACAAACAGTATGACAAACTTATATATACCCTCTATCAGTAAGTGGAGGGTATAACAAACAAAAAAAAACGAAAATATAATAAAATCACTTATAAAATGTATATTATAGATTATAGTTGAATTACAATTGGAGCAGTAGGCTATAACTGCAAAAGTGTAGTCAAACATTAGGTTAAAATTTAAATACATATCAATAGAAAGAAAATCGATAAAAAATTCTAAGCTAAATATAAATTTAGATTTCACAACAAGCAGGTTTTATATATGAGACCGTTACAAAATGTATGGGAAAGTATTGGTGCAAACTGCCAGCTGTTGTCTTAAATATTTTTTTGTGATTTTGTAGACTGTCGCCTTTATTATAATACATCTTTTTAATGCAAAGTATGTTTTTTATGGTGTTTAACTACAAGATTTGTTGATTTTGGTTACAACTGTCTGTCTGTGCTTGTGGCACATTAACGCTTTTGGCCATGATGTCCATTAATATTTACACTATGACACAGTCATGTACAATACCGGTGTGATTTTATTTGTCTGGGGGTTGCGTGGGAATTGAGTTGCGCATGCGTAACAAATTTTCTAAGACAAACATTTGCATATTAGAAATTTTTTTTGTTGCAAAAAAAAAACTATAAAAATTATAAAAAATATATAAGTCAATCTAAAATGACTATTTTTAGAGATTAGAGATATATTTTGGTTAAGAACGACAAAATAAAGCACTACTTTTATATTTTCTACATTAAGTTTAAGTTTTTTATGTCTAAACAAGAGAAATAGGGAAGTCCATGGCGCTCAGACTTAAAATAGTCTATTGCACAGTGGGTTTAAACATATGTTAACTAAGAATTAATTCAGAAAAGCCCTTTATTATTGATATTTATATTTTTTTAGACTAACTATACATTATTTAGTGAAAAAAATTAAAAAAAAAATAGTAAATATTTTTTAATACAGAGATAACCTTTTAATAAAAATTTGCTCCAACCGCTCTAACTGCTCCAAAGGTGCCTCCAGATATGTCAAATGTGTAGCCGATCCCAAATATTTTTTCAACCCCAACATTTTCTTGAATGTACCTACCCTCTATCTTTAACTCTTAAGGTAGTCCCATTACATTGTTTATTATTTTTTATAAATTCGCTTTGAAAATCAGCTCTTACTGCTCCCATGGTGCCTCTTAGAGTGGTAGCAGGTAAGGCCGACCCCCATTAATTTTTACCCACTAACATTTTTTCGAAACATACTTACTTATACCGTATCTCAACTCGATAATGGAGCTCCCATACAAAACGCCATTTTATGAAATCTGGTCCTACTGCTCTAACTGCTTAAAGGGTCCCCCTAGAGCTGTCAAATGTTTGACCGATCACCAATATTTTTTCAAACCCAAAATTTTTTTAGATCATACCTACCTCACTCCCCTTACAAGTTTTTTTAATTTTTTATGATTTTGTTTTATGAAATCAGCTCCTACCGATCCCATGGTGCATTTTAGAGTGGTAACAAGTAAGACCGACCCCCATTATTTTTACCCTCCAACATATATTCTAAACATACTTATACCATTTCTCCACTCGAAACTGGGCTCCCATACAAAAAGCTATTTTTATGATATCTGCTCCTACTGCTCTTAGTGATGTGACCGACTCCCAATATTTTTCAACCCCAACATTTTCTTAGAATATACTAGAGATGGGCGGGTGAGTAATTTTTGACTCACACTCACTCACGCTCACGACAGGAATTTTTGAATCACGCACACTCACTCACGACCATATTTTTTCTACTCATACTCACTCACAATCACGTGAGTAAATTTAATACAACTCACACTCACGTTGACTCACACTCACGAAACTCTTATTTATAAAAATTTCAAAAACTAAAATTTCAAAAATCTTTAAAATTTTTTATTTTACATTTTTTGTTTGCTTTTTTAAGCCAAATTTTACAATTTTTTGTTGCTTTTTTTGGTACAAAAGGAAATATGAAGAGCAAATAAATCACGCAAACTCACGCAAAAAAAAAGACTCACGCAAAAATCTTACTCACGCACACACACTCACGCAATTTTTTTCCCCACTCACACTCAGTCACACTCAAGCGTGAATCACGTGAATCACGCTCTAATCTGCTCATGTGCCCATCTCTAGAATATACCCCCTCTATTTTTAACCCTTAGGTGATCCCACTACAATTTATTTTTTTATTTTTTATAAATTTGTTTTATGGAATCAGCTCCTATCGCTCCCATGATGCACCTTATAGTGGTAACAAATTATTTTTACCTTCCAATTTATATTCTAAACATAATTATAGCACATCTCTACTCAATAATGGAGCTCCCATACAAAACGCCTTTTTTATGAAATCTGCTGCTACTGCTTAAACTGTTCCAAGAGTGCCCCTACACTCAAAATAATAACTCTGTAAAATGACTGTAATCTCAATTCAACAGATATTTGACAGAGTTTTCTGTCAAAATACAGATTTAAAGAAAATACTTTGTATTTTGTTGTGACAAAAAAACAAAGTTTCCTCTGTTATATTACTTTTTACTTTGCAATCTTAATTTAACAGATAATTAACAGAGTTTTCTGCTAAAATACAGATTTAAGCACAATACTTCATATTTTTTATAACCAAAAAAGTTTTCTGTTTTGAGTAGTTTTTGTTTTTGTTACGAAACATCAAATTTTATCTGTTTTTTTTTGTTGAGAATAAGTTGAAAAAGTAGCAAAAAAAGTTATAAAAAAAAATCTTGTCAGAAATCTTATAAAAATTTTACAAAATAACATAAACTATGTAAGTTTACAGAGTTTTTTCTGTAATTTATTTTTTTTGCATCAAATGCATTTTACAAATATATGTAAATTTACATAGTTTTCTTTGCCAAATGTTAGTTTATTTAACAAATATTTTACTATAAACTCTGTAAATTAAAAGTTTTTTTTTGTCAAAATCATTTTACAGAGTTTTTTAGTAAACTTACCAAGAAATGTTGTTAGCTGGAAAAGTATGGTGTACTCTGTTAAATTAGCAGAGTTTTTCTGTAATTTAACAGAGTTATTATTTTGAGTGTAGTGATGTCAAATGTGTGACCGCCAATATTTTTTAACCCTATTTTTAGTATATCCACTAATTAAGGGGGATCCCATAATTCCCTTTTTCAAATGTTTATTTTAGCATTTTTTTACACTCAAAATAATAACTCTGTTAAATTACAGAAAAACTTTGCTAATTTAACCAAACTTTTCCAGCTAACAACATTTCTTGGTAATTTTACTAAAAAACTCTATAAAATGATTTTGACAACAAAAAAAATGTTAATATACAGATTTTATAGTAAAATATTGGTTAAAAGTTAAAGCTTTTTGACAGAGAAAACTCTGTAATTTTACTTTAAAACTCTGTAAAATGATTTGGACAAAAAAAATCTGTTAATTCACAGAGTTTCTAGTAAAATATTGGTTTAATAAACCTAAATGGTGGCAAAGAAAACTATGTAAATTTACTTATATTTGTAAAATGCATTTGATGCAAAAAAAATATAACAGAAAAAACTCTGTAAATTTACAGAGTTTAGTTTAATGCATGTTATTTTGTAAAATTTTTATAGGATTTCTGAAAAAAAAATTTATAACTTTTTTTGCTACTTTTTCAACTTTTTCTCAAAAAAAAAATATACAGATAAAATGTTGATGTTTGGTAACAAAAACTACTCAAAACAGAAAACTTTTTTGGTTATAAAAAAATACGATGTATTTTGCTTAAATCTGTATTTTAGCAGAAAACTCTGTTAATTATCCGTAAAATTAAGATTACAAAGTAAAAAGTAATATAACAGAGGAAACTTTGTTTTTTGTCACAGCAAAATACAAAGTATTTTCTTTTAATCTTTATTTTGACAAAAAACTCTGTCAAATATCTGTTGAATTGAGATTACAGTCATTTTACAGAGTATTTTACAGAGTTAGTATTTTAAGTGTAGCAACTGGAGTTCTTTTACAAAAAATTAAATAAGTAAAAAAATGCGGTGTATCTGCAAAAGTTTTGTTTGGAATATATAAGCTAAAATTTGGAATATATAAGCTAAAATACCATATTAAAAGAGCATTTAACAAAATTTGCTTGATCGCGACTTGAAATTTGTTGAAACTCAATGTATATATCAAAAATACCCCAAATATGGAGCACTTTTCTAAAAAATATTAAAAATATTTGCAAAACATTTATCCAAAAAAAAAAAACGTTAAATAAATATGTACTCAAATACCTGAAGTTGATGGTTCCATAATAATATTTTTACTTTTACGACGCTTAATAAAAATCATAAGATTTTACAGAGTCTTGCCGTGTATCTCTTGTGCCCTTTAACTCCTCATAAAATTTTATGTAAGACATAAGTTTCGCATCCCACACTTTTTCCTTACATTCCTTTTGCCTGAGATGGTAATTGTTCCAATCAGCATCTTTTCGAGATTTTAGGTCTCTATTAAAAAGCTTTTTAAAATTTTCCATAGCTGTCCAAGTTTTAAGTTGTTTGTTGACAGAAGCTCTTTAAAAAAAGTCAAGACTGACTATATAAAACTTATAATATTAAAGATTTTTTCTGTAAAATTCTGGTCACATTTAGCCCAATTTTACTGATATCTCAAAATTTAAATGTATTTAGCTTAAAATCAATTCACAGAGCTTTTTTAATAACCTCACAGAAAAAAATAAAAAAAAAATTTGAGTAAATTTTTAATACTATTGAGTAAAAAATTACTCAATTTTCCACCAGTAAACGATTTAATAGTATTGAGTAAACTTTTAATAAAAAATTATTAAATGCTTAATAAAAAAATTGAGTAAATTATTAATTCACACAATTAAATCTTTACTTAAAATTTTTTAATATTTTTAAGTAACTTTTTAATTGTGTCAAGTAAAAATTTACTCAAAATGTATCAATTTTTTTTTTTTAAAAAGTTTAAAAAGTTTCTAATTTTTTTTTTCAAAAAAATTGCTTTTACAAACTTTACCATATATACCTATGTCTTCAAGACAAAGTAAAATTTTATAAAGATGATTTCAAACTTTCATATACATATACAAAAAACAATAAACTAAATGAGAATTCAAAACACCAAGAGAATAACAAAAAAAATAAAAAAAATATTAAATTTGTATTAAATTATTTACTCAAATTTTATTTTAAATTTTTGAGTAAATTTTTAATTGCGTCAATTAAAAAATTACTCAAATTTGTTTTAAAAAATTAAATAAGTGATTACTCAAATTTGTTTCCTCCATATTTTTTTCTGTGAGCTCATTCACGAAATTTATTGCAAATTGGAAATCTAGGATATTTTTTGCTGGTTACTTAAGGTATAATTTCTTTCAAATCGACAAAGATTACTAAAGCTCGAGGTTACATTTCTTTACTACGTAATAATATGACCTCGAGCTGGAGTAATCTTTTGCAATAGTAGTTATAGGGCGAATAATAAATAATTTTTATTAACCCTTCTGCATCCCTTGCATATGTGCCCTTCCTATGATCCTTTGGGTCAATATGACCCAATATTAAAATGTAAACAAAATTCCATGTTTTAGTATCAAATATAATCAAAAATAATGAAAACTAAAATAAATCAGCCCTTCCAGAGCAATTATTATAAAACATAAAATCAAATTTAAAATTCAACCTTTTTTACTTTGAGCCAACACTTAATGCAATGCATTGTGTTGGTATTAGAAAATGGGTTATGAGGAGAAGGAATGACGAAGTAGTTTGTGCACATTTAATTTGAATTTTTTCAAATTATACACATACAAAAAAAACTTTTTCATATTACTAGGAAAAGTCTCGTAATTTTACCATTTTACCAATATTTGACAGTTTTCCTTGTTTTTTAACAAACAAATTTGGATCTAAATTTAAATTTTTTTTGAAATTATAAAATTTTTTTTATAATTTTACAAATTTCCAAAAAAATTTTACAAAAAGTCTTGTAAATTCACGAGAATTCCTTGTAATTTTAATTGCGCCAAAAAACTGTAAATTTACAATTTTATTGGTAAAAAGTTGGTAAAATATTGTAAAATTACTAGAAATCTCGTAAAATAGGAATTAGCAGAAAATCTAGTAAAGTTACGAAATCTCCTTGTAAATTTTATCGTGTTCAAAAATTTGTAAATTTACAATTTTATTGATGAAAACCTTGTAAAATTACAAAATTATTGGTTAAAAGCTTGTAAAATTACTAGGAATTCTTGTAAAATAAGAGGTAGCTAAAAAAGTAAAAAATTGTTCTTGTAATTTTACAAGGTATTTTTTTTTTTGAGTGTAGCTGACTGGGTAGACTTTTGCAGGGAATTAATTCCACATAGGGCTAGTTTGACTGATGAGAAACGAATTTTCTCTGTAATTCGATGTGCAAGACATTGGACAGTAGACAACGAAAGGATGTGATCTGCTGGAAAGGAGCCCATCTCAGCTGAATACTTACCGTGGTTATATCTATATAACAATGACGCTCAACACATTCCGACTATGCTTCAATGAGTCAATAGAGCTGGATACCCTACTATCGTTGATGAGCTTCAACGCACTCCTTTGCACCTGATCAGATAGACCTTGAAGCACCTGCCCAGATATGCGAGTTGTGTTCCATTTTCGGTCGGATATAGATGGCATAAATAGTGAGCTCAGACGGAGTGAAGAAATTCTTGCACCGTTTTAGGAAATCAAGACACTTGAATGCTTCTTTCGACACTTGAAAAACATGTTTGTTCCAACGAACATCACATTGGATTTTCATGCCTGATTCCACCCATGGATACAGATGATGCTGATTCCACAAGCCGTCTGAGGGTCAAAACATAACATTGTGCCTTACGAGCATTAAAATCGATCCTATTTGCAAAACCCTACTCGGAGATTGTCGTAAGATCATGCTAACGACTCTACGAAACAAAAGTGAATCGGACTCCAGATAATTTACCAAGTGGTGATCGATCATGCTCGTCATGACCTGCGAGAGCGTAAAAAAAAATTGCTATTGGGAGCTAGTTTTCTGGGTTTGTTACCTCACCCTTTTTTGGGTTTGGCGGACCTTTGCGGGTTTCTCAAAATCTCACCCACAGTACGAGAATAATAAAATTTTGAATGATAAAATAATTAACGAGAATAATAAAATTTAGAATGAAAAACTATTCAATGAAAGCGATTTTATTGATTCTTTGACCGACAATATTGTTGATCTATCATTCTGAATGAAAATGAACCCAATTCAATTAAATTCAGAAGGAAAAAAAGGTAAAGTAGAACTAAACTTGCATTATCGCTTGTTGGGTCATATTGACCCAAAGGATATTAAATGTCTGTAAATCGTGTTTTAAAATGTGGAGGGGGGAGAAAAAATTTAAATTTTATTATTTTCTTATAAAACCATAATTTTCGGCCCTGTTATGGATAAATTAAAGTTTCACGTTGATATCTTATAACTAAAGGGAAAAATTTTGCGTTTGAAAACCAAAATTGGGTCAAATTGACCCAAGGAGTGCAGAAGGGTTAATTTAAAAATTAAAAAAATTAAAACAGTATTTCTTTTAAATTTCATAAATATTAGCGCGTGCCATTTAATAACAGTCTTCCCTTGTCAGTTATGAGAAAACTAGATTTTAAGTTCAAGTTTTTATGCATGGCGAATTTTCATTTGAAATTATTGCCGTTACTTACACCTTCATATTGTGGGAGTATTTCCGCTGTTACCAGCAAATTGACAACATTATAAATTATATTTTTTATTTAAAAAAAAAAACAAAAATACGTGTAAAATTGTTTTGTTTAAAAAGGAATTTTATAAACGAAAGTCGTTGATTTATTAAGTTCTAGAAACTGGTCAAGTTTTTTTTTTTTTTTGTAATGTCTCATTTTACTTATGTTTTTAGAAAATGAAGCCTACGTTAGTAATTGCAATTAATTGTTAGAAATCTTAATTTATTTACTATTTATATGACGAGTATATAAGTAAGTATAAAATACTTGTTTGGACTTAAAATCAATGTAACCAACTATTTAGTTGATATATATTCATTTACAACATCACCCGCTTTAACAAATGCTACACTTACAAAAAAATAATTTATTAGATTTATTTGTCGACCTAAACATTTGTTTCATACATACCTAAGCCTTATCTCCACTTCTTAAGGGTGCTCCCATACAAAGATAATAGTTTTATAAAAATTGCCTACTACCGCTCTAACTGCCCTTAAAGTGCCCCAGAGAAGTCAAATATATGATCGACCCCCAATATTTTTCCAACCCCCAAATGTGCTCAGAACATACGTTACTGCGCTTAAAGTGCCCCTAGAAAAATCAAATGTATGGCTGATCCACAATATTTTTTCAACCCCAACATTTGCTAAGAACATACCTACCCTTTATCTTTAACCCTTAAGGCGGTCCCCATACAATTATTTTTTATAAATATGTTTTATTAAATCTGCTCCTACAAAACAATATGTATAAAAAATAAAAAAAATGTATGGGGACATCCTTAAGGGTTGAATATAGAGTATAGGTACGTTCTCGGAAAATGTTGAGGTTGAAAAATATGTTGGTCATACATTTGACTCCTAAAGGGGCACCATTCGGACAGTTAGAGCGGTTTGAGCAAATTTTATAAAAATGTAATTTTGTATGGGAGCCCCCTTAGGGAGTGCATTTAAGGCTTAGGTATGACTGAAACAAATGTTAAGAGGGAAAAATAAATGGGGGCCGATCTTGGTCTTACGTTTTGAAAAAATATTACGGGTCGGTCATACATTTGATTTCTCTAGGGGCACTTTTAGGGCATTTAGAGCGGTAGGAGAAAAATTTTATAAAAATGTTATCTTTGTGTGGGAGAAAGGACTTAGGTACACTCAAAATAATTCTGCAGTAAAAATATTAGTAAGTGATTTGGTACCAAAATCTACTAATAAGTTACTAATTACCAGTAGTACGGTAGTTTTTTAGTATCTTCAAAGTACTAAAATTAGTAATTTTTACTGGTTTTGAATAATATTAGTAAAAAATTTTAGTATTGATTACCAACGCCTGCACTAGATCATTTTGGACTAAAAAATTAGTTCATTAGTAAAATTTTTAGTATTGAATACCCACGTTTTTTTGGGTGTATGTATAAAACAAATGTTTGTCATGAAAAATTAATGATGCTCGATCTCATGTTTTATCCCTATAGAAGCTATTCTGGCGAAGTTATGGAGCTTTTGTGGACTCTTACCCGTTGACGACAAACTTTAACCCCGACGAGCGAACCCTAGATCAAATACCGTTTAACCATTAGGGCACACTGGTTACGTGCCTAGGGCCCCAAAAGGACAAACATAATTTATTCGTATAATACATTTTTCAATTTTTGTATAGAAAAAGTCTCAGATTCCGAGATATTTTTCGAATAAAAAATGTATAGAAAAAGTCCCAGATTCTGAGACATATTTCGTGTGGAAAAAGTCTTAGGTTCCGAGACATTTTGTATAGAAAAAGTCTCAGATTCTGTGACATTTTTCGTATAGAAAAAGTCTCAGATTCTGTGACATTTTTCGTATAGAAAAAGTCTCAGATTCTGTGACATTTTTCGTATAGAAAAAGTCTCAGACTCTGTGACATTTTTGATATAGAAAAAGTCTCAGATTCTGTGACATTTTTCGTATAGAAAAAGTCTTAGATTCTGTGACATTTTTCGTATATAAAAAGTCTCAGATTCTGTGACATTTTTCGTATAGAAAAAGTCTACGATTCTTTGACATTTTTCGTATAGAAAAAGTCTCAGATTCTGTCACATTTTTCGTATAGAAAAAGTCCCTGATATACCTTAAGACGGCCCCACCTAGACCCCACCTATCCCCATTTTTTTTGACTCAGGCAGTTTTTACGAATCTTCCAAAATAAGCTGTTCTAGCCTTCACTCAATATCAAATCCAGTTGCCACAACCGCTAATATTCCAACCTCAACACGGTTATGGTAACCGCAATACGGTTGTGACAACCTAAATGTTGTTGTGAAAACCGAATAACCGGTTAGAACAACCTCAAAAATGAGGTTGGAATATTTACGGCTTTCCGGATTTTCAACTGAAAGTTAGTTATTGCAACAAAAAATCGGTTGGACAATTTGCATATAGGTCGTCACAGTTGAATATCGGTAGTCACAACTGATTTCAGTTGTTATAACTAGCTTTTCTTTAAGGCAAGCTCAAAATTTGGTTGTCACAGCCAAATATAGTAGCAGCAACTAAATTTTGAGTTAAAACAACTGAGAAATTCTATTGGAAACTTGTTATTCTCTGTGCACACACAAAAAACGAATTTGCTGATTTCCATTCGAAAGTCAGTTATTGCAATAAAAATCGTTTGGAACATTTGCATATAGGTCGTCACAGTTGAATATCGGTGGTCACAACTGAATTCGGTTGTTATAACTAACTTTTAGTTGAGGCAACCAAAAAAATTGGATTAAACAGCCAATTATGGTAGCAGCTACCGAATTTTCAGTTGTTACAACTGAGAAATTGGATTTTTTTATTCATCATGTTCATTTCGGTAAAACATTTTCGTATCGTTCCTTGTTTCATTCCATTTTTTTCTCCGTTCTATATCATTTCGTTGCCAGATCCGTTTCACTTCATTCCAAGAAGGTTGCAGTTAATTTCGTTCTCTGTTCTATGCCATTGCGTTGCCAGTTCTATTTCATTTCGTTCCAAGTGGGTTTCATTTCATAAAAAAATCTAGAGTCTTTATCTCAATAGATTTAAAAAGCATCATTTTCCCCCAATTTTAAAAGTTTTTCACATCTTTTTACCCTAAAAATCTTAAATTTTAAAATATGTCCTGCTCTTCGGTGTTAATTATGCTGGAGGCTTCTACACTCAAAACAAAAATTAACTAAATTTAAGGAAAATTGATAAAGGTTTAGCTCCATTGTCAATTAAAAAAACTGTTATTTTCGCGATTTTCTTTTAACAGTTTTTCTTTAAAGTGTACCTATTGTACGTGTTGTGTCTCATTGCAAAGTCACTTGTCATATGGTTAGAAAATACACAGATGGATGTTGTCTGTTGTTGGGAATTTAGTGTATGGGAGTAGACGACGAGTATAGAGTATAAATATGTTAGTATTACGTTTAGCTAATTCTATAGAAATTACGAGACGTAATGCAACGACAGCCAACAAACGATGAGTTAACTTGTAAGTTAAGTTTAACATAAATGTAGGCGCGAGAGTTTCTTTTGAAGAAATACTAATAAATGTAATAAAATAGAAAAATACGGGGAAGAAAATAAACCTCTTCATAGTTTATTTTTAAGTTTTGAGTGTATTTGTTTCATTTGTTTTTTAATTTTTTTATTTTAAAAGTCCAATAAAATCGAAAACAAATAAATGCAGTAAAAAAATATTGTATTTTTTGTGTTGTTATTTACCTTTAGAAGAGAAGTTTTGAAATTTTTAACGCCTTATATCGTTTTTATTAAATTTACAGATGTGGTTAAACAAATAGCACCAGTTGGGTTTTCTTAAAATTTATGATGGGCAGTTAATATTATATTGAAATAATTTGAAAAGAAAAATTAGATCGATTTAATTTATTTTATCACGATTTTCTTGTTTTCAAAATTTTTGAGAAATTTTTCGTCCATTTATTGAATTTAAATCAATCAATTAAATTAGATTTAAATAGCATCATATAAATAAACATACAACGAATACAAATTATTAAAAGAATAGATCAATTAACTTAATTTAAGAATGATTTTTTAATTTTATAATAATTTCTTCGTATACAGTGCGAATTATTAATTAATGTTACGCATTTTATAATTAGTTATACGCACCGTATACTGAAGTAGTGTCCCTTCCATTTAATTTCAACTCATTTTTAACAACAGCGACCGTCGGTACGTTGTAGCAAAACAGACCAAGAGCTCTGGTGGGAATTGAACCCCACGAAACCCAAGTTCAAAGGTTAGCTTTGAACATTTGTCGTCTTTGAAACCGAAAAAATACTCGCAACTGGTGCTATTTTTTAACGTCACTGTATGGCTGCGTTATTTATTAGCAATATTTATTGATATATAGATCAGTGATTCTCAAAGGTAATTGGAATTACATTTGTGTTCCAAAATTAAGAAAAAGTTAAAATTTTCACATTAATGCATTTTCCATACGATTTGACAGTTAAACCTAATTTGTTTGTATAAAAACAATTTTTTTTCTTCCGCTTTTGAATGTTCAGACAAATTTTGATTCTAATAGGTCTTGATATACATCACATTTGTTAATTTTGATGCACTAAACACAAATATTAAACAACTTTTAAAATCGGTCGAACGGTTTTCGAGATATCGCTATTTGAAATTTGTTTTTCCACGTTTAAGAATTAAAAAAAAATCATACAATTGCTTTCCCATGACCCTTTTAAAGAGATTGAGACAAACTCTGATTAATTTTTATTAAAACATAATAAAAATTGTTTTATTCGAAATTTAAAATATTATATTTTGAGGATGTTTATTCTGGCTCGAGGTCATTATTTTCTTTACTAATTGAAACCATGATATTCTCATAGCATAATTTTCAAGAAAATTATTTTTCTGTTTTAAATTTATTTATGTTGGTAATTTTTGCAAGACTTAATCGGCACGTGTTTCGGAATCCCCATTGTGGATAGAGTCGAATATGTATTAATATTTAAGTTTGTGTACAAACGATTTGCCATTAGACTCGTTTGCTACTTGGTAGTAAATCGTTTCTATTTTTGCTAAATAATCTTGACAATGGAATCTGACAAATTCCGAAACACGTGTCGATTAAGTCTTGCAAAAATGACCAACATAAATAAATTTAAAACAGAAAAATATTTTTCTTGAAAATTATGCTATGAGAATATCATGGTTTTAATTAGTAAAGAACATAATGACTTTGAGCCAGAATAAACATCCTCAAAAAAAGATTGAGACAAAGTTTAATTTAAACGTAATTTCAGCCAAATCCAATCATTTTAACCCGTTGAGCGCATTGAACAAAGCTTTGGAGTTTTGAAAAATTTCACCAAAATTTTGAATTTTTAAAAAATAAAAAAAATATCTTGCGTTACATTAATTTTTATTTGTTTTGGCATGTGAACACAAATATCAAAAAATTTCTGAAATCGGTCAAACGGTTTTCAAGATATCGCCATTTGAAATTTGTCAAATAAAATTTGTCAACAAAATTCCAGAAATTTAAAAAATATATATTTTTTTTGTTGATTGTTCCACAGAGATTGCGACAAACTTTTATTTAATTTGAGCAAAATTAGGTCATTTTAACCCTTCGATCAAAGTTTAGAGTTTTTGGTGAATATTTTCTAAAAAAAACAAAAAAATTATCGAAGCGCTTCACGGGTTCAAATGATCGGCATTGTCTCAAATTAATTTTAAATGAAAGTTTGCCTCAAGCTCCTTAAAAGTGTCAAGGAAAAAAATTTTGAAATATTTCTTGACCGTAGGAAAAAACCTCCATTTTTTGTCAATTTCAAATAGCGATATTTCGGAAACCGTTTTACCGATTTTAAAAATTTTTATTTCATTTTTTTTTTCAACTTTTTAAAAATCCAAAACTTTGATCCCCGGGCGCTACGGGCTAGTTAAATCCGATTTGTCCATTTTATTTTTGATCTAGTAGAAAAAAAATTTGCCCTGACACTTGGGAAGAAAAGGGAACAAAATTAAATAGAAAAGGGAACGAAATGGAATGGAACGGGGAACAAATAGAATGTTTTTTTACAATTTTTTTTTTACTTAAATTGTTTCACTCTTATTTTTTTACTTAATATTTTTTTTCTTAACATTTTTTTCACTCGTAACTTTTTTTCATTCGAACTTTTTTTATGACTTAATTTTTTTCGTCAAAATATTTCCACTCAAAATTTTTATATTTGTATTCCCTACACCACTCTGTGATACTGGGTATAATGAGTTTGTGCTGATGTTTGCAACTACCCAAACCGATATCAAGACCGATCAACTCAGAATTACTTTTTTAGCAATGTCTGTTCGTCCGTCCATGTAAACGGTGTAATCCTGATACAGGTCACAATTATCAATTGATTTGGCTGAAATTTTTCTTTTGTCTCAAGGACGAAGCTTATTGTACACTCAAAAAAAAAATCTTGTCAAATTAATAGAAAAAGTCTCTTACTCCCATTTTACAAATATTTTAAGTTTTCCTTTCCATTTTTTTGTAATTTTACAGTTTTTCTAGTAATTTTACAAATTTCGAAGATTTTTTACCAAAAAATCTAGTAAATTCACGAGAATTCCTTGCAAGTTTTATTGCGTAAAAAAATTTGTAAATTTACAATTTTATTGCTAAAAATCTTGTAAAATTACAAAAAAGCTTGTAATTTTTACTAGGAATTCTTGTAAAAAAAGAGGTAGCAAAAAATCTAGTAAATACACGAAATCACGTGCCAATAAATTCGCTTATAAGCAAAAATAGAGCAAGTAAATTTGTTTTTAAAGAAAATTTAACATTTTATTACAGTAACATTCTCAGAATCTAACAGATTTTTCGTATACATCTAAGACTTTCCTATAGGAGAAATTTGTTCTATATCAAAAGTCTCAAATTCATAGAAATTTTTCCTACATAAAATGTTTCAGATTGTGATATATTTTTCGTACAGAAAAAGTTTTAGATTCTGAGATTTGAAAACTCTAAAGTTCATAGAAGTTTTGCCAATATAAAAAGTCTCAGATTTTGAGACACTTATCGTATGCAGTGTCTCAGATTCTGAGACATTTTTCGTGTAGAAAATATCTCACATTCTGAGAAATTTTTCATATAGAAAATGAATCAGATTCTAAGACTTTTTTGTATAGAAAAAGTCTTAGATTATGAGACATTTTTCGTATAGAAAAAGTCTTATATTCCGAGACATTTTTCGTATGGAAAAAGTATCAGACTCTGAGACGATTTAGCATAGAAAATGTTTTAGATTCTAAAACATGTTTCGTATAGAAAAAGTCTCAGATTCTAAAACATGTTTCGTATAGAAAATGCTGAGACATTTTTAGTGTAGAAAAATTCTCAGATTCTGAGGCAGATTCTAAGACATTTTTCGTATAGAAAAAGTCTCAGATTCTGAGATATTTTTTGTAAAGAAAAGGTCTTAAATTCTGAGACATTTTTCCATTAGATAAAGGCTCAGATTCCGAGACATTTTTTTGTATTGAGGAAGTCTTAGATCTGAGACGTTTTTCGTAAGTATAAAAAAAAATCTCAAATACTAAAACATTTTTCGTACAAAAATATTCTCAGATTCTAAAACATTTTTCGTAAAGAAATTGTCACAGATTCTGAGACATTTTTTGTATAGGAAAAATTTTCGATTCTGACCCATTTTTCATATCGAAAAAGTTTCAGATTCTGAGATATTTTTCATCTCAAATGCTAAGACATTTTTAGTATAGACAAATTCGCAGATTCTTAGACAGATTTTAAAACATTTTTCGTATAGGAAAAGTCTCAGATTCTGAGATAGAAAAGGTCTCATTAAAACCAAATTGTTCTACACATATATTATTTTTTTAATAAGTAAAGAAAAATTTAAACCAAAAAAAATTTTTTTTTTGTCATACGACTATTTCTTTCCAGCGGGGCCCCAAATTCTTGTTTGTACCGCCATAGCTTAAAGCGACCCTGGGTCCTCCATAAAAAACATGTTTTTTGATTGTAAATTTTGATTCTAAGGTGGGCAAAAAGGGGGAATTGGTACTTTTCTATAACTATAGGAAAATTGGTACTTTTTGGTACCTGATGTACTAAAGACCCGGAATATTAAAATTTAATACGTAGGATCCTCCTTCTAAATCCAGAGAAGGTGGTTAAAAAATGGCTGAAATAGTACTTTTTATATCTACTTAGATAGACTATAGAATTTTTTATTTCTTTAACTCATTCTATACGGAAAGACATGAAACCTACATGGAACAAAATGAAATGGGACAGGGAACGAAATGGAATAGAACGGGAAACGAAATGGAATAGAACGGGAAGCGAAATGAAATAGAATTTGTTTACACAATATTGTTTTTTACTCAAAAGTTTTTTTACTCAATATTTTTTCGCACTCTAAATTTAGTTTCACTAAATATTGTTTTCACTCGAATTTCTTTTTGACACTAAATTTTTTTCACTCAAAATATTTTCCATTAAAAATTTAAAAATTTTTATATTTTAAAATTCTGATTAATTTTTATTAAAAAATAAAAATTGTTTTATTCGACCTTTAAAATATTATATTTTGAGTAGGTTTATTCTGGCTCGAGGTCATTATTTCCTTTACTAATTAAAACTACACTCAAAATAATAACTCTGTACAATACTACGTCAAATAACTGTAATCACAATTCAATAGATATTTGACACAGTTTTCTGTCAAAATACAGATTTAAAGAAAATACTTTGTATTTTGTTGTGACAAAAAAACAAAGTTTCCTCTGTTTTATTCCTTTTTACTTTGTTATCTTAATTTTACAGATAATTAACAGAGTTTTCTGCTTAAATACAGATTTAAGCAAAATACTTCATATTTTTTATAACCAAAAAAGTGTTCTGTTTTGAGTAGTTTTTGTTACTAAACATCAAAATTTTATCTGTATATTTTTTTTTTGAGAAAAAACTGAAAAAGTAGCAAAAAAAGTTATAAATTTTTTCTTTTCAGAAATCTTATAAAAATTTTACAAAATAACATGCATTTAACTAAACTCTGTAAATTTACAGAGTTTTTTCTGTAAAGCATCAAATGAATTTTACAAATATATGTAAATTTCATAGTTTTCCTTGCTAAATGGTGGTTTATTTAACCAATATTGTACTAGAAACTCTGTAAATTAACAGTTTTTTTTTTTTGTCTAAATCAATTTACAGAGTTTTATGGTAAAATTACAGAGTTTTCTCTGTAAAAAAGCTTTCATATTTAACCAATATTTTACTATAAACTCTGTAAATTAACAGTTTTTTTTCTGTCAAAATCATTTTACAGAGTTTTTTAGTAAAATTACCAAGAAATGTTGTTAGCTGGAAAAGTATGGTGTACTCTGTTAAATTAGCAGAGTTTTTCTGTAATTAAACAGAGTTATTATTTTGAGTGTTTGATATTCTCGTAGTATAATTTTCAAGAAAATTATTTTTCCGTTTTAAATTTATAAATTTATATATTTATGGTGGTAATTTTTTGCAAGACTTAATCGTAAATTAACATAGTTTTTTTTTAGCTAAATGGTGGTTTATTTAACCAATATTTTACTACAATTTCTGTAAATTAACAGTTTTTTTTTTCCAAATCATTTTACAGAGTTTTAAAGTAAAATTACAGAGTTTTCTCTGTCAAAAAGCTTTCATATTTAACCAATATTTTACTATTAACTCTGTAAATTAACAGTTTTTTTCTGTCAAAATCATTTTACAAAGTTTTTTAGTAAAATTACCAAGAAATGTTGTTAGCTGGAAAAGTATGGTGTACTCTGTTAAATTAGCAGAGTTTTTCTGTAATTTAACAGAGTTATTATTTTGAGTGTAGTTTTAATTAGTAAAGGAAATAATGACCTCGAGCTAGAATAAACCTACTCAAAATATTTTATTTTTTTTATTTAATTTCAATTCAATAGAAGGGTGTAATTAAAAAAAATCTATACGGCCTACTATGGTTAAATGCATTTTCGCAAAATAAAGTTTTACTTAAAGTTTAAGAATCTCTGACATAGAATGTTTGCTACAAAATATATAATCATTTGGCAATTTTTTTTTGTGTTTTAATACATTATTTTTGTATTTTCTTTTTTTTTTTTTAATTTAATCTCTCAATTATATTACTTGTTGTGGGCTAAAGTTAAATAAAAAAAAATAATAATAATAAAAAATAAATAAAATAATAAAAAAAAAACACAAATCTTTGCAAACTACCTTTTTTAAAACATGTTTGTTGTCGCTTCGTATACGGTCACATCAGCAAAAAACAGCCAACGTATCACATCATTCACTTGATT
The DNA here is from genome assembly GCA_963921195.1 of Pegoplata infirma. Taxonomy (NCBI): domain Eukaryota; kingdom Metazoa; phylum Arthropoda; class Insecta; order Diptera; family Anthomyiidae; genus Pegoplata; species Pegoplata infirma. Next base: position 27,101,163 of record OY992540.1, on the reverse strand, counting down.
TCAGTTCATTTCAGTTTCAATTTGCTGTTAAATGCGGGGTTTTCTAATTTCAGTTTGATTTTGGTGCTCGATCGAAACGTACGTCTTTTTTTAAACAATAAAACGCGAAATATTTTTTAAACAAAAAGAATACAAAAACTTCAATAATTAAAAAAAAAAACAAAACAACAAAAAACTAAAAAGTTCTAAAACAACAACGACAAAATTTCTGTGATTTTAAACGAAATTATCTTTACTAAACAAGTGTTTTTTTTAACAAAAAAAAAAACAGACATAATTAATTTATACAATAATTAAACAAAAATATAAAAACGAAAGAAATTTAAAACAAAAAAAAAAAACTGTTATTGGTGCAAACAATAAATTATTCAAAAAAAAAAAAAAATTATCGGCAAAATTTGAATACAAGTTTTTGTTAAAAATATAATAGAAGAAGAAGAGATATATAAAAGGTTAGAAAAATAAATTTCACAAACTGATTTTTTTTATTATATTTTAAGTTATTTGCCAGTGAAATTGTATTGTGTTGTATAAAATTTAAATTTGAAGTTTCAGTTTTGTTTAAAAAAAAAAGCGAAAGCTCTATTCTTCAAGTCGATTTTTAACGGACGAAAGTGTTAAACTTTTAAACAATACGTTAAACAAAATCGAAAATAAATTTTATAAAAGTTTATTAATGAAAAAAAATAACATCCTTATCGAAAATCGTGACTTTTTTCTAAAATAAAAAATCGATTTTCTTGAAAGAGATTTTTCACATTTTTTTAAAAAAAGATTCTGAAATATTTTTTACAAGAATATATTTAATTTAATGTTGCACTCACAAAAAAAAATTAACTAAAAAATGGGAAAATTAAACTAAATTCAAGGAAAATTTATAAGGATTTAGCTCTATTGTCATGTATTCCTTCTTTTTGTATACATGTACTTGAAATAATAAACCAAATGGGAATTCCACAAGTATGCATGAAAAAAAGTAAATCATTAAGTCAATTCCAAGTTATGAAAAATTTACTAAAATAGTGAAAACAAGTAGAAAAATTAAATTCGACATGGTCGAATCTATGAATACCCTCCACAATGTTATCTGATAGTAATTTTCTAAAAAAAAATTTCAAAAAATTGCATTACAAATTTTTTATTAGAAATATGTATATTATTTTGAGTCAAACTTTCTTTTAATCAATCAAATTTTTTCGAGTGTAAAATTTTTTTGACTGTCAACATTTCTTTGAGTCTGCCATTTCATTCAAAAAAATTATAATGTGTACATTTTTTTTTTGAGTGTAACATTTTTTTTTGAGTGTAAATATTTTTTTAGTGTACAATTTCTTTGAGTAAAAATTTACTTTGTAAAATATTTTTGTTGTTTTATCTTTTCCTCTTTTTATATCACCATCCTCTTAAAAAACCAAAAACAAATTAACATTCAATCATACACATACTTTATTTGATTTTTTTCCCGTTACATACAGTTACACTAACAATAACAAACATTTACTTGTCTAACAACTAAAATGCACCCCACGACAAGAAAACAAACAACAACAAGTTTTACAAAACTGGTATTTCACCATGCTTTTAAAACTTGTTTAACGAGTTTTCAACAGTTTAAGGTAAAACAAATCTGAAATTCAGTGCTTTGCTTATAACTTTTGAACCACTGAACCGATTTTGCTGAAATTCAAAACCAAACAGCCTTGGGGAACGACAAATATATATATGCTAAGCTTCAGTCCCCTCAGAATTGTCTTTCGAAAGTTATAGTGGTTTTAATCTTGTAAATTCGAAAAATACCCTTGCCGAAATTTACTCTTTTGCTCAGAACTTTTGAACCACTGGACCGATTTCGCTGGATTGCAATACCAACCTGACCCGGTAAATGGAGAACATATATGTCAAACTTCAGGAGACTCCGTAAAGTCTTTCAAAAGTTAGCGTGTTTTCAACGGACAGACAGACAGACGGACGGACATCGCTAGATCGACTTAAAATCGATCAAGGATCATGAATATATATACTTTATGGGGTCCTAGACCAATATTTCGATGTGTTACAAACGGAATGACAAACTTATATATACCCTCTATCACTAGAGTGGAGGGTATAAAAAAACTTCCTCAAATTAAAGAAGATAAATATGATGAACTAATTGGTAGTAAATTACACTGTGCAACAAATTTGGGGTCTTTGCATGTATCTTGGACGGTACCAATAATAAAAGGAAAGTATACCAATAGAAGACAAAAACCCCTGAAGGGTTTTGAAAACTTAGCTCGAGTTTTTTTTATGACCTACTGAAGTTTTTCAATTTGTTTCAAAAGCGTTTTGAATAAGTCAAAAAATAATTAATAAATCTAGTTCTGAGGTAAATAATGAGGACATGTCTTCAGTAAAATTTGATGGCGGTTCTTCTTTTAAAATATATTAACCCTCTATCACCCATTTTTACGGGTCCTTTTTTTTCTGCATCGAATTTTACTAGGGTTTGTCGAAGATCAAAAGTTCGTGTGAAAAATACTTAAAAAATTAAAATTGTAAATTATCGCCAGGGATGTGATTTCCATGCAAATGCATGTTTTTGTCGATTATCTTTCCGAATCAACAAATTTGCGTTAAAATGGCATCGATTTGTTTTTGCATATTTTTGTGAAAATGCATATGTTTGCATATTTTGGTTTTAAACGCATATTTTGTGCATATTTCCAACTTTTAAGTGCATATTTTTCTAGAGATGTCAAATATTCGTCTATTTCAAAAACCGATTTTCGAATACTTCGAAAAACCGCCTTTTAAAAAAATCGGTTTTTCGGTTTTGTAACTAAAAACCGATTTCGAATAATCGGTTTTTCGGTTTTTTAAAATTATTTATTTGATAAAAAAGTGAAACAAAACAAACAATTTTTACATACTTTAGAATAGAGATGGGCACATGATCAGACTCATGTGCCCATTAGTTACTCACGTGATTGTGTTAAGTTACTCACGTGATTGTGAGTGAGTGTGAGTGGAAAAAAATTTGCGTGAGTGTGCGTGTTTTATTTTCTCTTCATATTTTCTTTTGTCCAAAAAAAAGCAAACAAATTTACTAATCCCGAAAAATTTTGTAAAATTTGGCTACACTTAAAATTTTGCTAAAAATTTTGTTAGATTTTTGAAATTTAAATTTTTAAAAGTTTTTTTTTGTATAAACAAGAGTTTCGTGAGTGTAATGAATGTGAGTGTGAGTGAAGCTTGCGAGTGTGGGTTGTATTAAATTTACACACGTGATTCTGAGTGAGTGTGAGTAAAAAAAAATATGATCGTGAGTGAGCGTGATTGGAAAATTCTTGTCGTGAGCGTGAATAAGTGTGAGTCAAAAGTCACTCACGATTTTAGATTTATTTAGATTTATTTTATTTAATCAGTGCAAATAAGACTTGAAGTCTCTTAAAGCATTTCAACAGTTGTACATTTATATATAAATACATATTTAACCTAACAAATTAAAACTAAAATAATGACAAAAATTCTGTAAATAGAGATATCAATTTAAAACATTATTCAAAGAAAAAAATTAAATTTAACATAATGGTACTATAGATAACGAAACAAAAACAAAAAACAATAAATAAATATTTTAATTGCTAAAGTGTCTAATAACGGCCATTTTAAACAACAACACACTGCGATCGGATTTTAAATGGTTGGGTAAATCGTTCCACAATTTTACAGCACTAACAAAGAACATTCTAGACGATGAAAGGTAGTTATGGACAGGTATGACTAAATTACAGGTCCTTATAGACCTACTAAAAGTTAAATTATCATATAAATATTCGGGTTCTCGAGTATAAATAAGATTATGTAAAAATAAGAGATTACGAATATTTAAATACGACGATAAGCTACAGCCTAAAATATTTATAGAAAATTGAGATATACTGTCATATTTCCTCCTGTTATACACATATCTAGCACAATTATTAACAACAATTTGCAATTTTCTACTAGACGTAGCATCAAGGTTGCCATATACTATGGCTCCATAAGAAATAATCGGAACAATTAAGGCCTTAATTAATTTTAGTTTAACATCAGTAGGGACAAAGGACGACGAGTACCATAATTTCCTAAGTACGTTATATATTTTCATTATGGTGAGGTTAGTGTGATTCGTACAATTTAGTTTGGAGTTCAGCATAAAACCGAGATTTTTCACAGTACTAACATATTGCACAACATCATTTCCCATCAGAATTTCTGGAAAATCGATTAACCTACAATCATTTCGAATAGTAAGTGCTTGTGTTTTCGTAGAATTTATAAGAAGGTAATTGTTCTGGGACCATCTACAAATTTCACGTAGATCCTCATTAATACGATAACATAAATCTTCAATAAGTCCAGGCGGGCGTGAAAGATAAATTTGAGCATCATCAGCGTACATATGGATTAAAGAGCTCCTACAACTGTAAACAACCCAGCAAAACTTAGATTACCAAATAAGGTATAAAATAAGGTATAGGATCTCTTATTTTATACATTGCAGCATTGATGATTTTAACAGGCGATGAGACTCAAAGTAATGCATCCACATTATCACAAAGAATACCAGTAAGGTATAAAATAAGTCATAAATTTATAACGAAGAATACGAGTAAGGTGTAAAATATATGATATTTTATAGGTTACGAGAAATGAAAGAATATAGCATACCAGAAGATAATTTATAAGGTATTACGAGTAGGGAAAAAGTAATTTTGTATTAAATTTACTCACGTGATTGTAAGTGAGTGTAAGTAGATAAAATATGCTCGTGAGTGTGTGTCGTTAGAAATTTCCTGTCGTGAGCCCATCTCTAGTTTAAACTTATGCATTTTATGTTATTGTAATGCATTCTGCATCCAATTATAAATAATGCATTATTTAAAACATTCAAATAATACATAATGTAACCAAATATAAGTCATCCATGATTTAATGTTTAGAAATAATAACTATGAAATACATTTTTTTCCAATAATCATGCATTACGTAGCAAATTATTAGTAATGCATTATTTTTCACTTGAAAATAAAGCTACGTTCACAATGTCAGAGTCTTTCCAATCCATGGCACAGATTGAAATGTTAACCGTGCATAATGTAGAGTGGAGTTCTGTCACATTGTTGTTGACATATTACTTACATGCTTTGCAATTTTGGGAAAATATCCTTTTAAATTTTGGGCACATAATTCTAAAATTAAAATTATGTTTTTTTTTAATTTTTGTAAAATTTTTTTTTTTTAAATTAACACATATTTTGTTTTGTTTATTATTTTTTTTATGACATTATTAGAGATGGCACTTTCGCAGAGGTGTATTTTTTCTCTGTTAACGGTTAACATAGGCTCTGTTAACTCCAGATTGGAACTCCAGAGTAGAACATGTTTGACTCTGGAGTGAATTGAAAAAAGATAGTCAAATTCAAAAACATGAAAGTGCAAAAGGGAAAGGTATAAAATTTTCCACAGATTAGAGTACTCCAACATTGTGAATGCGGCTTAATACGTTGTGGAACAAATGTTTGGTAAGACATCATAAAATAATGCTACAAATAAGTTATATGCATTACCTGGTAATGTGTTATATAATCACAACCCATTACCAAAGTTTTGCTGGGAATATCGTTAATAAATAAACTAAAAAGAATAGGCCCGAGAATTGAACCTTGCGGTACCCCAGAAAAAATCGGCTTTAAGGCTGAAAAGGTATTATCCGAGCTAACTCTTTGATGACGATCAAAAAGATATGTTCGAAGAAGTTTTAAAGCAGATTTGCTGAAACCAAAGTATTTCTCAAGTTTAAGTAATAAAAGATCATGATTGACGGTATCAAATGCTTTTGAAAAGTCAATTAGTACTAGGATAGTAATATCACCTCTGTCAAAAGCAGGACGAATGTCCTCAAGAACTTTGAGAATTGCAGTATTACAGCTTCTTCTTGTACGATATCCAGATTGATTATCCGATAAAAGGTTATTATTTGAAAGATGATCAATTATCTGTGAAGAAAGAAGACGTTCAAATGCTTTAGACAAGGTAGAAAGAATGCTAATTGGTCGAAAATCATCAGGAGAAGAGGGAGAACTCTTTTTGGCGACAGGAATGATATTAGCTATTTTCCAATTAAACGGATAATCTGATGTAGTGATAATGTGATTGAAAATATGAGTAATTGACGGTAAGATATGTGGTAAAATTAATTTCAGAAATTTCAAATTGACTTGATCATATCCAACTGAATTTGACTTCAAACTCGATATGGCTTTTCCAACTTCTTCAATGCTAAATGTTTCAAAGTCAAAAAAGCTACCTCTGTACATAATATCCGGGTTTAACTGAAAAGTATCAATATCATGTTTAACCATTGATTTTAAGAAAAAGTCATTCATAGCCTCAGGACATATATCGCATTTGGTTTTGTCTTTCCTAATGCCAATGTTACCCAAATTTTTCCACAATTCTTTCGAAGAAAGGCTACTATTTAATTTTGTCTGATAGTAAGCGAATTTCATATTCTTAGTGACTACATGTACCTTATTTCTTGCAACCTTGTATTTTTCCCAGTTACGATCAGTTCGATTACATTTCCAGGTAGAATATAACTTGTTTCGCAAGTTAATGGCTGATTTTACTTCCATATTAAACCACGGTGGCTTACCGTTCTTAATTTTTAATGTTCTGATAGGAACATGTTCATCATAAAGATGCAATATATTTCTGGAGAACCAATTAAGTTTGTCATTCACATCTGAAAATATCCAACAATCACTCCAGTTTATACTTACAGTATCATAATAAAGTTGCCCTAGGTTAATTTTTTTAAAATCACGGAAAGTAATAGTATCCTCAGTTTGAGTATACGAAAGGTTAATATCAGAGACATAAAACAAGAGGTCATGATCCGAAATTCCAGCAAGAGAAAATTGATCGAAATGAATGTGAACAGTGTCATTGGAGGTACACATAATATCTAATAATGATGATCTACGGTCCTGAGCAAATCTTGTAGGCCAATAATTGATAATTTTTAACCCACAAGAGCTTACCTCGTCACATAGATTCTGCGCAAGTGAATCATTTCTTGACAAATCTACATTAAAATCACCACATAAAAATATATTCTCGTAAAAAATGGTAAACTCATTAAGTTTGTCGAAAAAATCAGAAAGACTATTAGTTCTAACGGGATTATAAACACAAACAACACAACATTTTGAATTATTTACGCCTTCGAGCTCAACGGCAAGGTATTCAACAGCACTAGATGTACTAGATTTGAAAATAATTCTACCTTTTAAGCCCTTTCTCATATATATGGCAATACCACCACCTCGAACCTCACTATTCTTCTTCTTCTTCTTCTTTTCATTATTCTGGACTCTGTCGTTATTTTGAACTCTGTCGTGTCTTAATATATTAAAGTTCGCAAGACTGTACATACTGTCATGATTACCAGGTCTAAACCAGGTTTCAGTTACACACATCACATCAATTGATGATTTTGAGAGTACATAATTCATGTAGTCAATTTTTTGCCTATTGAAACTTCTCGAATTCATCAAACATAGTTGAAACCCTTTGTGGTTCTTACTAACAATCCCTAGAATTGTTCTTAAATTTTCGTAAGTGCTATCCCATCTCTACTTCAGAACTAACAATACTTATTATTTACGTATGTAACTAAATCAAATGTAAAAAAGATGTAAGTAGGATAAATTTTAATAAAAATAAAAAGCTATTAGTTTTTTTTATTAAACAGTATTTTAAAAAAGGAAACAGTTTAAATGATTTGGGGACATGCGATTTCTCAACTTAAAAGATGGTTACTTAAAAATTAAATTAAATGCAAAATAACGAAAAAATTGAATATAAAAAAAAATCGATTATTCGAGACCAAAAAATCGGTTTCTCGAATAATTCGAAAACCGGCCTTTTTAAAAAACCGGAAAAATAGAAAAAAATCGATTTTTCGAATACTTCGGAAATCGGTTTTGACAACTCTAATATTTTTCCATGTTTTGGCATAAATTAGCAAAAACACAAATTGAAATTTATTTGTTTTAAAAACCATTTTAAATTTTAACTGGGCTATTCATAATGAGTAAATTAAATCTAATGCAGGTTTATTTGACTGATATTGCATGAATATTTGTCAAATAAACCTACTTTAAGTACACTTTAAATATTATGAATAAAGGCCTAAAAATTTATTTTGAAAATAAGAAAAATATTTTTTTTTCTTTTAATTTTTTTAGAGATTGTCTTAATTTCTAAAAAAATCTTGCCTATATAAAGTTTTAAAAGTTACTATGTAAACCCGGCGTTATTTTTTGCTTTTTAAGAAGTTTTCCTATGAAAACAAGATTTTTATTGAACACATTTTATTTTTTAGTGCATATTTTTAGGTTTTTTGTGGATATTTTGAAGTTTTTAGCGCATATTTTCGATTTTTTAGTGCATAAAAATCTCATTCCTAATTATCACATACTATTAAATTGTTTTTCAACAAAGTCGTATAAAATCAGTCGAAAAATTGTTATAAATCAGCTTCTGACCTAAATTAGGATAATATATCTTCAGTGAAATTTGATAGCGGTTGTTTTCTTAGAACAATATAACCCTTCATCTTCTATTTTTAGGGGTCATTTTGTCCTTTTTTTCTAATATCCCCTAAGAACACGACTAAGGCGTGCATTTAAAGAGTTAAAATGTTCTACAAACATTTTCTGCATCAAATTTTACTACACTCAAAGAAAAATGCTTCATCATATTGATGATACGGTTTCATCACTTGCTGTCATCAATTTTAATGACAAATTTCATCATATTGATGAGTGTTTTCTTCAATATGATGAAACATGTCATCCAAATTGAAAAAACAAGTGATGACACATTTCATCATGTCTTCAAAAAGTGTCATCAATATGCCTTTCAAATGTTTTTTTTGTAAATAATTAAATTAATATTAAAATAAATAAAAATATTAAATAAATATATTAAAAAAATAAAAAAAAAAAATAAAAAAAAAAATCACGCCCCGGCTGGTACTTGAACCCACGGTCCCCAAGTTGCAGTGTTTATTATCGACGCCTTAGCTAGTTCAGCCAACTATAGATAAAAATCTCGCACCACTATTTAGCTACATAACGTTTTCTAAATTGTAAATGTGAAGACTCAACATTTTTCGTTATATACAATGTATAATATGTATATATACATGTTTTTAAACGATTGTTTATGGGAATTTGTAAAGACTCAAACATTTTATGAATGTACAATATCCCTCTCTTTCCCTCTCACTGCTTTTAGCAAAGCATAGTTACACAAAAACTTTAAGCGTTATTATTAGCACACAACAAACAAAACGGCTTTTTATTGGTATTATGTATTGTCATGCTGTAGGTCAGTGGCTAGAGGCTAAGCCCAACAAACAAGAGGTCCGGCGTTCTAATCTTGGTGGATACGAAAAAAAGATGTAAGTTTTTAAAAATTAGGAAATAACAAACAATTGTAAGTTAATAAAAATAAATTAAATAAAATCAAATAACAACAAAAAAAAAAATATATTTTTTTTTTCTTATTTTTCAAATAAAAAATGTTATTGATGACACCGCTTCATCATATTGATGACAAGTTACATTGGACGAAAAATGATGTAACATTTCATCATATTGATGTTACTTTTCATCAATATGAAGAAGCTTTTTCTTTGAGTGTAGGAGTGGTCAAAGGTCAAAAGTTCGTGTGATATAAGAAAAATGTTTAAAAATGGAACATTTTAAGTTAAATTAAATTATTAAGGCTGGATTACTCAATGCTCCGTTATAAAATAACTCTCCGTTAAATTTAACTTTTTCATACAAATTTTGACATAAGGCTCCGTTAAATCGGCAGTTAGCAGCTAACTTTTCATTGAGTAATCCGCCCTAAGTTAAATTATGTTGCACCAGAATATTATACATTTTTACTTTTTAAAGCATTCTGCACTTTTCGCACGAACTTTTGATCTTCAACAACCCCTAGTGAAATTTGATACTGAAAATTTTTGTAGAAAATTTTAACCCTCCAAAAGCACGTTTTATTTGTGTTCTATGAGGATATTTGAAAAAGCGCCAAAATGACCCCTAAAAATGGGAGATAAAGGGTTAATAAATTCAAAGAAAAGAACCACCATCAAATTTTACTGAAAATATGTCCTAACATTATTTACCTAAGAATTAGATTTAGGCCGCTGTTCCAAAAAAAGTAATTCACATAAAAAATGTGAAAGTGAAAATTTCCGATTTTTTTTGGTGTTCTAGATTTCACATCCGAATTTTTTTTTCGTTTTGTTTCACATAATTGAAGTTTATTGAAAGTAAAACGAATGCACTTTTTTCCTTATAATTTTTTTTAAATTTTAGTTATTTGATTTCAACTTCGAATGAAAACGTAAACAACAAATCACCAAACTCGATTTCATGTCATTCGGAAATTTTCATGTGAATTGAAAAGTTGTGAAAGACAGAACAGAGGCCTTAATACCTTTTTATTTTGAGTTATTTAAAACGCCTTTGAAAAAAATTTAAAAACTTCAGTGGGCCATAAAAAAAGAACACGAGCTAAGTTTTCAAAACCCTTCGGGAGTTTTGCTCTACTGTTGATATACTTTCATTTTTTTTTGTCCCATCCAAGATACAAAATCGTGTTGCACAGTGTAATAAAAGCCTATGATTCTGAGACTTTTCGCCTATGGAACAAGTCTTAAATTCTGAGATTATGAGACCTTTTTCCTATAGGAAAAAGTCTAAGGTTTAATGATCTTTTTCCAACAAAAAAAAAATCTCAAATTCAGAGACCTTTTTCCTATAAAATAAGTCTCAAATTCAGAAATTCTGAGACCTTTTTCCTATTGAAAAAGTCTCAGATTATGAGACCTTTGTCCTGTAAATAAGTATCAAGTTCTGAGACTTTTTTTCCATAGTAAGTCTCAAATTTGAGACTTTTGTCTCAGAATCTGGGATATTTTTCCTATAGAAAAAGTCTCAGATTCTGAGTCATTTTTCTAAAGAAAAATTATCGGATTCTTAGACATTTTTTTTATAGAAAATGTCTTAGATTCTCAGAACTTAAAACTTATTTACAGGAAAAAGATCGCATAATCTGAGACTTTTTTGAGACATTTTATTTCCTGCAGAAAAAGTTATGTTTTTATACCAAAATTGTCACGTTCGCAACAATTTTTCCCATAGGAAATTTCTCTTTATAATAAGAACTTTCAGATTGACAGATATTTTTTCACCAAAAAGATTCAGATTAAATCACATTTTTTCTTTAAAAATGTTGAGTTTTTTTTTCTATGAAAAATTTTCGGATTTAAATTTTTTTTTCTTTGAACATTTTTAAGAAAATTTCATTCTGTTTTCTCCTTTTCTTTATTTTTTCTTTTTTTCCTTGGCAATATTTACCGAGATATGAGCATTTAAAAATTTTTGGGAATGTCAACTTTTTTAAATCCGAAGTTAGGAGGGTCCACACATGTGAAGAGGACAAGCGGAACAGACAGGAAACAGGCGGACAGACAGGAACCAAAGAACTAAAAATGGCCTCCATTGTGCTTTATCTGGCTTAGTTTTTAAGATATCGCCATTTGAAGTTTTTGAAAAAAAAAAAATTTCCACAGAGTTATAAAAATTGTACTAAAATAGTGGAAAAAACTTCCTCAAATCTAAGAAGATGCACTAATTGATAAAAAATTACGTCCTAAATGTAAAGAAGAGGAATATGTCTTAAATTTTTTTTTCATATATTTAGGGAAAATTTCTTTGATGGTAAGAAATTCTTCCGTGTATTATGGAATTCTATTTAAGAAAAATAATGGACTATTTAACAGTACATAAACTAAAATTTTTTCCTAACAGTTAAGAAAATTAGTAACTTTTAGTAAAATTTAACTAAATTGTGGATAAATTTATAAACTATTTTCAAGAAAATTTTTCCAAAGTTTAAGTTAAGTCTTTTTTTTTTTAGTGCAATAAAATATTTAAAAATCAGCAACTTTATACAATTACAAGAAAGAAACGATCATAATAAAACTGAAATGTTACTTTTTCACGGTAATTTTAATTGTCTTGTATAATAAAAATTCGTGAAAACTTTGTTAACAATTTCCCTATAATTCCTCGCGTTGCCAAAAATTTTTTTTTAATATGGAGTTTTACAGATTTTTTCCCGTGAAATCGAACAGAGTACTATGCTTAAAAGGCAAAAATGTGTTTAAAGTGCTTGGATTTCGCTGGGCTGAGCAAATTATACGAAATATCCATCATATATTAAAAATTAAATGATAGGTAACAATTCTATGACAATAACTGGTTGAAATCTGTTTACAACTAATGCCATAACAAAATTTTATAATCTTGCTGTGAATTAATTGTTTTCTTTATAGTTTTAAACCAGTCAAAAATTATCCAAATCTTATCTAAGCATTAAACTAACAGTACTTCCCGCTTAAATGCGACCCATTTAAAAGTGTTACCTGCTTTAATGCACAAAAACAAGTTTAAATTTTTTAGAGACTCAAAATAAACTTTTTATTGCGAACCCGTTTTCAAACTTAATTTTTCTTTGATTTGACAGAAATAACCAAATTGTGTCTGCTAAAATTCACAAATTTTTCTAGATGTTTCTGCAGATAAGACAAAAATATACGTCTATATTTACTGTACATAACTGTGCACAAAGAGTCATTAAAGAAAAAAAAGTGCAGAAAGTGCAACAGTTTTTCCAGAAAAGAAAACGCCATAAGACTGCTGAAATCAACAGATTTTTTGCGTTAACCCATTTTGGGCCAAGATTCAATTTTATTTTTATATTTTTGGGAAAAGGTACTTTTTTAGCACCCGCTGATCTTAAAAAATTTTCAATGTTCCGTTATCACAAAAAAGCCTGTATTTCAACTTTTTATATAATTTTTATATTTGATTTTTTTTGCTATTTTATTAATTTATTTCATTGTTTTTAAAATAAATACATTTAAAATGATTTAAATTAGTACAAGGAGTATCAATACTAAAGAGATCTGAACTCGCTCTTCTTCTGTTAAAGCCGCTCTTAAATTCCCTTTGCTAAGTCCGCCATCGAACTGGACGTTTGATCAAACCAAAAAAAATCCCTTAAGTTTGATATAAACAAAAAAAAAGTGTTGCAGTTTGGCGATTTTCAGACTAAAGCTAGCGTTTTTTTCCATCTAGCTGTAAAAAAAGTTTTTTTTGTGGATTATCGGGAAATCCAATGACTTTTTGTTTGCTGACAATTTATTTTAAACACTTTCAAAGGTATTTCCTAAATAATATTAACATAAAAATTATAAATTGATATATTTTTTTTAAATTGATTAAGCGCTTTTTCGATATAAAAAGTTAGCATTATTTGTCAAACCAACAATGTTAATTTAACATTATCGTATTTTCCTCGTCTAACAGTTTTCGTACCTTCTGTTAAAAAGTTTCAAAATATTAAGAGCGGGAGACAAAGAGCTTGATTAGTAGAATTTGATAAAAAAAATTAAATCTAAACAAATTTTAAATTAATTAAAAAAAATTAAAGCCGAAAATGAAAAATTTTCGTTTTTACTTGAAACAATTTATGTTCTGATGGACATTGCATTTAATGCACATATAAATTGCGGTGGTCAAGAAGGAAATATTTTTTTTTAATTGAAGAAAGATGAGACTCAACATCCGTAACAAAATTTTCCTGAAATACGAACTTTTTCATACATAAATATTTCTTTTAAAAATGTGATCTCTACTGTTCGAAAAATCGAACAGTGTATCGAAATGGGTTAATAAAACTCAAAGTATTTTATGCAGGTTTTTCTGGCGATTGGACAGACATTTTATTTTTAGTGCATTTTTTGGATTTCAAATTCCCCGTTTAAGTGCGTCAACAAATTGACGTTTTTAAGCAGGGACTAAATATTTTTTTAGTTTAAACCAGCAGATTTTGCTGAAATCTGCTGATTAGAAAGAAATTTCTAATGTAAACATATAATGAATTTAAGACTGTTAAAATTAGCACTTTTTTGAGAGCAGTTTTCGTATAAAAGCACTCTCCGTTTAAGTGCCTCAAAAATTTAACATTTATAATGTATTCTTAAGCAGAGTTTACTGTATTTCGTTGTAGCAAAATAAATTTTCATATTTTATTTTTGAAAGTAACAGATTAATGACCATCGTCATCTTTTGTTTTTAGCTAAAATATTTAATATTTTTTTTGTTTAAATAAAAAAAATGATATTGTAGTTGTTATTGTGTTCAATTAGCATATCAATAGAATAAAAAATAAAAAGCTTAAATTTATCTAGGAAATAAAAAATAAAATAGAAATTTGAAGGTACCAACTCTCATCGAACAACAACTGGTTTTTTTTTTTGGATACCCTACACAAAATACTGAGGTGAATTAAGTTTAAAATAATGTATAAAGACAGTTGAGGACATGTTTTAAATTTTGTATTTCACTGCCTAGCGCTTATTTTGATGTCGGGACAAATCATAATCATTTCGCTAATTGTTTGGGAGATTTTTGGAAAAATTTTGTTATAATTTGGGGGAAAACAAAAAAATCTGGGTTCTGTTTCTGATCCAGAAACCAGATTCCTGGAATTTTATTTCCACATGGTGTTAGACTAATAAACTAGAGGTTCCGGGTTCAAATCCTGTTGGGACTCAAAAAGACAAAAAATTATTTCTGAATATAATAAAGATTACACTGCCTTACAAAAAAAGGTTCTGACCCAGAAACAAGACCAATAAATCTTAATCTCTTTCGACCCCCTGAACTCGAATCTGCAATCAAAAAGATCTATCATGGTTTTTCCTGTAATCTTACGAGGAAAGTCCTTCTTTGAAATTTATGCACAAGATAGAGAAAAAAAATCTAAAACGAATACTTATGCACTTTGACCTTATGAACTCGATTACGCCCTCAGAATTGGAATTCTACCGTTGGGGTTTCTTACAACGAAGGTCGCAAAGTGAAACTACCTGATTTCTTTTAAATTTATACACAAGATAGAGAACAAAAAAATCTAAAATCGACCTGTCTAAGCGGATTCGAGTTAGATTTTTTTCTCTATCTTGTGAATAAATTTCAAAGAAATAAGGAATGGCCACTTTGGGGACCTTCCTTTTTTATGGCAGATTCGAGTTCAGGTGGTCGAAAAACATTAAGATTTATTGGTTTAATTTCTGGGTCAGAAAATATCGTTATTATATTAAGAAATAACTTTTGACCATTTTAAATCCCAACTAGATTTGAACGCGGAACCTCTAGTTTATTAGTCCAACACCAGGTGGAAATAAAGTTCCCGGCAACACTGGACATCTATATATAGAGAGATTTAAACTTATCTGGAAATACAGAACTCCAAACAAATTAGGGGAGTTATTGTGCAGTTTAATTCGAAAAAAAAAAATTCTATGTCCTGAGATATTTAAATTTAAGGGCTCCGAAACAATGTCGGAGTACTCTGTACTACAGAGTACCATCCCTAAAAATAGAAACGACATCATACAAAAAATGTGTAAGTGCGAAAAAGAAAGAAACAAAATCCACTCTCTGGCACACAGTACTCTGTCATTGTGAATTCAGCTTAATAATGAAAACAAAATATTCCTTAAAACTAGTGTAGATTTTCTTAAAGTCGACCTTAACTAAATATACTTCGCATTAGCCTGATATCAGGGTTGGTTTGTTACTGATGAGTAAATGATTTGTTCTTAAATTTTTACATTTTATGGTGTTTTTATTTTTGTCAGATCAATGCAAAAAAAGAAGTCCAATAAATATTTTTTGCAAAATGACGTAATTTCTAAATGTACAAGTTTAAAAATTAAAAAAAATTAAAAAAAGTTTCTATCAGTAAAGATAACTTGATCTAACTCCAACAGACTGACGGATTCAAGCCACCAGACTTGTTTAATAAATTTGTCGACAAAAAAACCTTTTTTGTTAACACCATTTTCAGATGTGAACTGAAAAAAATCAATTGGAATTAAAAAAGCACATTTGAAAATTAAAGATTTATTTGATAATAGAAACTTAAAAAAACACCATTTTGAATCTACACTTAAGATTTCATATTTGAAAAAGATCAATGGAAACTCAACATTAGGCGTCCCGTCAAATCTAAACTTTCGAATTTCGTGTCGTAATACCTGCCGAACGATCCGTGGCCATCGTTCGGCAGGTATGATTGTGGAAAAATTTATGAAAAAATTATGCAAGGTCATCTTTATTTAGCAACCAGAGGTCAGAGTTGGAAAAATTTAGTATTTCGACAAAAATTCATATCCGAATTTTTTGACCAAATCCAGCTCAAAAATTCGGAAATTTTTCAAAATTTATTGAACAAATATTTAAAAAATTCCAAACCCGTGTTTTTGGTCCACAATTGATGATTTATAAACATAAAAATTAAAAATTATTTTTTATTCAAACTGGTCTCAAAAGTTGGAACGGGTTAAGAATGATCTAAAAAAATATAAAAATGCGATTTTAGTCCAAAAATCCTCATCAGCGATTTTGGTACACACACAAAAAATTATTGGCTAACAATTTTCAATTAAATCTATTGATCAACAAAATCTAAATGAGTCAATCAATGTTTTGATTAAAATTTTTCTTTAACTGTCGAATTACAAATTTTTAATATACCAGATTTTGTTTCGCTTTAATTTTTTTAAATAGATTAATTCAAAATAATCGGGTTTTAATTTTTTTATTGTTGGCAACATATTGGAAATCAAAAAAATATGCGTTTTTGAGGATTTTGTCATAAGCTTACAAATCATTTGTTAAATCAATCATTATTTTGATTGACTATAAATAAAAACTTGATCAATCTTTTGATCAAAATCAAAAAAATGTTTGATTGAAAAAATTTTCAATCAATCGCCTACAATTTGATGATTGGTATAACAATTTTTTTGAATGGAGGAATTTCAATCAAAAAATTGATTGAATCCGCGTTTTTGTTGATTGAAATTCGTTTCAAATTTTTTCTGTGCACAGATGCTGATCAGCATTATTGTACCAAAATCTTGTTTTTATATTTTTTTTTATATTTTTTAGATAACATACTTAATATTTTCGACTTTTAAGACCAATTTGCATAAAAAATAATTTTTATGTTTAAGAATCAGCATCTGTGGACTAAAATCGCGGTTTTGGAATTTTTAAAATATTTTTTCAATAAAGTAAAGGTTTAAAAATTCGGACAGGAATTTTGGTCGAAATACGCCAGTTTTTTCAACTTTGACTGCTGGTTGACGACTGAAGATGACCTTTCAAAATTGTTTCATAAATTTTCAAATAGTCAGCTCTAACGTGGCCATCATTTTGCAGGTATTACCATACGAAATTCGGAAGTTTAAATTTGACGGAACGCCCTACTCTAAATGTTCATAAGGCACACATCTAAACTATCATAAGGCACACATTGTCTTCTTGGCGCCCAATGTGGGGCAACAACATTAAATTTAATTAAATTTTTAATGCTACATGGGTAATTCCAAAAATTTTCGCCCACTGTTCGGAAACATGCCTTTGGACGCCACTGAGAATTTGGCTCATAGATATCCACGTTTATATGAGATATGTTGCATTTTTGGATTTTCAAAATTTGCTGCAGTTTTCAAATTATCGCGGGTCAAAGTTCGACTTTTTTAGCAAAAGTCAGAAAAATACATGACGTTTAACGTGCTCTAACTTTTTAACTAGTAATCCGATTATCACAAGTAATGGCTCATATGAAAGCTTAATTCTTCTTCATTCAGGAAATATTTTCAAAAGCATAAGGTTTTTTTTCAGAAGTGTTGCAAAAATTCAAAAACATTTTTGTTTTGCGAATATTTAAAAAAACACATCTTCGATTTTTTTAAAAAAAAGTTTGGTGATAAACAATACTGTTTTGTACAACATATCCAAAATTCAGAGTGGGATCCCAATGGGATCAAAAAATATTCTGGTTTTAGTACGAAGTTCTTAAATTTTACCTTAGAAAATTAAAATTTTATGTTTCTTCAATATAAAAATTTAAATTTTCAAAGAAAATTATACTATTAAAATTTTGAAAAACATTCAAAACATTAGAAATTTTAATTTTCTAAGGGAAAAATATGAGAACCTCGTACTTAAAACAGAATAGTTTTTGATCCCATGGAGATCCCACTCTGAATTTTGAATATGTTATACAAAACATTGTTATTTTTCACCAGAATTTTTTTAAAAAAAATCGAAGATGTGTTTTTTTAAATATTCGAAAAGAAAAAATGTTTTTGCATTTTTGCATCATTTCTGTAAAAAAAAATGTGTTGTTTTAAAAATATTTTCTAAAAGAAGAACCCCAGCTTTCACATGAGCCTAAATTTGTGAAAATCGGGTCATTGGTTAAGAAGTTACAGCTCTTTAAACGTGATGTATTTTTCTTACTTTTGCTTAAAAAGTCAATCTTTGACCCGCCATAATTCGTTAAATACACCAAATGTAAAAAAACGATATATGGTACCTATTTCATATTTATGAGGGCTATCTATGTGTCAAGGTTCAAATTAATCTGAGACACCATTTCCAAAAATGACTAAAATTTGAGCTAAATTTTCTGTAATGGCCCACATAAGATTACTAGAAATTGAAGTTTGAAAAAGATCTACAAAAATTTAAAAATCTGCAATTTGAAAATCTCAATTTAAAATTACAAAAATATCGGTACAAATATCCTCTCAAGTTATTTTGTTTACACCATTTATAAATGTGATTTCAAAGTTCAATTTAAAAAAAATGTTCATTGAAATTTATTTGCGGTAAAGGGAAAATTTGACAACAGAATAATTTTACTTCGTCAAATTGGCGCCCAGAGTGGGACGGAACCCCTATTTTACTTTATATTTAATTTATATTAATTTTTACACATTTTATTGAAATTTACTGTATGATTAAAATTTTACAACAAATGAAAGCAGAATCTCTTGTACTATCACAAGACACGTCCAACTTTGGGCGCCAATAGAAAGTTTTAAAAAAAGATGCTAAAATAACTTGTTTAAACTAAATAAGATTAATCCCAAAATAAATTCACTTATTAAAAAAAACAGCAATTGTCTTCTTGGCGCCCAATGTGGGGCACGAATAAAAATACTTGTGTTTCGAGGTTTTATATTTATTACACAGTCCGACAAAAATGAAAAAAAAAACTCGTTAAACACAAACTGGATAACTAAATGTAGTAAAACAGAATTTACAGTTTTTGTTTCCATGATCCTGTTTCCTTTTAAAAGGACTTAAAAGTTTTAGAGGATTAAATTTTATAAAATATTTTTTTTTAATATTTGTACTTGTCCTAGGATGCCAGTAGTGATAGCAAATTAAAGAGGAGCATCTTCCCTAATTTTCCTATTTTATTATTTTTACATTTTAGGAAAAAAAGGAGAGTTACGTCCTTTCAAAAATTGATCCTTCAACATTATTCAAAATTTTCAACAAAATGACTTTATTCACATTCTTTTATCCTTATATGGAAAAATAAAAAAAATTAAAAAAATTATGGGAGATCCTCCACTTTCATTTGCCATCACCAGTGTCATCCTAGGACAAGTACAAATATTTCAAAAATATTTTACAAAATGTATCCTTTAAAACTTTGAAGTCCTTTTAAAAGAAAACAGGATAACGAAATGAAAAACTGTAAATGTAGTTTTACTCCATTTTATTTCTACTTTCAGACGAATATCATTCGGTTCATGTTTAAAAATTTTTAACTGAAATTTATTTGTGGTAAACGGAAAATTTTAAAATAGAATAATTTTACTTCGTCAAATTGGCGCCCAGAGTGGGGCAAAAACTCTATTTTACTTGAGTGTTAATTTTTACACATTTTATTTTTTGTATGATAAATTTTTTAAAACAAATGAAAGCATAATCGTTTTTAGTATCAAAACGATTCTCGTCTAAATGGCGCCCAAAGTAGGGCACTAATAGAAAGAGTTGAAAAGATAATTTAAAAATCTTCAATTTTAAAATGGAATTTTTGAATTCCAGCTAAAAACAGTGTTGTTTTTTTTTAACCAATTGGCAATTTAAAATATTTGTTTGGCTGACTGACTGACTTCACCTAACTTGAGATGAAAACACCAAGTGCCATTTTAAGCCATTGTCTTTTCATGTCTGCAAAAACCCCATCATCATTAACAAACTATTTTTTTTTTTAAATATGGTTTTTTCTTCTACTTGTTTCTAATAAATTACCTTAAGTTTTATCGTGACATTTCGAGGTCAAAATCTCTCAAATACATAGTTTTTAATTTGTTTTGTTGTTCATTTTTGACAAAATTTAATTTACTTTTATTATTGTTTTTTAACAAAATTTAATTGCACTAAATTTTTGAATGTTATTGAAAGTAAAACCCCATAATTGTTGCACACTTCACTTCGGTAGCTGTACAAATACATTGAGAGAAATTCGAGTAAAGGTAGGAAAATGTTCGAATGGAATGAGAAAACTTTATTTGAAGATTTAAGATTCATAAGAAATTTCAAAAATATCAATTTAAATTCAAAAAATCAACTGAAATTCGAAAAATATCGTGTGGAATTAGAAATATATTATTTTTAATTTGATATTTATATTCGAAAAGATCAAAAAAAAGTTTTCACGAAGGATCCTTTGAAATTTGTAAAATATCCAATATTAATAGAAATTCGAAAGACCCCAATTGATATTCGAAATTTCTTATAAGAAAGTGGACTGATATTTTAAGAATTTTAAATAGTTTTTCTAAATGGAATTTTTAGAATTGCGAATAATTTTTTTCGAGTTTTGTATTTAATTAATTCATGTCGAATTTCAGTTGATATTTTTCAAGCTTAAACCGGTTTAACAACCGGTCATTCGGTTGTTACAACCGTAATGCGGTTGCCATAATCGTATTGAGGCTGTGACAACCGCATGAACGGTTACAACAACCTCAAATATGAACTTAACTGAATCTATTTACTGTATAAAAATATGTATACTTTCGAAATTTTACAAGTAAAAATATTCTGTATTTATGCCTCATCACTCCAAATTTTACTTAAATCGGACTAGTTGTACTTGCAGCCCTTATACAAACTACCCTCCCGATATTTACAAAAAAAGGTAAAGGTACCATTATTTCAGTAAATAAAAAAAAAGTACCAAAAGCACACATTTTTAGCCATTTTACCCCAGTTGAATCAACATTAGCAAAAACCCAGCCTTGGTAAATCATTTTTCCGGGAGGTGAACCTACATTGCAAATTTTAAGTCTCTATGACCATTATTTAAGGAAATATAAAAGGTACAAAAAGAACAGTTTTTTACCCTTTTTACCCCCTTAGAATCAACATTGGCAAAAATCCAGCCTTAGTGGATCTATATTTCGGGAGCTGAACCTACATTCCAAATTTCAAGTGTCTATGATGATTATTTAAGGAAATAAAAAAGGCACCAAACGTACAGTTTTTTACCCTTTTTACCCCTTTAGAATCAACATTGGCAAAATTCCAGCCTAAGTGGATCTGTATTCCGCGAGGTAAACATACAGTCCAAATTTCAAGTAACTATGACCATTATATCAGGAGATATTTATAAAAAGTACCAAAAGTACAGTTTTTTTACCCCTTTAGAACCAACATTGGCAAAAATTCAGTCTTAGTGGAAATATATTCCGGGGGGTCAATCTGCAGTCCAAATTTCAAGTCTCTAGCTTCAGCGGTTTGGGCTGGGCGATGATGAATGAGTATGTCAGTCACATTACTCTTTTATATATGTATATAGATTTCGCAAGGCCATCTTCAGTCGGCAACCAGCGGTCAAAGTTAAAAAAGCGACGTATTTCGACCAAAATTCATGTCCGAATTTTTTAACCAAATCTGGAAAAATATTTTAAAAAATCCAAAACCGCGATTTTGGTCCACAGATGCTGATTTTTAAACAAAAAAAATATTTTTTTATCCAAATTGGTCTCAAAATTAAAAACGCGATTTCAGAGAAAAAAAAATATTGGAAAAAAAATCCGCGATTTTTTTTGACAAAAAATGTGTTCGTACTTGTTTAAGTACCTTTCGGTGTTCAATTATGTTCACATATGTCAACCAGCAGCCGAATTAAACCATTTTGTATTTTTAGGTTATGTTGAATGTACCAAAATTTTTGAGGTGTCCTTACATTTTCGATCATAACTTTTGAACCGCTGAACCGATATCGCTCAAATGCAATACCAAACTGCTCAGGAGAACTTCCAATAAATATGTTAAGTTTCAGTCATCTCCGTGTAATATTTTGGTCGTGATCACCATTTCCACAGACAGACGGACATCGCTAGAATGTATGCTAGAAATATCGGTCCTAGACCGATATTTAGATGAGTTACAAACGGAATGACAAACTTATATATACCCTCTATCACTAAGTGGAGGGTATAAAAATATGAAACTCCGATTTTGGTCCAAAAATGCTGATTTGGGATGTTGGTCCACATATGCTGATCTGCATTTTCGGACCAAAATCGTGTTTTTATATTTTTTCAATATTTTTTAGATAACACACTTAAAATTTTTCAACTTTTGGTACCAATTTGGATAAAAAAATAATTTTTATGAAAAACGGTCGAAAAAATTACATATTTCGACTAAAATTCATGTCCGAATTTTTTGACCAAAACCGGATGAAAAATTCGGAAATTTGGCGCCCTTTTTTTTTTAATACCTTTTCAAAAAAATGCGCCAAATTTCCAAATTTTTCTTCCGGATTTTGTCAAAAAATTCGGACATGAACTTTAGTCGAAATATGTAATTTTTTCGACCGTTGTCTGCGAAAAGCACACTGCAGGGTTCGTAAATGGGCAAAACCGTACCATGAGGAAAAATATTTCGCTCTGAAGAACAGAACTTCTGAAAAACGCAATTTTAAAGATTTTTTTTGTACTTTTGATAAAAAATTAAAAACTTTTAGGTTTTAAAAAGTTCAAAGTTCTGTACTTGGACTCAGAGAATTGAAAAAGAAAATATTTTTTTCCGTCTGCCCACTTTTGTGGGCGTGGCTTTAAAAAGATAATTTAAATAATTATAAAAATTGTATAAATTATTTGCAAAAATCAATTTGTCAACTATTTTTTTTGAGCTTTTAAAACTTCAATATCTTAAACACGGTACTTTCTAGAAAAATTTGGCTGACAAATCTGGAATTGACTGCTTAAAATTAAATTTTGTTAAGTGTTCTCTAGCAAAACCACCTGTGCTATACATGCAAAAAAGTATATATTATTTGTATACAAAATATATACGAATATTATTTAACAATGATGAGATCACGTCATCACTTTAGAGTTAACGTTATTTTTTTTGTCTGTCTCGGAAAAATACAAAAAAACACAACAAATATAGTTCGAAAACTGACAATGGTTGGATATTAACTTAATTATTTTAAATATGAACGTTCATATCTATTCACAAAATATAAAAAAAATATATGACCTAAGTGCCTGAAAGTGAAATTAATGATAGCGTACGTTAATTTCTATTCAATTTATTTGTGGGCGATTTTCGTGTCACACACAGGTATTAAAAAAAATTGATTTAAATACGTTTTTTTTACGCTATTGCTTAATTGATTTCAATGTCATAGAAATATTTAATGATCTTATGGGGTTTTGAAATTTAAAGAAGATCAATTGTAATTTAAAGAAATTTCTAATAAAAGTTGCAATGAAATTCGAAAAAGATCAATTAATTGATATTTCTTAAAGATCAATTGAAATTCAGAAACATTCAATTGATCTTTTACGAATTTAAATTGATCTTTTGCGTATTTCAAAAATCATTTACAAATTTTAAATGATTTCTTACGTATTTCAATTGATATTTTATATATAAGTTTGTGATTTTTTTTTCAACACCTCGAAATATCAGTCTAGGAAACCGTACATTTCATGTATTAATACTAATCTTCGATCTAAGACGATCTAGCAATGTCCGTCTGTCTTTTAAAAACACTCTTCAAACGGCTGATTTTGTATACCCTCCAACTAGAGATGGGCGCGTGAGTGAATTTTGCCTCACACACGATCAAGCTCACGAAATAAAAATATTGGTCACGCACGATCACGCAGGAAACTTTTTTGTCTGCTCGAGTTTACGCACGCTCGCGCGAGTAACTACAATTTTTCTCACGCTCACGAAATAATCACGCCTCACGAAATTGAAATTAAAAAATTTTTATTCTACTTTTTTCGATTTCTTGCACGAAATGTATTTAATTCCCTTAAAACAATAATAAAACTTTTTTAAATCACAATTTTGCATTAATTACTAGTGTCCGCCCGAATACACCTTTTTTGGCCGAAGCCAGAGCCGAATATTTGGCCAAATTTTCACTATTCGGCCGAAACCGAAGCCAAATATTAAAAAAAATATTTTTATTTAGTAAAAACATGAAAAAAGTGAAATTCGACTTGGCGGAATTCGCAAATGTATAAAAATGTTGTCTAGAATGATTTTGTATATAACAAAAAACTTTTTTCGACTTTTTTGTTAAACAAATTTTCTTGAGTGTAAATTTTTTTCGAGCGAAAAATTTTTTGGAGTTTAAACTTTTGTTTTAGCTTCAAAAACACTTGGTAATTTTTTTTGCTTACTAATGTGGTTCAAAGTATTTTTAGTGTGTTTTCAACACGTGAGTGCAAATTTTATACAATTATTCGGTATTTGGCCAAAAATATGGCCGAAGCCGAATAGTGGCCGAATAGTGCTTTTTGGCCGAAGCCGAAGCTAGAGCCGAATATTCGGTAGGACACTATTAATTACCCTTTAAATTCAATATTCAATATTTGTATACCCTACACCACTCTGTGGTACAAGGTATAATGAGTTTGTGTTGATGTTTGTAACTACCCGAAATATTGGTCCCAGACCCACCTTAAAGTATACCGATCGACTCAGAATCACTTTTTGAGTCGATTTGGCGATGTCCGTCCGTCCATGTAAACGTTGTCCGCATGATAAAGGTCGAAATTTTAAACTGATTTGTCTGAAATTGAAAACTTAAGCTTCTTTTGACCCAAGGACGAACGCTATTGCAATTGAAAAAAATCGGTCCATTTTTTTACCTAGCCCCATACAAACGTCTACTTTAAGTATGGGTCAAATGACCCTAACAACCGTATTTTAATAGGTGTCCTTAAGAAATTTGACAGGTAAACGTGTTTTGTATTCGCAAAACACCATTCCAAATTTTGAAGGAATCGGACCACATAATTCTCTAAAATTTCATGCAAATAGAAAATATATTGTTAAAAGTTTTATTGTGTGTGTACTTTTATAACCCAATCAAATCTGATTATAATCACACCATTTTTGGACTTGGGCCCCATATCAAAATTTCGCCCGATATTCACTTAAAGCGGTTTATTGGCAACAAAGAGAAGCCTATTTCACTCAAATTTGGTTTGTGAGTCTTTTCTACACGTATTAAAGATTTGACAAAAGATAGACCCAATCGATTCATGTTTGGACTTGGGCAACACTGGTGTAGGGTATTATATTGTCGGTCTTGACTGACTATAACTTTCTTACTTGTTTTCTGTATCAAACAGTAAAAAACAATCACGCAAACTCATGAAACAAAAATTACTCACGCAAGAAACATTTTTTTCTAATCCCGCGCACTCACGATCACGTGAATAAAAACAAATATCAATCACGATCACGCGTGATTCACGCATTGTTTATACCCTACACCACACTGTGGTACAGGGTATAATGAGTTTGTGCTGATGTTTGTAACTACCCGAAATATTGGTCCTAGACCCACTTTTAAGTATACCGATCGACTCAGAATCACTTTTTGAGTCGATTTAGCGATGTCCGCCAGTCCGTCCGTCTGTCCGTCCGTCTGTCTGTCCATGTAAACGGTGTAAACACGATACAGGTCGCAATTTTTAATCAATTAACTAGAAGTTGGAAACTTAAGCCTTTTTTGGCCCAAGGACGAAGCCTATTGAAATTGAAAAAAATCGGTCCATATTTAGACCAAGCCCCCATACAAAGGTCCTCTTTAGTTTTGGTTCAAATGACTGTAATAGCCGAATTTTAATAGGTATCTTTTCGAAATTTGGCGGGTAATCATATTTGATCTACACAAATCATCATTCCGAATTTTAAAAAAGTCGGACCAGTTCTTGTTGTAGCTCCCATACAAACCACCTTCCCGGTTTTCACATAAATCTCTCAAATTTCATGAAAATAGAAAATATTTAATTAAAATTCAGTTTGTGTATGTTAAAAGTGTATTTTAATAACCTTATCAAATCTGACTAATATCGGACCAATTTTGGACTTAGGGCCCATGTGTAAATTTCGCCCGATATTCAGTTGAAGCGGTTTATTGTCAACAACACGAAGCCTATTTCACTCAAATTTGATTTGTGAGTGCTTTTTACACTTATTAAAGATTTGACAAAATATAAATCTAATCAGTCCATGTTTGAACTTGGGACTCATTTTCCGGGAAACTCTGGTGTAGGGTATTATATGGCCGGTTTTGACCGACTATAATTTTCTTACTTGTTTTTGTTGCTAATTTCAAATTGTGACTGCAGTTGTTTTTTAACAATTTATTTTTAAGAGTGTATATAAATTTGGATTCTTTTGTACTGCATATCACTCCATATAAGAGTAATAAAATCAATAAATTGCTAAAAATAAATTTATATAAAAAATGCAAAAAATATAAATTCCAAGGTGCATTTTTGTTATCAAACAAAATTTTGTTGGACTCCGAAAATATTTCTATTTTTTAAAAATTTGGTAGCCATTAGAAATAATTATATTTAACATAATGTTGTCATACGTAGATTAAATAAAAATTTGATATGAGAACATGACACAATATGTAGTATTAGCCCTGTTTTCGCATAACCGTATATATGTTTACCCGAAAACTCACCCACGTTTAACAAAATGTACTTGGAATCACTGTTGTTGTGTGTCAAAATTTATTAAGACAAACAAGAAAAAAGGTTTATGTCTATGCTATAGCAAGAAAAAATATGTTGTGTCTATGCTATTTCATTATAAATGTGAACTTGGCTTCACTTTTTATCGAAACTTGAAATTAACGCCTATAATTATACACGCTAAAAATAAGCGTGGATAATTTAAAATTTATATGGGTAAGCGCATATACGGTTATGCGAAAACAGGGCTATTGTATACCATAAATATTTTTTGGTTTTTTTAATTTATCATTAATAATGTTTACATTTAATTTGTCAAAAAATAATTCATACGTACAATCTAAAAAATTAAACAAATCAGTATAAACAAACTTTTGTTTTTACCACTCAAGTGTTAAATTAAATAATAAAACAACAAGAAAATAATAATAATAATTGTTAAAGAGAGAATTGTATTATTAATGATATCACCATTCAAAAATATTATTGTACCTTATCTTTCAAATACCAAAAAAATTAAAAATAAATAAAAATCGGAATGTGATAATTTATTAAATTGTTCAATAACGTAGTTCGGAAGTTTTTTGAGGAGGTAATTAGATAGGAAAATTTAATAATATAAAAAAAGGTTCCAGCAGAAATTGTCTAATAGTGCATTCACATTGGCGTCGAAACCCCGTTTAACGATGTTTCGAGCCAAACCTCATTTGAAAATACGTATTTTCCCATACAAATTGAAACCTTTTTGTATTGAGGTTTCAACGAATGTACGATCGAAACCTTTTAAATTTCATAGTTCTCCTCTTTTGTACAACTCTTATAATAAAAGAAAATAAATTAAAGAAAGTGTCAAAAATAAAAAAATTAAAAATATTTAAATATTTGAATAAAAAACAACAATAAACAAAAGATTTTAATAAATTATTTTAAAATATCGCGTAAATTAATTTGTTGTGTGTTTTTTAAGCCGGTATAATCGCGAGTTTTGTTCGGTAAATTTTGAAAACGTGATAAGTGTCAAATTTTTCGGTTGTGAACGGCTGAGTTTTGAAAATGAAAATACGTATTTTCAACGAGGTTTCAAAGTCAGTCTGTATGTGCTATAATGATTAAAAATATAAAGTTTTGGAAACACCAGTGCAGTTTCAGAACAACTTCTGTCAATAATGGCAGCCCTATTGAATAAATAAAAAAAAGAAAACTGAAAAAATATTGAGACTAGATCGGATTCAGGGACTCTCTGAACCTATGAAACCTAATCAAACTTTTCAAAAAAATCACCAAAAAAAATTTTGCTCTTTTATTTTGAAATGCATCGTGTTTTATAGAGAGAGACAGACGGACGGATAATACTGTGGTTGGAGGTTATACAACATATTGAGGGGAACAAAATTTTGAGTGAAACAATTTTAAGTGAAAAAAAAATTGGGTCAAAAAAGTTCCTTAAAAAATAATTCATATCATGTCGTTCATGTTCCATTCCATTTCGTTCCCCGTTATATCCCGTTTCGTTTCCTGTTATATTTCATTTCGTTCCGTGTAGGTTTTATTCCAACATCAGCAAAGCTTCGAAGGATTTCATTCCTTAATTTGATTTGGCATTCCGAATGAAAATTTAGTGATTGCATTCAGTCAGCACTAGTGTCCGACCGAATATTCGGCTTCGGCCAAAAAGCACTATTTGGCTTCGGCCACAATTTTGGCCGAATACCGAATAATTGTATAATATTTGTGCTCACGTGTTGAAAAACACACTAAACTAACTTTGAATCACATTAGTAAGCCACAAAAACGTTTTACTAAGTGTTTTTGCAACTAAAAACTGTTTTTACATTTAAAAAAAATTTTCGGTCGAAAAAAATTTACACTCTAAAATCTATTTTTTTACAAAAATGTAAAAAAAAATGTTTTGCTTAAAATAAAATCAATCTAGACCAGTGGTCGGCACCCATTGCACCCAGGTGCATAATGAAATTGGCTATTTACACGTAGACAACGCGAACGTCAACGAAACTCGCAACTGAGAGCATTAAAAATACAAATTTTTTTATTTAGTGTCATGGTAGCATTTAAAAAAGCGGGTAGAAAAAGCTATGATTTAGAAAAATGTAAAAATGTTCCCTCTTTCTGCCGACCACTGATCTAGACAACATTCTCATGCATTTGAGTATCCCGCCGAGTCGAGTTTTATTTTTTTCTTGTTTTTACTACATAAATATTTTTTTTTTCGGCTTCGGTTTGGCCGAATATTGAAAATTTGGCCGAATATTCGGCTTCGGCCAAAAAAGGTGTATTCGGTCGGACACTAGTCATCACATTAAAGCGAATTGAATGAATTCACTTTAGACTCATTCAATTTATAAATATCGAATACATTCGATTTATTATTCATTTGACTTTAAAAAATCAAATGCATTATTTTTTTTTTTTTTCATTCGACTTTTAAAAATCGAAGTATTTTATTGCTAATGTGACTTTCTTTTCATTCAATTTGAAAAATCGAATGGCTTATTCATTTATTGCATAAAAAACTTAAAATGGCGATATCTCAAAAACTAAGCAAGATAGAGCAAAACGGAGCAAATCGCTATAGGATCGCCGACGCTCTTACATGTGGGGACCTCAATGATCCCTAACTTTGAATCTAAAAAAAATTGTATTCCCGAAAATTTTTAAATGCGCATATCTCGGTAAAAACTGCCGACACTACAAAAAATCTAAAATCATTTTTGTAGCTCTTGGCTTGTATATTATTACCGCCAAATATCCGAAAGCTCTTCGAGTTACAGTTTTGTAGTTACGCAGTTTTTAAAATTCTCAAGACCCTATTAGTCCCCTAAATTTTTGTATCTTGAAACTAAAAGGTCGGCAAAGATTTTGATCCAAAATTTTAGTCCGTTTTGCGCTACTTTGCTTTTTTCGAGACACTGGAATTTAAGTGCCCTGAGGGTCTTGAGGATTTTAAAAACTGCGTAACTAAAAAACTGTTACTCGAAGGGCTTTCGGGTATTTGGTGGTCGTGTTCTACGAGTCAAGAGTTAGAAAAATGTTTTTAAATTTTTTGTCGTGTAGGCAGTATTTAGCGTGATAAGTGCATTTTAGCGCCGTTTTGCTCTATATATTTAAAATCAATTGCATTCGCAATGGAATGATAAAAAGTGGAATGCATTCGATTTTTCTAAATCGATTGAACATTTTTCTATAGTATTGCCAACCCTCTTCACATTTTGAATCTAAAACAAGTAAGAAAGTTATAGTCGGTCAAGACCGACCATATGATACCCTACACCAGTGTTTTCCTGAAAATGGGTCCCAAGTCCGAACATGGACCGATTGAATATGTCTTTTGTTAGATCTTTATTTAGTGTAGAAAACACACACAGATCAAATTTTAGTGAAATTCGATTATTTTTTTGCCAAGGACATCGCTAAATAGACTCAAAAAGTAATTCTGAGTCGATCGGTATACTTGAAGGTAGGGTTAGGACCAATATTTCGGGTAGTTACAAATATCAGCATATCTACTATAATTAAAAAAAAAATCAGTTGTAATTGGAAGTTGACACTTTTTGAATTACAATTGATATTTTTCGAATTTTAATTGATCTTTTTCGAATTACATTTGAAATCTTCCAATACAATTAATCTTTTTCCTACACCATCGAGAATACCTTCCCCTTTGTTAATCAATTTCACTGTTTGTTAATGTATTAAGTTTTCAAAATTCCACAATTTAAATGGCAAATTTAAACTAAAATATATTTTCCTTTTCAATTCTTACAGTGGCAACAATCTGAAGACGTTAGTCGTAAAAAGGAAATACGTTCGCAATTATACAAATTACGTGAATCACGCTTAAGAGATCTATATCAGGGTGACATAATGTCTGACAACAACGCTATTGCTGGTTTCGGTAAGGATCCATTGACAGCCAGTCATGGTGATGCCTTGGCCGATCAAAGTTTCCAAAGTTTAAAATCGAAAGAAATACGGGATTCCATGAGTCCCACTGAAATGAAATTTCAATCGATGGCTCTTAATCACCCCAGCACAACAGGATGGAATGTACAATCCTCTAAGGAAGTAAGTCCAGATGGACAAGGTTTCCGTGCCGAAACTGTAGCAACCACTGATGGTAAGTAGTTAAAGAAAAGAAAAAAGTGTTAATAATACCGAGATTTCCTTTAACGTATAGGTGTTGAAAGCATTAATGGTGGTACTGCTGAATTTAAAGGACGTAATGAACAACGTTCAAGTGCTCATCATCAAGGAGATGATAAGAATTTCGTTAAAAAGGCCATGGAAAGCTCAAATTCTCATTTACAAGAGAAGGTGGTAATTGGCGATGAAAATTCTGGACGTACTGAAATGCGTACTAGTTCCACTACTTCCACTTCCTCGTCTCAAGTTTTTCAATCATCTTCTAATGTTGATTACGACGATAGGGCACCTATTGAGCAATATCCTCGCCATCATCAACCCTATTTGATGGACGCCAATCATCAGCATCAACAAGAGCAACAATTTCATCAGGAACAACAACGCATACAGGAGCAACAACGTTTACAAGAACAACAATTCCGTCAACAACATCAACAGCAAGTTAATCAACAACAAGAACGTCGTACTAATACTGAACAATTATTGTCGTCCACACGTCAAAATACCGAAAAGAAAAATACTTCACAAAACGTAGAGACACAAGAGACGCTCGAAAAAAATAAGCGATATGTTGATATGGATAAAGCTTCACCCGAATATCAACAACATGTTCAGTATCTTATGCAACAACCAGGAGAGATTATACAACAAAATGTTGAATATCCTAAGCCCAATGTTAAGATGATTACCACAGTTAAACGTTTACCCGATGGCACTATTGTACGTAATAAACGTTATGAAACAGAAGAATTGACACCAACAACACCATCAACGACTCGACAAACTACAACATCTACAAATCAAACTAATCAAAGACGTGATTCTCAACAACAAACACCATCCGGTAGACAACCTGGTCGACGACCCACTGAAGATATGGTAGATAATGTGGAGACCAATCGTTATGTACAAAATACTCATAACGATGATGTAGAAACTAAATTTTCTTCGGTTAAACAATCTAGCCGTAAATTTTCTACTGAAACTACTTCGGAAACTATACAAGATTCGACAAATCATGAAAACCCACGCATTAAGGCGGTTACTAATGACTTTAGTACTCATGGTTTTCCCTCGGTCAAGTCACATACACCAACACAAGAATTTGCTAGCGATCGTCCCCAGGGCTCAAGACCAACACAAGGATTTCCTTCACAACCCCTGACAGTACCTCAGGATGCCATTATACCCCATTATGTGGGTGATAATCAAAATATAACCGAAAGACGTATACCCACTAAAGATGGTGAATTGATTATTGTAAGTTCGGAAAAGAAACGTAATTACAAAACCTCCACAAATTCAGAACGTATTATAGAAACCGAACATAATGTCAGAGATGATCAACAACACTATCAACCAATTTCCGATAATAGTCAAGATTTTACAACTCATGGTTTTCCTTCAGTGCGTGAGCCTCAAGCAAAAAACTATCCTGAACAAAGACAAATGCAACCTCAGGATTTTCCCTTGGCTAAAATACCACCCGGTACTCGAATAATAACCCATACAACTTCCTCACCTCATGAGGATGCCGTAGTGGTTAGTTCTCAAAAGTCACATACCACTAAACATAGTTCTAATACAGAACGTGTTATTGAACATGAAGTGATTAGAGATGATCAGGGTTATCCACGTATAAAACCAAATACGGAGAATACTATCTATTATACGGTAACAACACCAGGAGATCAGGGTCCCCGTGGAGGATTTCCAGGAACTCCTGGAAAGTCAACCCAACAAGATTATTCTACTCAGGGATTTCCTTCTGCTAGATCACCCACCAGAACTTCAACACCAACACAGGGTTATCCTAACAATAGAGATGGAACACGTCCTAATGGTACCAACAACGAATATCCCAGAAGTTCACCAACTAAAACCCAACCTAGAGCTACATCGCCTAATAAATTTAGAACACCAAATACCACACGGGATACTACTGAAAGAGTTATTAGAAAAGAAAAAGAAACTGATTCAGCTCATCGTGCTTTCGCTGCTTCCTTACGTAGTTCTTCTCCAGTAGATTCACCCAGACGTGATAGTTTTACTACCGATTCCCATACCAGACATACACCACGTTCTAGTATTTCATCAACTAAAACTTTTAGACGTGAAGGACGTGAGGGTTCTCATGATAGTGCCCCCTCGGAAACAAGTCGCATTAGTAATACCACAGTAACACGACAAACTCCACCTAGAACTGTAGGCGGTAAAACTACTGTTACACGTGTTGTTACCACCAAAACTGCACCAGGATCGAATGAAACCCTTAATGTAACATCACCACGTGCTACGAAATCTCCCTCACCCGGTAAGACGGTAACTACTACCACCACCACTAAGACGATTACTAGTAAGTCTCCAGCTGTAACCAGCACCACAGTTACAACTACAAAAGATGTGCCAAAAACCACAGGTACGAATTGAATTTCTAAGAAAATCTTATAATAAAAGTGGAAACAAAAAAAAAATATGTTCTCCAGATAACCAGCATACTCGTAAACTTACTTCTTCTACCACTACTACTACCAACACTACCAACAAACCTGATTCTATATTTCCCATTAACGAACCACTAATTAACACAAAAATCAGCTTTTCCGATAATCAAAACATGCAAAAGAAACATCAGACCACCAACAACAGCGTAAAATCGCCCATATCTCCCTTGGGAGTGGAAATCATAGAAGAACCCTGTTTAAAGAAACAATTTTATTTGCTTGGTCCGTCCGATCAGCCAATAACAACAAAACCACCACCACCACCAACTCCCAATCCATATAAAAATTCTTTGAAATATGGTAAGACAAGAAGTAGTATGCTCAATAAAAGACCTCAAACATTGTTGAAAAGTTTTAAAACAAAATAATATTATAATAATAAAAAATTTTTTGGCTATCTACTCTAAAAAATAAACTATCAGCACTCCACATATCCTTCTTCTAACTTCTTAAGAATTCTAAGAAAATTTTTGTAAAGCACCCTACTCTAAGTAATTAAAATTGGATGAAATACACAATTTTTTAAAACTAAAATTTATAAATTGGAATTACTATGGCAACTATATAATATTACCTGAATCTCCTTACTATATACACTGTAAAAGATAATTTGATAATCCTAAATACTGAATTTTGATAAGAAACCTTAGAACACATTTTTAGTTTGCAATAAGCATGGTGGCATGATATTCTTAAAAAAATAACTTCAACAACAAAATCTTTTTTTTAATATTAAATTTAAGTTTTGAACTAACAACACTTATGTAATTTATATATATAAAAATTATATTTCAAAACAACAAATAAATAAATGTTTGAGTAAATAACAAAAAAAATAACAAAATCTTTTCAAGTAGTATTTATTTTTGGTTAATGACTAACTGCCTTATTTTGTTAATAAAATTTTAGCAAGTAAGTAAAATTTTACCATATAAAACAAATTTTAATGAAAAAAATCTTTTTATTTTGATCGGCTTAAATTTTATTATGAATATGATAATGGCTTAACAAGTAGTTTAGATAAATAATAATTCCAGCAGAAAAATTTCATTACAAATCGGACGATCAATTTTGATTTTGGAAGGAAAAGTACTTTTACCAAAAAGAAGTGAGTTTAATATTCGGCTGTGCCAAATCTTTTATACCCTGCAAAATATAAAAAAGAGTGTTATATTCGGTTGTGCCGAATCTTTTCATCATCATCATAAGCTCTACAACCCAGGAACGAATCTTTTATGCCTCCAAAATGTTCTTTAAGGGGATTTTTTACCCCTAGTCCGATTTTGCCCATTTCCAAACTGCATCGTGCTTTCCACAGATAGACCGATGGACACACGGACATCGCTAGAATGTCTAATAATCTAACATGGATCAAAAATAAATGTACTTTATGGGGTCCATGAGCGATATTTCGATGTGTTACACGAAGTGAGTACTTATACTCCCATACTGTAGTTCAGAGCTTCTAACTAACTTTTGCTTTGCGACCCCTTTTCAATAATTAAATTTTTTCGCGAACCACCCCCCCCCCCCCCCCCTATAAAAAAAAATTAACGTGAACTTTGCCCTCACTTTTTTAAAAACTTGAAGTAATGGAAAAATTTGGACACCAAATTCAGAAGCAGCATTGAAAGATTAATCGAAACCGTGTGGTCAGATCCCAGACGCATACCAAAAATTTCGCGTAAAAAACTTCTAAAAAATAAAAAAAACACAAATTTTTGTGAACTATGACCTCAATTTCCTTAAAAATTTGGAAACCAGGTCACGAACTACGGCATTTTATATTGAAACCCACTATCGTCATCTATTTTTATTTCCGAAAATAAAAGAAAATACAAATTTAACCTGATCAGAAATGAAGGAATGTTTACCAAGAAAGCATTAAGTCCAATTTTGAGTAATGATTGTTCGTTTTTCAAAATTATATACCAATGTTTGGTATTGATCGAAATTTTATTCGATCACGAATCTAGATCCGTTATTCGGATCCAGATTTGGAATCAGCATTAAAAATCAAAAATATTATAAAGCTCTTAAAATGCACAAGAATACGTTTTTGTGAACTTTGCCTTTAATTTTCTCAAAAACCTAACAAACTAGAAAAATTTGAAACCTACACTCAAAATAATAACTCTCCCGAGTAAAAATGTTTAGATATATTTTTATATATCACGTCTTATCCCAGATTTAAAATATCTTACTCGGATCAGTACTGATCCGAAATTTGAAAGATCAGTACTGATCCGAAAAATGGATCGCTAAGATTAGATCAGTTTTAATCGGGCGGATATAATGTTATCCGAAAAATGGGTTTATATAATTAGATAAACCCATTTTTCGGATGAAATTGTATCCGTCCGATTAAAACTGATCTAATCTTAGCGATCCATTTTTCGGATCAGTACTGATCCTTCACATTTTTACTTGGGCTGTTAAATTACAGAAAAACTCTGCTAATTTAACAGAGTACACCATACTTTTCCAGATAACAACATTTCTTGGTAATTTTACTAAAAAACTCTGTAAAATGATTTTGACAGAAAAAACTGTTAATTAACAGAGTTTGTAGTAAAATATTGGTTAAATATGAAAGCTTTTTTAAAGAGAAAACTCTGTAATTTTACTATAAAACTCTGTAAAATGATTTGGACAAAAAAAAACTGTTAATTTACAGAGTTTCTAGTAAAATATTGGTTAAGTAAACCACCATTTAGCAAAGAAAAATATGTAAATTTACATATATGTATTTGTAAAATGCATTTGATGCAAAAAAAATTTACAGAAAAAACTCTGTAAATTCACAGAGTTTAGTTCAATGGTTCCCAACCTTTTTTACGCCACGTCCCACTTTTAAGTTAAAAAAAATTGCTTTGTACCCCTTTCACTAAAGAAAAATTTTTTAATTTTTCTAATTTTTGTTTCTAATGAAAAATTACTACAGGTTACGCAAAGTTTTTGTAAAATAGGCATTTAAACTTAGTTTTTAGTAAAAATTTTTAACAATTAACAAAACTTTTGCTGTAAATTTTGCTAAAGAAAATAGTTTTTGTAGTTAATTTGACTAAAAAAAATTTAGAAAATTTGCTCGTTGCCCCCCTGGAACCTTCAAATTGCCCCCCAGTGGGGCGAGAATCAAAGGTTGGGAACCATTGGTTTAGTTAAATGCATGTTTTTTTGTAAAATTTTTATAAGATTTCTGGAAAAAAAATTTGGATCTGTATTTTAGCAGAAAACTCTGTTAATTATCTGTAAAATTAAGATTACGAAGTAAAAAGTAATATAACAGAGGAAACTTTGTTTTTTTGTCACAACAAAATACAAAGTATTTTCTTTAAATCTGTATTTTGACAGAAAACTCTGTCAAATATCTGTTGAATTGAGATTACAGTCATTTTACAGAGTATTTTACAGAGTTATTATTTTGAGTGTAGATTCGGAATTAGCATCGAAAAGTTAATAGAAAACGAACTGTCAGAACCCAGACTCAGCCAAAAAACTTCACAAATCAGTGTTGGCCATCCCGGGAAATTAACAACTGCACAGTGATTACGGAGGGACCTTAAGTGATGGAAATAATTTATTTCTTTAATAAAAGTATTTATATATTTTTATAACACAACAATAAAAAAATGGGTTTTAAATTTACCAACCCCCCTAGGGGTTCGCGACCCACCATTTGAGAACCATTGCTGTAGTTGATGACTTTAATAAAAAACAAGTAGAAAAGTTAAATTCGACTTGGCCGAATCTACACTCAAAATAATAACTCTGTAAAAAAACTCTGTAAAATGACTGTAATCTCAATTCAACAGATATTTGACAGAGTTTTCTGTCAAAATACAGATTTAAAGAAAATACTTTGTATTTCGTTGTGACAAAAAAACAAAGTTGCATCTGTTAAATTACTTTTAACTTTGTAATCGTAATTTCACAGATAATTAACAGAGTTTTCTGCTAAAATACAGATTTAAGCGAAATACTCTGTTTTTTTTATAACCGAAAAAAATAAGTTTTATCTATATTTTTACTTATTTCATAGTTAAAAACAAAGTTTTCTGTAAAAACACCAAAATTGTATCTGTATTTTTTTTTTTTTTTGAGAAAATGTTAAACAAGTACCAAAAAAATCTTTTCAAAAACCTTATAAATATGCACAAAATAACATGTATTTTACTAAATTCTGTAAATTTACAGAGTTTTTTTCTGTAAAATTTTGGTTGCATCAAATGCATTTGACAAATGTATGTAAATTTACAGAGTGTTTCTTTGCTAAATGGTGTTTTATTTAACCAATATTTTACTAGAAACTCTGTAAATTAACAGTTTTTTTTGTCAAAATTATTTTACAGAGTTTTATAGTAAAATTACCAAGAAATGTTGCTAGCTGGAAAAGTATGGTGTTAAATTAGCAGAGTTTTTCTGTAATTTAACAGAATTATTATTTTGAGTGTATGAATACCCTCCACAATGCCGTTTTTAAAGAATGGCAAATTTTCTAACGTGAAAAAAATTAACAATTTTGATTAGAAATATTTTATTTGGAGTAAAAAACTTTTTTTTGTAATTTTTGTAAAAAAAAGAAAAGTTACTAATTTTTTTAAAAAATTTTTTTCAAGTGTAATTTTTTTTTCAGTGTAAAAATATTTTTGAGTGACAAAAATACTTTTTAAAGCAGTTTTGTGGCTTTCCAATGTTTTTAAAGCTTTTTTTTTAGGCTCGGTTTTTTCAGCACGTGAATTTAAGGTGAAGCGAATCTGAAATTTAGGGTTTTGCTAATAACTTTTAAACCACTGGACCGATTTGGCTGAAATTCAATATGAATATGCTTCAGCATCCTCAGAATAGCCCTTAGAAAGTTATCGTGTTTTTTATCTCGTAAATTCGCGAAAAAGCCTTGTCGAAGTTCACTCTTTTGCTCATAACTTTTGAACCACTGGACCGATTTCG
Source organism: Pegoplata infirma (assembly GCA_963921195.1). Taxonomy (NCBI): domain Eukaryota; kingdom Metazoa; phylum Arthropoda; class Insecta; order Diptera; family Anthomyiidae; genus Pegoplata; species Pegoplata infirma. The sequence goes on along the minus strand of OY992540.1, from coordinate 27,062,505 downwards.
CTGGATTGCAATACCAACCTGACCAGGTAAATGCCCAATATATGCCAAACTTTAGGAGCCTCCGTAAAGTCTTTCAAAAGTTAGCGTGTTTTCAACAGACAGACAGACGGACGGACGGACGTACATCGCTAGATCGTCTTAGAATCGAACGAGGATCATGAATATATATACTTTATGGGGTCTTAGACTAATATTTCGAAGTGTTACAAACGGAATGACGAACTTATATGTATATACCCTCTATCGCTAGAGTGGAGGGTATAAAAATGGAACACTGAAAAAAAAAATTACCTAAAAAATGGAAAAATTAACTTAATTCAATGAAAGTTTATAAAAAAGGCTCCGACACAATGTCGGAGTACTGTGTACTACAGAGTACCATCTCTAAAAGTAGAGATACCATTATACGAAAGAGAAAGGAAACAAATCCACTTTCTGACACAGTACTCCGTCATTGTAAATTCAGCTAATGAATTTTTTTAATATTAAGTTAATTTAAAAAAAATTTTCCAATTTAGATCATACACATTAAAGGACCCGATTGGGTGAAGAGCCCATTGGGGGTTCTAAAGTTTCTTGAAAAAATATTTTTCCGCGTTATAGATTAGATTTAAGAGGCCTTATGCACAGCGACCAGAATAATCTTTTGTGCAGCCTGAAAGGGGTGCCCTAAATGTTCAGGATTTTAATAAAGCCGAGAATTCTATTTGGTAGGGATTTCCATACGTCAGTTGGAGATATCAAGTGTCCCCCCAGATGTCGAAGCCTTCTTCCAGTCAGACTTGGACAAGTACAAAGAACATGTTCTGTTTTATTTCCTCTATTTCGCAAAGCTAGACGTGTCAAGCCATATTCAATTTAGAAGTGAGGTAATGAAGTAGTGAGGTAGAGGTAAGCAGAATCCCCGCCGATTACTGAACCCTACCATTTGTCTCACAGTGTTATTAGTCTAGGAATATCCATTCTTATCATTTCTCTTTGCAAACGGACATACATTCTGGAAAATAAGTTTCCAATAGCGGCCTTCAAGTTTCAACAGGCGATTCACTTTAGGACGTATCAGGTTTTTTTAAAGTACTTAGACCATTTGAATGGGCATTTTGAAGTCGCACGGCTTCTGGAAGATCATTTATTTTCACACGGTAGACGTGTCAAGTAGTCCTCATGGATCGTCTAAATTCTCTATTGTAGTAAATAAGTGCCCTTTTATAGGTTACCCAATCAACTGTTTGTTAAGCCCTATTGAATAATCTTCTAGCCTCCTTCCTATGCTGTTCAAGACCGTTATTCCAATTTCGAATTTCTATTGGGCTTTTCTGAATTACGATGGGGACTTAAATTGAGATTTTTTACCTTCTGTTATGAGTTTCTAAATTAAAATTGATATTTTTGAGTTTAAATTGTAATTTTCTGAATTTCGATTAAGATTTGTTAATTTTAATTGAGCTTTCTGAATTCCAAAAGGGCTTTCTAAATTTCAGTTGGACTTATTGAATTTAAATTGGGTTTTTTTTTGGATTCAATGAGGCTTGAAACTTAAATAGATATTTTTTCCCAAAATTATTTAGTTCTATTGCACCATACTAAAACATGATCTTTTAAAACAAGTTTTGAAACTTGTTTAAGAATAGGTTATATCAAATAAATCTAACTTGTTCTATAGAAGAAGGTATATTTATGCCACACTTAAGGAGTCTACCTCTTTTGTTTTTGGCTGCACCGTGCTTCCCACCGACACACGGACGGACAGACAAAAATTGCTAAAATATCTAAGAATCCTACACCGGTATTTCGATGTGTGACACACGGAATGACAAAGTGGTTATACCATAATACAGGAGTGTATAAAAAAGTACTTTTTCCCAATGACATTTTTGCAACAAAAAAATTTTTGACACTTTCGGCTCTAGTAAAACTGTAATGAAAATTTTTGCTGGTATAATTAAAAAATAAATGTGGGTTGGCGAATTGTAATTTGTGATAATTATGTCCAACAGAAAAGTCACCAATAAAACAATCATCACCACAACCATCAGCACCAAATAGTAGAACTAGTCCGACACCTTCATATAAAACTAGAAAACCGTTGACAGCTGATGTTGATGATGATCAACCAGAAAAGTCATACACCACCACCACCACAATTCAAACAACTCAATCATCACCATTATCACCATCTAGATCTAGAACACCACAGAAACCAATTGGTCCTTATGATAAACCAAAAGAGGAAACAATTCCCCATAAACCAGATAATGATGAGCGTAGAACTGTGAATAGAGAAACAACATTTGAGAAAATTGAAACTTTACCAGATGATAAGAATGATAAGCCATCTTATCAGCAGCCTAATGTTGAATGGATTGTAGTCGACGATGTTGATATTACTAAAGATGAGGATGATGATGATGACTTTGATTATGAAGATGTTGATGCTACATTGAATATTAAAAAAACTACGAAACAATTGATAACTCATGAAAAGGATACACCACAGGTTCCCAATAGGAGACCTAAACCTTTAACGAATAAAACTAATGAAATACGAAAACCCCAAGGACCAACAAGACCTGTAATTGGAAGTCCAACAAAATTAACTCCAAATAAGCAATTTACTGAGCCTAGAACTCCCACTCAAACAAGACCACAAAAATCAATACCAGACACTAAAACTCCTATGAATTTGTCTTCAAAGACCCAACCTAGGACTGTTGATACTAAACAGCAACCAAAGGTTCCCAGTAGAGTTGTACCAAAATCTCCTAACAGGGAAACTTTGCCTGCCTGCAATCCCATTCAAAGAAAATCTGTAACAAAAGTAACTACTGATGATCAAACGGTAAGAAAAACTTCTAAAACCGACATTTTGAAAGAGCGTTTTACTAAAGTAGTGGATGATAAGAAATTTCCACTCAAGGATACCCCTAAAAGAAGAGTTGCAAGTCCAGAAAATAAACCCAGCCAACGTTCTCCCGTTTACAAAAAGCCACAAGAAACAACTGAAAATGAAACCGTTACCATAACTGAAACTTCAAAGACCCAATTCCCGGTAATACCTAAGAGAAGAAGTCAAAGTCCTGAGAATAAACCCCATCAACGTACACCTGCTTTGAAAGAGCCCTATGAGACAAATGAAGATGAAACCGTTACCATAACTGAAACATCACACACTCGATTCCCCGTAATACCTAATCGAAGAAGTCAAAGTCCCGAGCAAAAACCCCAACAACGTTCTCCAAATTATAAAAAACCTCAAGAGACAAATGAAGATGAAACCATTACCATAACTGAAACTTCTTATACACGATTCCCGGTAGTACCCAAAAGAAGAAGTCAAAGTCCTGAAAATAAACCCAAACAACCTTCACCTGTTTATAAAAAACCACAAGATATAAATGAAACCACAATAATTACTGAAACTTCTCAAACACGTTATCCGGAAACACCTAAAAGACGAACACAAAGTCCTGAAAATAAACCAACCACAATTGTAACTGAAACATCTCAAACACGTTTTCCGGAAACACCTAAAAGAAGAACTCAAAGTCCGGAGAATAAACCAATTGTTGGTAAACCAGGTATTAGTAGTCCCAAGAAATCGGATAAACAACAAACCACTATAATTACTGAAACTTCTCAAACAACAAGTTACCCGGAAACACCTAAAAGAAGAACACAAAGTCCTGATAATAAACCAATAGATCGTAGACCTGGTCAACCAAATAAACAGGAAACTATAACCACTGTTAATACATCACGTATTATAACAGAGAAACAAACACAAGAATTGGAACAAGATTTTATAACTGAACCTAATTATCCTGATCACAAAGCTCCCAAATATGTGGATTCTCAAAAACCACAACAAGGTCCAAAATCTCCGACTAAAGAGTTTCCTTTAACACCCAAGAAAGATGTGTCTCCCAAGCCTACACCAAATCAACGCAGACCGAAAGATAATGTTATTATTGAAGATCAAACATTTAGAAAAACATTGAGAACTACCGATGTGGTCAAAGAGAAAACCATACAATTGCTTGATGATGAAAGATTTCCAGAAGAAGACAAACCTAATAAAAAGGGTCCTATAACTGAGACTAGACCAAATCAGAAACCTACAGAACCGGAAACTTATACACAAACAAGAGAATTTGTTACAAAAACGTCACAAAATCGAGTGGTATCAGAGGAACAAATTCACGAATTTGAAGAACCCAATTATCCGGGTAATAAAACTCCCAAATATGTTGACTCTCAAAAGCCACAAAAGGGCCCACAACCATCCAGGAAAGATACTTCTCCTAAGTCTTTAACAAATCAAAGGAAACCCCAGCCTAACTTACCCGTTGATAACGAATTATTTAGAAAAACTTTAGAAATTACTAAAAAAACTGCAACCATGCTTGATGATGAAGAGTTTCCGAATGAAGAATCACCTTATAAGAAATCACCAAAAGATGGTAAGCCAGGTGTTCAAAAACCCACAGATGATACAGATGAAGATGAAACATTTTCCGAGACCAGTGAGTTTGTCATAAAATCGTCACAAAAACGTATAGTGTCAGAAAAACATACTCAGGAATTGGAAGAAGATTTTACTTCTGAACCCATTTATCCTGACAACAAAACTCCTAAATCTGTAGATTCACAAAAACCACAAAAGGGTCCTAGATATCCTAACAAGGATGTATCGCCCACCCGGTCACAAAAGAAACCAGTTGAAAAGTTGCCGGTAGATGATCAAACCTTTAGAAAAACTTTAAGAACCAGCGAAATTTTGAAAGAAAAAACTACAACTACTATTGATGATGAAGAGTTTCCCGAAGAAGACTTACCTTATAACAAAGGTCGCAGGCCAGAAGATAAACCTAAAGAACGTTCACCAGGTCTTAGAAAACCCACAGATACTGATGATGATGAAACATTTATGGAAACAAGTGAAACTATTGTAAAATCTTCACAAAAACGTATAGTTTCAGAAAAACAAATTTACGAATTGGAAGAGGACAATGTTATCGAAAACAAATATCCCGACAATAAAACTCCCAAATATGTAGAATCTAAAAAACCCGAAAAATCTTATCCAAATGATAAGTCTCCCACCCGAACTCAAAGAAAACCAGATCAAAAAGATGTTTCACCCACTCGTTCACAAAAGAAACCAAATCAAAAGGATGTTTCACCTACTCCGTCACAAAAGAAACCTGATCAAAAACAGCCCGTAGATGATCAAACATTTAGAAAAACTTTAAGAACAACTGAGGTTGTGACAGAAAAAACTACAAAAACTATTAACGATAAGGACAAACCAGAAGAAAAATCACCTTATAAAAATCGTCCTAAACCAGAAAGTACTCCCAAAGATCGTAAACCTAGTGGAGTAAACCCTACAGAAACAGATGAAGATGAAACATTTACTGAGACCACAGAATTTACAATAAATTCAACACAAAAACATGTCAGAAGTGAGAAACAATTCGAAGATACTAAAGAAGAAGAGTCCAATTATCCCGAAAATAAGGCTACTAAACCTAAAAAGGTTCCCAAGGAAGGCTCTCCCACTCGTGGGCCTAGCTCTCCTACACGTGAACCTAGCTCTCCTACTCGTGGACCAAGTTCTCCTACTCGTGGACCTAGCTCTCCCACTCGTGGGCCTAGCTCTCCTACACGAGGACCTAGCTCTCCTACTCGTGGACAAAGCTCTCCTACTCGTGGACCAAGCTCTCCTACTCGTGGGACTAGCTCTCCTACTCGTGGGACTAGCTCTCCTACACGTGGACCTAGCTCTCCTACTCGTGGGCCTCATAAAAATTTAGCTGTTGACGATCAAGTTTTCAGAAAAACTTTAAGAACTACTGATAAAACCACAAAAATCATTGAAGAAGAAAATAAACCAAAATCTGGTAAAGTTGAACCGGTAGAATCCGATGATGATGGCACAACTACCGAAACCGATGAATTCATAATTGAAACTTGCGGAAAACATATAGTGACGAAGAAGAATATTAATACTACAGATGAAGACACTTTTACAGAAATTAGTAAATTTACCAACTATCCAGCTGATAAAACTCCTAGAGATGGAAACAAACCTCTGGAGCCCAAGAAAGTATCAAACTATCCAGCTGATAAAATACCAAGAGATGCAATTCCAACTCTTAAACCAAACGAAAAGAAACCAGAAAATCCACAATTTACTACCACTTATGAGGAAACTATAGAAACTGTTACAGGTCAAACATATCCAAAAGATAATGATAAATTCCCTCAGACTCCTAAAACTCATAAATCTGATACCTTTAAAACAACTGCAGAAACTATAATACAAGAAGCCTTGAAACCCCTTACTGAAAAACCGGGAAAACCTAAAACTACTACAACTTATAAAGAAACTTCTCCCATCAGGGATAACAAACCCGAAAAGCCTAAATCTATACCCTCTTATCGGGATACTTCTCCAGTTAATGATGAACAATGGCTTCCTAAGAAAACTCCAACAAGAACCATAAATATCAATGAACAATTTATTGAAACTGAAAGTACTCGTACCGAGACACCAGATGGCGCTTTTATTTCAAAAACTACCCAGCCATCAGCACCTTTATCACCCACATTTAAAAAGAAGGGAGCTGGTCGTCACGATACTTTTGAAGATCGTTGTAGAGAAATTTTGGGCATGGAAACATATGGCGATACACCTGGAACTTTCAAAAAACAACCCAACAATGAAGTACCAGAAATTGTAAAGGAGTTGACAAAAGAAACCACAAACAATAAGGAAGATTTTAAGAGCACGACCGTGTTTCAGGTGAAAATTGAAGATTGTGGCGATGATGATGAAGATGATGAGCCAATGTCAATAAATAGTGTTAAGAAAACTTTGCACAAACAGATCAATATTACAGAGCAAACACGCAATGAACCAATTAAAGAAGAGCCTAAGGAAAAGTTAGCCGAATCTCCAACACCAAAACAGGAACCAAAAGAAAAACCTGTTAAGCCTTTAGAACCTAGGGAAACCCCTCTTAAGCCTTTTGAAGCCCCACTTCAGCCTTTTGAAACACAAGGTAAACCTGTTAAGGAACCCAGGAAAAACGAACCCAAGGGAAAGTCTAAAGAACCTTTAGAATCTAAAAGACAACCCTTTACTAGTGACGATTATACTGAAGATGATGAAACGGTTGAAACTATTACTGAAACTACGTATGTTACCAAAAAACCTAAAGCTCAGTCTCCCGAGCCTATAGTAAAACCTAGACAAAAAGGAAGCAAACCCATAGAGCCCAAAGGAAAATCTAAAGAACCCCTAGAAACTAAAAAGCAACCTTTCACTAGTGACGATTACACAGAAGATGATGAAACGGTTGAAACTATAACTCAGACTACGTATGTTACAAAAAAACCTAAAGCTCAGTCTCCAGAACCTAAGTTAAAACCTAGAAATGTTGATGAAATTGTTGAAACAACTACTAAAACGACGGTTTCTAAGAAATCACCTAAATCTAAACCTTTAGATGATACGGATGATACTTCGGAACAAGAGACTTATATATCCTCCAGAAATATAAATGATACTCTAGAGCAGATAGAAATTATTAACAGAGAAATGAAAAAAACTGAGGTTAAAATTATCAAATCAACTTCACCAACTTTATCTCCTAGATCAAAATCACCTTTAAAGGAAACATCATCTCCCAGATCGTTATCGCCAACAAAGGAATCACCAATGGCGCCATTAAAGCAAACTTCTTCTCCAAGGACAAAATCACCTTTAAAGGAATCATCATCTCCTGTAAGAAAATCACCATTAAAGGAAGCCCCTACTAGTCCCAGGTCACAATCACCAACAAAGGATACCAAAACATTGGCATCACCAAAATCCAAACCCTCAAAAGAATCTTTTGACTCCAAACCCACAAAAACCACACCTAAAAAGTCGACACCAAACCCAGATACCGATTTTAAAACTACTACAACAATTAAAGATCGCTTAAGATCATCCACACGTAAAACAAAATCACCTTCAAAGCAAGATCAAGTAGATGGTTCTGAATCTTCACCCGATGAAAGTCCTACTCGAGTGCCTACAGAACGTAGAAGATCTAGTAATATTTCTGTGAATACTGAAATTATTATCGAACATACTGAGGTGGAAAGCCATGGTAAAAAAGAAAAATCTCCTGGACCTAAAAGACCACAAAATTCGGTCTTTAGAGAAATCATAGATTCCACAGTACTACCCGATAAATTGCCTAGAAAAATGTTGGTTACCGAACGTAAAGAATCAGCTCCTGTACACCGAGTCACAAATAAAGATAAAGACTCCAAAATGTCACGTTCTACAAGTGAGAACTTAATTAAAGTTTCAAATACTTTATCTCCCAAAACGACGCCAAAGACAACTGATCATCGTCGTCCCAACAAGTGTTTTGCTACCAAGAGTATAAATTTAACTACCACAGATCGTTTGGTTAATAGTCATGATATGGAAAGTGTTATTATCGATATACAACATGCTAAAAGTTCACGGGAACCCTCACCGGATAAAATAGTGCCCACACCAGTGCCAGCTCATTTGGACACCGGTAAGCCACGTTATCCCGATGTTGTACAAGAACCAGAAGATGAGCATCCTCGTAAAAAGCCACAAGTTAAGAATATACCCATTTTCGAAGAAGAACACAACACATATGTAGGTTGTCATATAACGGAAGTGAATGTAGAGAAAACACGTAAAACTACCATGGATTCTTTAGATTGTGATCAGGAAATTTTAAATAATCCCGTAATAGAAGCACCACCAAGTTTAGATTATCCAAGTTTAGATAAACCCAACGATGATGAGTGTTTATTAACGGTACACGAAAAAGTTTCCAAATTCCAGCATATAGCTGAAGAAGTTAAAAAACCTAAAGCTTCAGGACCATTTAATAGAGAATTTGATGATACATGTAAAGTACCCGAAGATGATGAATGTCTATTGACTATAGATGAAAAAGTCGATAAATTTCTAAAGACAGCCGAAAATATAACCAAACCCATAACACCGGTAAGAGAAACGAAAGGACCCTTTTATGAAGACGAAAGAGATGAAGATGAGGAATTTGTACAGAATGAAAGGATTTATAGTTCAATCAAACTAGCTCCTACAGTTCCCCAAAAATCACCCGATTTAGTAAGAAATATATCTCGGCACATATCACGACAAAGTGATAATGAAGCTAGTGAAGTGGCTCACAATGATGATGAAGCTACTAATGAGGATTTCGTGGAATGTTTGATAAACAATAAACAACAAAAAACTACCAAAGAATTTATAATGACTCATCGTGAAAGATCACCAACCGAAAAATACCAGCAAATACCTATAAAACGTAACAATGATCACGACGATGTTTATTATGATGATGATGACGAGTTAATACCTCATACTGCAACTCATACTACTATACTTGAAGAACGACGTCAGAAAGATATTTTAACAAGACCCTCAGTATTTGCTGATAAAACAACCAACAATAAAAAACCAAATGCAACTGCTACTACCACTACAACGACAAAAACACCATTCAAGTACACTATAAAATCACCCGTTAAAGATTCGGAGAAATTACGGCCAGACATAAAGTCACGCACAAAGCCAGCAATAACAACATCCGTAGCAGAGCATAAAACAGAGCATACCAATAAAACGTCAGGCACTACAACTACAGCAACAACAACAATCAACAAACGCAAACAGTCGCCTCAGCGTAAACACTCTACTGACATTGATTATGAATTGCGCGACGTTGTTAGTGGCAGTAACAACATTGAAACGGGAGTAGGTATTATCTCAAAGCAAACAAAGGTTTATAACAACAGCAACACTACCAGCAGTACTGCTGCTAATGACTTGAAAAAATTCCCAACACACTTGGTAAACAAAAAACCAGAGAAATATATTCCAGTAAGTTTTAAACCAGCAAAGAATTTAGACGAACACGATTTAAACACGGCGGAGCAGGAAGAAGAAATTTTAATAAATATTGAAACAACAACGACGAAAAATTTATCAAATATTAACGATACCACAACTGTAGTTACTGGAAAAGCTAACAAAGAATCATTATATTCCAAAACTCCCTTAACACCCTCCCAGACCAAAACTAAACCACACAGTTCTACCCACACATCATCGACACCTTTACGTTCAAAACCAAAAGAGCACGTAACTACTAGAATTAACGAAAGAAGCACTTTAAAACATAACCTAGACTACAGCACCACTACCACCAGTAGTAAAAGTAAAAATATCGAAACCACTGAAGAAGATTACGAAATTGTTGAACCCGTTTTAGAGGCCACCCTAAAAAAATCGCCGCATACACCAAAAACAACCACGACAAAAACGTCCACAATGGACACGGTAGCTGCCAGAAGAAGTTTGTTTGAAAATAATCATGGTCCTACTACACCCACAAAGAGAACTCCTATAGCAAGTCCTCTACCGGGAAGAAGACCTTCATATATGGATCATACTAAAGCTTCGTTAGAACATACACGTCGTGATTCTTTGGAAATTAATAAAACAAATTATTCACGTAAACCTTCTCATCCAGAAGATGATATAACTGCTCAAGATCGTAATACTACGGTAAAGTTTAATGTACCACAAACTAAACTTAATCAGATGGAAACCACCATGGTAACCGAAGATATTAATATTGAAGAAATCTACGATTTGGAGATATTAGAAAGAATGTTGGAAACTGTTACTTCTTACGAACTAAGACGTAGGATAAGAGCACAAATTCGTTTAATTAAGAAAAATCAAAAGAATGAATTGATTAGTACAGAAATAACCACAAAAACTACAAAGACCATCAGTAAACCATCTTCTAAAGAAGAACCAGATACGACAGTACGTAAAACAAAACCTGTGAGTAATGTTAGAGAACGTAGTGTTAGTCCTACCAGCAGGACAACAAAACAATTTTTACATAAAGAATCAGAATCTGGTTATCACTATAAAAATGAAGTAAATCGTTCTAACCAACAATCTCCCATGCGTCCAAAATCATCTCCCTCTTCATCACCAGATCGTGAACGTTATCATCATGAAGATTCAGAATATATACGTACACGTAGTCCTGAATCACGTAAAAAACCAGATCGCAGTCCATCATCTCAAGAAACTCCAGTATGTGTTCGTAATGCAAAACACAATCGTAGTCATAGCCCCGAAACTACAGAAACTGTAAGAGAATATGGTTCTCACACCACCATGAGAAAACAATATTACTATAAAAATGAAGAGCAAGAAGAAATAGATGAAATAACCCAAGAAACTCGTAGAGAATCTTCAGGATCGCCAACACGTTTAACCACAAGAAAAACCTCAACACCTAGAAAATTTTCGCCACAAATATCATTATCTCCCGATAGACGTGATAGTAGTCCCGAAACTAAAAAACCAACAGCAAAAACAACCGAACGTAGTCGTAGTCCTCAAGCTAAACCAGTATCAACACGGGTAGGTAGCCGTAGTCCTACTGGTAAAACATCATCTTTACAAAAAACTTCCGCAACATATGAACAGTCTTTGAAGTCATCTTCATCAACTACAAACAAACAACAAAAACGTTTGCCTTTAACCAACAAAACAAAACCAGAAGATAAATCATCCACTCCCATTTGGGCAGATCGTAAAAATCTCTTAAAAACACCCAGTTCTACAACACCAACAACACCCAAGAAACCTCTAACATCTTCCACATTGGATTCTAGATCTGGATTCACAAAAACTACAAAATCTTCGACTAGTCAAAAGATGACCACCAGCAGTAGTAGTAATAAATCAACATTTGTAGAAGATGATTGTATAACATCAAGCTATGGCATTGGACCAACCGATGAGAATGGTTTACCGCTCTTTGGCATTAGGGCATTAAAAAAGAAGAAACAGCCCACAACGGAACCATGTGAAACAACAGAAGGTAAGTTAGGTTAGGAAAATATTTAAGAAAAATAAATATTGTAAAAATCTATAATATCCAGAGAAAGTGTTTGAATTTCATAAATTATTAAGGATCCGACACAATGTCGGAGTACTCGATACTACAGAGTACCATCTCTAAAAATAGAGACGACATCATACAAATCTGAGAATTTTTTTCAATAGAGAAAATGTTCAGAAAACTGAGAAGTTTCTTATAAGAAAATTTCTCAGAATCTGACAATTTTTCTATAAAACAAAATGTCCCAGAACCTAAGAACTTTTCGATAATCTCTGAATTTTCCCGAATCAGAAATTTAAGCTGAATTCACAATGACAGAGTACTCTGTGCCAGAGAGTGGATTTTGTTCCTTTCTCTTTTGAACTTTTTAGAGATGGTACTCTGTAGTACAGAGTACTCTGACATTGTGTCGGAGCCTTTATTCTATAGGAAAAATATTTTAGAATCTGAGAATTTTTCTTTAGGAAAAAATGTTAAAGATTTTGAAAATTTTTAATGGATAACTTTAAAATTTTCTAAAGAAAATTGTACAGTTATCGATTAATCGATAACACATTTCTATAGAAAACTCTATAGTTATCGATAACTATAGATCTTTCTATAGAACAATTTTTGTTATCGATTAATCGATAACTATAGCATTTTCTATAGAAAATTTTAGTGTTATCAATTAGTATACAACAATAGAATTTTCTTTAGAAAATTTTAATGTTATCGATTAATTGATAACTAAAGCAATTCCTAAAGAAAATTTTAGTGTTATCGATTATTAGATATTACTAAAATTTTCTGCAGAAATGTTATCGATTACTATAGAATTTTATATAGAAATATTTATATCGAAAATTTTAATGTTATCAATTATGAATTCAGCTAAAAGCTGAATTCACAATGACGGAGTACTCTGTGCTAGAGAGTGGATTTTGTTCCCTTTTTCTTTTTCACTTTTTTTGTATAATGTCATCTCTATTTTTAGAGATGGTACTATGTGAATCAGAGTACTCCGACATTGTGTCGGAGCCTTTAATGTTATCAATTGATCGATAACTATAAAACTTTCTAAAGAAAATGTTAGTGTTATCGATTAATCGATATCTATGGAATTTTCTATAGAAAATTTAAATATTTTCGATTATCCGATAACTTAAGAATTTTCTAGGAAAATTTGTTATCGACAACTATAGTTTTTAGAGATTTTTTTAAAGCGATAACTATAGGATTTTGTCCAGAAAGTTTTAATGTTATCGATTTATCGATTACTTAAGAATTTTTTATATAAAATTTAAATGTTATCAATTAACCGATAACTATAGAATTTTCTATAGAAAATGTTAATGTTATTATTAATCGATAGCTAAAAAAATTTCTATAGTAAATTTTAATGTTATCGATTAATCGATAACTATAGAATTTTCTAAAGAAAATCCTAATGTTATCGATAGCTATAGAATTTTCCATAGAAAAGTTTCATGTTATCGATAAATCGATAACTATAGAATTTTTTATTAAATATTTTTATATTGTTAATTAATCGATAACTATAGAATTTTCTGTAAATTAATCGATAACTATAGAATTTTCTATAGAAAATGTTAATGTAATCGATTAATCGGTATATATGGGATTTTCTTAACAAAATTTAAGTGTTATCGATTAATTGATATAGAAAATTTTTATTTTATCGATTAATCGATAACTACAGAATTTTCTTTAGAAAATCTTAATGTTATCAATTAATCGATAACTATAGAATTTTCTATGGAATCTTCTATAGTCATCTATTAATCGATAACTTTTATTATCGATTAATTGATAATTATAGAATATTTTATTGAAAAAATTTATGTTGTCGAATAATCGATAACTATAGATTTTTTTATTGTCATGGTTTAGGCGATAACTACAGAATTTTCTACAGAAAATTTTATATAGTTAATTTTATTGTTATCGATTAATCGATTACTATAGAACTTTCTAAAGAAAATTCTAATGATATCGATAATTATAGAATTTTCCATAGAAAAGTTTCATGTTATCGACAAATCGATAACTACAGAATTTTCTATTGAATATTTTAATATTGTTAATTAATCGATAACTATAGAATTTTCTGTAGATTAATCGATATATATGGAATTTTCTTAACAAAATTTTAGTGTTATCAATTAATTGATATAGAAAATTTGTATGTTATCGATTAATCGATAACTACAGAATTTTCTATAGAAAATCTTAATTTTATCGATTAATCGATAACTATAGAATTTTCTATGGAATCTTCTATAGTTATCTATTAATCGATAACTTTTATTATAGATTAATTGATAATTATAGAATATTTTATTGAAATTTATGTTATCGAATAATCGATAACTATAGATTTTTTATTGTCATGGTTTAGGCGATAACTACAGAATTTTCTACAAAAAATTTTAATGTTATCGATTAATCGTATAATAACGTGAGAATTTATTTTCTATAGAAAATTTTGATGTTATCGATGTATCGATAACTATAGAACTATATATAGGAAATTTGTATGTTAGAAAATGTTGATTTTATCAATTAATCGATAGCTAAAGAATTTTCTACAGTAAATTTTAATGTTTTTTATTGTTTTTATCGGCGTATGCCATTTCTGTTTGTTATTAAGGGTTTGTGATTGAATGTTATCGATAAATGGATTACTATAGAATTTTTTATAGAAAATCTTAATGTTATCGATTAATCGATAACTATAGAATTTTCTATAGTTATCTATTAATCGATAACTATAGATTTTTTTATTGAAAATTTTTATGTAATCGATTAATCGATAACTGCCGATTTTTTACTAGAAATATTAATGATATCGAATAATCGATACATACAAATTTTCAATAAAAAATTCTACAGTTATCGATTAATAGATAACTATAGATGATTCTATAGAAAATTCTATAGTTATCAATTAATCGATAACGTTAAGATTTTCTATAGAAATTTCTATAGTTATCGATTAGTTGATAATATTAAAATATTCAATAGAAAATTCTGTAGCTATCAATCTTATCAATAACAACAATTTTCTATAGAAAATTCTATTGTTATCGACAACATTAAAATTTTCTAGAAAGAATTCTTTAGTTATCGATTAATTGATAACATTAAGATTTTCTATAGAAAATTCTATAGTTATCGATTAAACGATAAAAAAAATGTTATAAAAATTCTAGGTATCGAATAATTGATACTATAGAATTTTTAACATTATTAATCGATAACTGTAGAATTTTCTCTAGAACATTTTAATGTTATCGGTTAATCGATAACTATAGAATTTTCTATGGAAACATTTTGCTTTCGATTAATCGATAACTATAGAATTTTCAATAGAAAATCTTAATGTTATCGATTAAACGATAACTATAGAACTTCTACAAAAAATCTTAAAGTTATCGATTAATCGATAACTATAGAATCTTTTATTGGAAATTTTTATGTAATCGATTAATCGAGAACTATAGAATTTTTTATTGGAAATTTTTATGTAATCGATTAATCGATAACTATCGATTTTTAATAGAAATGTTAATGATATCGAATTATCGATACATAAAAAATTTCAATAAAAAATTCTATAGTTATCTATTAATCGATAACTATAGAATTTCTTATTGAAAATTTTTATGTGTCGATTAATCGATATCAATCATATTTCTATTAAAAAATCTATAGTTATCGATTAATCGATTACATACAGTTATCGATTACATACATTACATAAAAGGATTCTTTAGAAAAGTCTGTAGTTATCGATTAATCGATAACACTAAGATTTTCAATAAAAAGTTCTATAGTTAGTTAGATTTTTTAATCGAAAATTTTATGTTATATTTTTTTATGAAAACTATAGAATTTTTCTATAGAAAATTGTGATGTTATCGAATAATCAATAACTATTGAAGTTAATATTGATAACTTTAATGTGATTTATAACTATATAAGTTTCAATATTTTAATTTAAATGTTTTTGATTTATCGATAACTATTCAATTAGAAGTCTGAGAATTTTCAATAGAAATTTTTTTTAGTCAAAAAAAAAAAAATACCCCGATTCTGAGAAATTTTGAGGCTTTGACACAATGTCGGAGTACTCTGTACTACAGAGTACCCTAAAAATAGAGATACCATCATACAAAATATGTGTAAGTGTGAAAGAGAAAGGAACAAAATCCACTCTCAGGCACAGAGTACTCCGTCATTGTGAACTCAGCTTAATTGTTCTGTTAATTCCCACAACTCTCGATTTTTCAGAAGTCACCGGTTACGTAGTCGAAGAGAAATACTATTCAGATAATAAAACAAAGCCTATAGTTGAACGTAAAGAATTGATTTACTCTACAAATCCCGAAGAATTGGAAAGAGTCAAGGAACAGGTTAAAGGATCAACGACAATAAAATCTTTAAAGGATACTGATGTAAAGGAAACACGACAAACTGCTTTAATTGTTAGTAAAAATGTAAAAAAAAAATTTAAAAAATATTATATTTCCAAATTTTTATCTTAACTATTACAGTCTAAAACAAATGCTAAGGCCACTCCTGCACTACGATCCAGTCCCGAAGATGATTTTCTAGATTCAACAACGAAATATGTACGTCGTGGTTCGGTTAAGGAAATGAGTGAGAAATTTATACACCGTGAATCGTCGTCATCGTTAACAGAAAAATCAAATTATCCAAAGGCTGGTTTAATATTGCGTACAAATTCACGTAAAAATAGTAGAGATAATGATACGGATGGTGAAAATTATGGTGAGTAAGAAGTAATGGAATGAAAACTAAAATATTTGAAAATTCAAAAAGTGGTAGATATTTTTGGAGGGAAATTCGAAAAAGATGAATTGGAATTTGAAGAATCCATTTATAAATCTCATTAATCTCATTAATCATAAATCAATTAATCTTTTACAAATTTAAATCTATCTACTTCGGAACAAAATTGATCTTTTTTGAATTTCAAATGATCGTTCTCAAATTTTAGTAAATTTATTACAAATTTAAAATGATATCTTTTGAATTTTAATTGAGTCTAAAATAATTAATTAATATTTTTCGGATTTTAATTGATTTTTAAAAATTTCAAGTGATCTTTTCTGAAATTTATTAGATCTTTTTCGAGTTTTAACAGATCTTTTTCGAGTTTTAGTCGATCTTTTTTGAGTTTTAATCGATCTATTTCGATTTACAATTAATTTTGTTCGAATATTGAAGATTTTCGAAATTTAAATGATCTTTTTCGAATTTAAAATGAGCATTTTCGAATTTCAGTTGATTTATATCGAATTTAAAATGATATTCTATGAATTCCAATTGAGTTTCAAATGGTTTATTTTATTGATCAGTGATCGATTCTAAGACATTCTAGCGATGTCCGTCCGTCTGTCTGTCCGTCCGTCCGTCCGTCTGTAGAAGACACGATACGGTCCAAACTAAACGAGCTAGACTTCCGAAGTTTGGCACAAATATGTCTTATATTCCTAGGCAGGTTAAGTTCGGAAATGGGCAAAATCGGAACAAGGGGAAAAAAGTTTCCCCTTGGAGAACTAAACCAACCCAAGAAAACCGCATTTTTTGCAGGTTTTTTTGTACTTTTGCTAAGCAAATGCAACATTCTTATCTCAGAAGAAGTTAAAAATCGCAGGGGGAAGGTGCCCCCTAACGTCTCCCCCAACCCCCTCCCCCCTAAAATGTTTTTTTTTACATTTTGGAGGGTATAAAAGATTCGGCACAGCCGAATGTAACACTCTCACTTGTTTTAACTTAAATTGATTTATAAAAATTTCAATTGATCTTTTCTGAAATTAAATTAATTTTTTATTGAATTTTGTGTGATCGTTTTTGAATTTCTGTTGATCTTTTTTTGAATATTCATTGATTTTGATCCTTTTTCGAATTTCTTTTGATCTTTTTCGAATTTTAATTGATAACTTCGAAATTTAAATGACCTATTTCAAATTTCTTGCGGAGTTTTCAAAATTGCTTTTAATTTTAAACTGGAGTTTCAAATTTTAAATTGAATCTTCAAATTACGACTTAAACTTTTCCGAATAACATCTGAATTTTCAATATTTTTAAATTAAATTAATTTTTCTCCCTTTAGATTCTTACAAATCAACTCGTGTACAACATATTACCAGTGTCTTGGGGGATTCTGACGATGCCGAACATGAATACGATGTCGAGGAGAGTGGTAGTCATCATTCTGGTCGTTTGATTACCGAAAGCGAAAGTGAATGTGAATCAATTAAGACACAGCGTGAATTTAAGAAAGTTACCTCCTCATCGACATCCTCTTCATCACGTTCTTTCTTGAATAGCCAGGGCGATGAAAAGGTGATAACAAATGTTACCGATTGTTTGGAACGCATGCGTAATGCTGATAATGGTAAGGCCTTACAAAAACTTAATTCTTATTCTTTAATAATTTCAAATATATATTTTCTTTTCATTTAGTAATTGAAGAAGGTGACACCGCTGAAGATCAAGAAGCCCGTGCCTTGCTTAATAAATTTTTGGGTGCTAGTATTATAATGAAAGGTGTTGAAACGTCTTTACCGCCGGCCTCGAATCGTCAATCGAAAATTATAACAACAACGACTACAAACAACAATAGAAGTGAACCCGCGAAACACGAGGTATGTCTAAGCAAAGAAATGACATTTACAAAACGTAAATTTTGAAAGGCGAAAACGGAACACGATAAAAAATTTAATTTTAATATCAAACATTAACCATATTTTCGGTTTTTGTTCAAGAAAAATACATTCCACTGCATTCAAAAACTCATGTCTTCGCAAAACATGTTGTAACAGAAGTATTGCTCAATTGTAATAGCATAAAGAGAAGTGCATGATGATATGCGAAAATATGTGTTTTTGAATGCAAAGGAAACATAACATTTAATTAGATTTTTTTTTTAAATTCTCTCAAAACACTATATGAATGTCTCAGGCGATTAAAGTCATAAAATCGAATTTTTTCGCAAATTCAATCCCCGAATTCCGCTTTTTTGATTATAAGGTCTTAATCGCTCTACTCATTTCTGTTATGTTTCCACTGCATTCAAAAACACATGTTTTCACAAAACATGCTGTAACAGAAGTATTGCTTTATTGTAATAGCATAAAGAGCAGAATGACATGATTTGCGAAAACATGTGTTTTTGAATGCAGTGGTAACATAACATTAAATGCATTTATTATAAATTTAAAAATAGTAAATTACACAAAACCACTTCTTAATAAATAATGTTGATAACAAACAAAATATCTTTATAACTATTTTTTTTCTTTTTAAATGATAATTTTAATTTACCAGCGAACTGCATTGTGTGTCATATTTTCAGCGAAAAATACTTAAAATTATTTGATAAAATATTCTTAAATATACCAAGAATATTCATGGCTCTCTTGTCAGTGAAATAACAAATAAACAAGATTCACAGTTTCCGTTTATTACAGCAAAACTCTGTTAAAACGAACTTTAAGGAGCCATGCAAAATAATTCGATATAAACCCAAGCGAATTTAAAAAAGGTTATTGCAAAAAACTTTTTTGAAATACCATTTGGCGTTCAATTATGTTCACATATGTCAACCAGCAGCCGAATAAAAGCATTTTGTATTTTTAGGTTATGTTGAATGTACTAAAATTTTTGAGGTTCATTTTCGTTCATAGCTTTTGAACCGCTGAACCGATATCGCTCAAATGCAATACCAAACTTCTCGGGAGAACTTCCAATAAATATGTTATGTTTCAGTCATCTTCGTGTAATATTTTGGCCGTGATCACCATTTCCACAGACAGACAGACAGACGGACATCGCTAAAATGTCTTAAAATCGATCGGGGATCATGAATATATATACTTAATGGGGTCGCAGACCGATATTTCGATAAGTTACAAACGGAATGACAAACTTTTATATACCCTCTATCACTAAATGGAGGGTATAACAAGCGAAAAAGTTAAATTTTCCCTGTCCGAATGTATTGATACACTCCGCAAAGTAAGAAAATTGTTAAAAAGAATCCCCGTTTTTTGTACTTGCTTAAATACCATTCGTTGTTCAATTCCATTAACATATGCCAACCAGTGACTGAATTAAAGCATTTTGTATTTTTAGGTTACGTGGAATGTACCGAAATTTTCGAGGTGCCCTTACCTTTTCGTTCCTAACTTTTGAATCGCAGAACCGATTAAATGCAATACTTACAATATTTGTGTAATATTTTGGCCGCGAACGCCATTTCAACATACTGATGGACAGACGGACATCGCTAGAATGTATATAAATTATACATGGGGTCCCAGACCAATATTTTGATGAGTTAAAAACGGAATGAACCTCTACCGCTAAGTGGAGTGTATTAGAGATGGGCGCTGGTCACGTGATTTTCGTGATTCACGTGAATCACGCGTGAGTGTGAGTAATATTCATTTCAATCACGTGATTGTGAGTGAGTTGAAAAAAATCTGAGTGAGTGATTTATTTTTTGCGTGAGTTTGCGTGATTAGATTTTTTGATTTGCCCGAGTTTTTTTGAATTTTTTGTAAAAAAAAATTTTTTTCGAGTTTTTTTTTGGTAAGAAAATTTTATTGCGTGAGTAGATTTTGGGTGGACTCACGCGTAAGTGTGATTAAATCTGGCGTGAGTCGCGTGTGAGCGTGATTAAGTTTTTTATTACTCACGTGAATAGTGAGTGAGCCTGAGTAAAAAAAAAAATTGCGTTAGTGATATGTGAGTGATTTAATTATTTTTTGCGTGAGTAAGTGTGAGTCAAAATCCACTTACGCGCCCATCTCTAGAGGGTATAATAAACAAATTATGAGTATTATTTTATTTTTGAGCTGATGCAAAAATTTCGCAAAAAAAAAATAAATATAAACTCATCAGACCCTTCGCTGACCAATTTGATCGGGGGAGTGTGAGAATTTTACGAACCAACTGGACCAAAGGAATAAATATAATTATAGGCAGTACCGATTTAAGCATTAGGTCACACTGGGCACGTGCCCAGGGCCCCCGAAAGTCCAATCAATTTGCTTATCCGAAAAATTCCCTTTAGTTTTGAGGCATTTTTGTGTATACATTTTTCGTAAAAAAAATCTCGTATAGAAAAAGTATCAGATTCTGATATATTTTTCGATTAAGAAATCTGAGATTCTAAGACATTTTTCGTATAGAAAAAGTCTCAGATTTTGAGACATTTTTCGTAAAAAAAGTCTCAGATTCTGAGATATTTTTCGTATAGAAAAAGTCTCAAATTCTGAGACATTTTTCGTATAGAAAAAGTCTTAGATTCTGAGACATTTTTCGTATAGAAAAAGTCTTAGATTCTGAGACATTTTTCGTTTAGAAAAGCTCGCAGTTCTGAGACATTTTTCGTATAGCAAAAGTCTTGGATTCTGAGACATTTTTTCTATAGAAAAAGTCTCAGATTCTGAGAGATTTTTCGTATAGAAAAAGTATCAGATTCTAAAATATTTTTCGTATAAAAAAATCTGCGATTTTATCTAAGACATTTTTCGTAAAGAAAAAGTCTCAGATTCTAAGATATTTTTCGAATAGAAAATGTCTCAAATTCCGAGAAATTTTTTGTATAAAAAAACTCTCAGATTCTAAGACATTTTTCGTATAAAAAGTCTCAGATTCTGAAAAAGTCTCAGATTCTGAAAAAGTCTCAAATTCTGAAAAAGTCTCAGTAATTTTTCGTAAAGAAAAGGTCACGGATTCTCAGACATTTTTCGAATAGATAAAGTCTCAGATTCTGAAACTTTTGTAGCTAAACGTCTCCGATTGTAAGATTTCTGAGAAACTTTTTTCAATGTTGAAGTTGCTACAAGTCTCAGAAAAGCTCTCAGATTCTATGACATTTTTCGTATAAAATAAGTAAAAAAATTATAGTCGGTTAAGAGCGACCATATGATACCCTACACCAGTGCTTTCCGGAAAATAAGTCCCAAGTCCAAACATGGATCGACTTTTGTGTGACCATATTAGAGACCATTAAATGAGAGGTTGGTGAGAGAGCGCCACAAAAGTAGAATATAATCTATTCTGGCGGCAGTATGGTCGACCACAAAGCGAACTTTTGCTTTTCAAAAAAAAAAAAAAGTATGAAAACATCTTGTGGTCACCGAATTTGTTGCCAATTGGGACTAGGCTCTTAACAGTTTCAGAACCGTGACCGCCATGTCAAAAAATATAAATATTTTACGGTTTCTTTCAATCTTCCTACCTCCCTCTCATTCCAGTATTGCCGCATTTCAGAAAAGAAAAAATCACAATAATTTTTGCATACCATCGTAAAACCACATACAGTGATGCCAATTTGATGGCATTGACAATGTGTTTAGCGTTTTTTTTTAATAACACATGATTTATTCCAAATTGACACTACTCTATCATTAGTGGAGGTTAAAAAAATCCATAAATATCCATATTTAATTGACCAATCCCTGTTATGGTTTTAAACAAAAAACAGCTGTTTTGTAAGTTTTTTTTATAATTATTATTTTTTTTTTGTTTATAAAACAACAATTAACAATAATATAAAACAGCTAAAACCACAAAAAAATTTTGTTGTTTCATATTCGTATACAACTGATTGATTAGTTGTCAAAATTAAAACAATGCAATTTAACTTTTTTGTACCCTACACTTTTTGTAAGTGGTAGAGGGTATATTTAAGTTTGTCACACCGTTTGTAACCATTACCGTTTTAACCCAAAGGGCACACTAGGCACGTGCCAATGCCAATAAAATCGCTTATACGAAAATGGAGCAAAATGTTTTCTTTAATTTGTTTTTAAAGAAAATTTCACATTTTCTTTCAGAAAAATTCTCAGAATCTAACAGATTTTTCGTATACATCTGAGACTTTTTCTATAGCAGAAATTTGTCCTATATCAAAAGTCTCAAATTCATAGAAATTTTTCCTTCATAAAAAGTTTCAGATTGTGTAATATTTTTCGTACAGAAAAGATTTTAGATTCTTCGATTTTAAAAGTCTTAAGTTCATAGAAGTTTTGCCAAAATAAAAAGTTTTATATTTTAAGACACTTATTGAATGAAAAGTCTCAGATTCTGATACATTTTTCGTATAGAAAAATCTTGCATTCTGAGACAATTTTCATATAGAAATATTCTCAGATTCTGGTACATTTTTCGTATAAAAAAATTTCAAATATTGAGACATTTTTCGTACAAAAACATTCTCAGATTCTAAAAAATTTTTCGTAAAGAAATTGTCACAGATTCTGAGACATTTTTCGTATAGAACGAATTTCTGATTCAGAGGCATTTTTTATATCGAAAATGTTTCAAATTCTGGGACATTTTTCATATAGAAAAAGTTTTAGATTTTGAAACATTTTTAGTATAGGAAAAGTCTTAGATTCGAAGATAGTAAAGTTAACATAAAAACCAAATTGTTCTACACAAATATCATGTTTTTAATAAGTAAAGAAAACTGACCTCGAGCTAGAATATCTCTACTCAAAATATTTTTTTTTTAGTTTCTTTGTCTTAAAACAGGTTATAACATGAGTTTAATTTGTACCAAAAAAAAAAAATTTTTTATTCGTCATGCGACTTGGTCTTTTCAGTGATGCCCCAAATTCTTGTGTGCGCAGGGTCCTGCCATACCTTAAAGCGGCCCTGAATTGTAAGTAAAAATCTAACGAAAAATAGATCCAATAGGTCCACACTTAAAAAAAGACCTCGTAAAATTACAAGAAAAACTTGAAACTTTTTTTGTTTGCTACCTCCTATTTGACAAAAATTCCTAGTAATTTTACAAGATTTTTACCAATAATTTTGTAATTTTACAAATAAAATTGTAAATTTACAAATTTTTTGACACGATAAAATTTACAAAGAAGTTTCGTAATTTTACTAGATTTTTTGCTACCTCCTATTTTACGAGAATTCCTAGTAATTTTACAAGTTTTTTACCAATAATTTTGTAATTTTACAAGCTTTTTACCAATAAAATTGTAAATTTCCAGTTTTTTAGCGCGATTAAAATTACAAGGAATTCTCGTGAATTTACTAGATTTTTTTTGTAAAATTATTAGTGTCCGACCGAACAGTTCGGCCAAAAAACGGTATTGGCCAAAAATTAATATTCGCAAGCATTTTTAACAGCTTTTTCTGATGGCCGTTTGTTTGTTTAGGCGATAGAAGACTATTCTGACTTTCAAATTTAATGGCGAGGACGAAGTTAAGCACCAATTTAGATGTTCGGTAACCGAACGTTCGGCCAAATTGAAAAAAATTCGGTTACCGAACTTCAAAATTGTGGCTTTACTTCGTACTCGTTCTTAAATTTTACACTCAGAATCGTCTTCCATCGCCTCAACAATTCTACCCCATATAAAAAAGTTGTTAAAAGTACTTCCAAATACCAAATTTTTGATTAAATGACGTTTTTTGGCCGAACTGTTCGGTCGGACACTAAAAATTATATTGAAAAATTGTAAAATTACAAAAAAAAAATGTAAATTTCGATTTGTTAAAAAACAAGGAAAACTGTCCAATATTGGTAAAATGGGATTACGAAACTTTTCCTAGTAATTTGACAGTTTTTTTTTTGTGTGCATGTTTGGACTTGGGACTTATTTTCTGGAAAACACTGGTGTAGGGTAACATATGGTCGGTCTTAACCGACTATAAATTTTCTTACTTGGTTTTTTTTAAACTTGTTTTTGCTCAAAATTAGTTTTTTTGCAATTTTTTTTTAACAAAATTTGTTCACAAACATTTTTTCAACAATTTTTTTCCAAATAAAGTTTTTGCAATAACGTTGTTTACATTGTGGAGGTAATTCGTACATTCTGCAAGGCCGAATTTAACTTTTTATACCCTACACCACACTGTGGTACAGGGTATAATGAGTTTTTGTGCTGATGTTTGTAACTACCCGAAATATTGATCCTAGACCCACTTTTAAGTATACCGATTGACTTAGAATCACTTTTTGAGTCGATTTAGCGATGTCCGTCCGTCTGTCCGTCTGTCTGTCTGTTCATGTAAACGCTGTAAACACGATACAGTTCGCAATTTTTAATCAATTGACTTGAAATTTGAAATTGACTTGAAACTTAAGCCTCTTTTGGCCCAAGGACGAAGCCTATTGAAATTGGAAAAAATCGGTCCATATTTAGACCTAGTGCCCATACAAAGGCCCTCTTTAGTTTCATCCACACAAATCACCATTCCCAATTGGGACTAGGCTCTTAACAGTTTCGGAACCGTGAACGCCATGTCAAAAAATATAAATGTTTTATTTCCGTTACGGTTTCTTTCAATCTTCCTACCTCCCTCTCATTCCAGTATTGCCGCATTTCAGAAAAAAAAAATCACAATAATTTTTGCATATAATCGTAAAACCACATACAGTGATGCCAACTTTATGGCATTGACAATGTGTTTACCGATTTTTTTTTTAAATTACACATGATTTTTTCCAAATTGACACTACTCTAGCATAAGTGGAGGTTATAGAAATCCATAAATATCCATATTTAATAAAGTTTTGGCAATAACGTTCATGTAAACGCTGTAAACACGATACAGTTCGAAATTTTTAATCAATTGACTTGAAACTTAAGCCTCTTTTGGCCCAAGTACGAAGCCTATTGAAATTGGAAAAAAGCGGTCCATATTTAGACCTAGCCCCCATACAAAGGTCCTCTTTAGTTTTGGCTCATATGACTCTAATAGCCGCATTTTAATATGTATCTTTTCGAAATTTGGCAGGTAATCATGTTTCATCCACACAAATCACCATTCCTTGAACTTGTCCATTTTAAAGAAATCGGACAAGTTCTTGTAGCCCCCATACAAACCACCTTCTCGATTTTCACATAAATCTCTCAAATTTCATGAAAATAGAAAATATTTAATTAAAATTTTGTTTGTGTATATTAAACGCGTACTTTAATAACCTTATCAAATCTGATTATCATCGGACCATTTTTGGACATAGGTCCCATGTAAAAATTTCGCCCGATATTCATTTGAAGCGGTTTATTGTCAACAGAAAGAAGCCTATTTCACTCAAATGTGATTTGTGAGTGTTTTTTACGCTTTTTAAAGATTTGACAAAATATAGATCTTATCAGTCCATGTTTGAACTTGGGACCCATTTTCCGGGAAACTCTGGTGTAGGGTATTATATGGTCGGTCATGACAGACTATAATTTTCTTACTTGTTTTACTTGTTTTTTGTTTAAAAATTGTAATTTTACGTTTTAAAAAAATAAACATTACAACCAGGGCTGTCAGATATGGCGATTTCTCGCCAAACGTGGCGATTTTGAAATGTGTTTGGCGACGAGTTTTTCGATTTGGCGACGTGGCGATTTTTTGGCGATTTTTAATATGATTGGCGATTTCTTTGGCGATTTAGTCAAATAATTTTTTGAATAATTTCTAAAGATGAGTAGAGCCATCCGTATGTCAAATTATCAAATTTTATTTACTTTTGCTGCGCTTAGACAGTACAATTTTTTTTAACGTTTTTAACAGACTTTCTAGAAGTCTAAGCGGCTCTTTATGAATTTAAACAAAAAAAAATCAATTTGGGAAATTTCAAGTGTCTAGGGGAGCTAATTGTAGTTTTTGGATCTCCTGGCACCTTGAAATTTCCGAATCACAAAAAAAAAATAATTAATACTTTTTTTTATTAAATTTTACACTGTTATAAACTGTTGTTGAGTAAAAATAGCGAGTAAGAAAATTAAGAAAAATTCAAGACCGATTATTATGGATCGCTTGGGTTTTTTGCATTGGTGCAGAAAACAAGCATAAATGAATTTTGAATGAAATTTATTGCCCATAGACAGATTTTAGAAATAATTAGCAAATTTTTATATGGAGTAATTTATAAATTACCAATTGAAGTAAAAATTACACAAACTAAAAAAAAAAACTTTTGGCGATTTTTATGTATTTTTCTAGGTTTTTGGCGATTTTTGAGTATTATTGTTTTTGGGCTATTATTAAGAAAACAAAATATATTTTTTTTAAATAAAAATAATCATTATTTTTAACAAAAACTGAAAAAATTTGAATTTTGGCGATTTCTGGCGATTTTTTACATCCGATTTGGCGATGAGCGTGAAAAAAATCTGACAACCCTGATTACAACCTTGTTAAGTTTTTTTTTGGTTTAAAAATCTTCAATATTTCAAATAGGCTCAATAGATAGAAAAACACACGAAAAAAAAATATCTACAAGGATTCAACGACAAGGTGATTGCCATAAAGAGGCCTTGTTTGGAGTAGAAATGGCGCATCATACCTCTACTCTCTGAAATATAGTTCTCTCGTTTTTTTTTTTTGTAAATCGCTTTAAATTTTTCTTTTTGTTGATTTTACTCTACCTTTGGCGCACAAAACCAAAAAGAATTGAAATCGTTCGTTTCCCGATGATGATGATGATAATTTTCAAAATGAAAAATTTTCAATTTCAGTACACACCTAGACTCGCTAAAGATCACTTGTCCTATTTAAGAACAAAATCCAAAAGATTTTTAAACAAAAAAAAAATACAGTGCGGCTACTCAAAATTTATACATAAACATACTACTCATTATTATTAATAGTATATAAAAAAAAAATTATAACGGAAAATTCCAAAAAAGAAAAATTTATATAACGGTTATAACGACTACTTATAACGATTTTCAAAACAAAATTAACGGTTTTTAGTTTGGTGTTTACTCAAAAAATAGCAAGAAAAATAAAATAAATAAATCTTCTTTAAGAACAAAATAAAATATATATATTATATATACCGATTTTAAAGTATATATATAAAAAAAATCCATTAGGTAATATATAATATACAAAAAAAAATAAAGTGTAAGCATTTTTAAAAATTTTCTATATATACAACAAATGGACACAAAAACAAATACATATGAAAAAAAAATATTTTTAAAATTTATTTGTCTATTTCTTTTACTATATTTGGTAAAATCCTAAGAATATATAATTTTTTTTTTCAAAAAAAACTAATAATAGTATTGAAATAGTAACAAAAAAAGATTTAAAATTAAATGTGCAAAAATAATGAGTACACCTGATTTTTTTTTTCATATTGTACTTGCTTTCATTATATTTTTTTTTAATTTCTGCTGTGTAAAGCTAAAAAATAAATAATAATAAAACGAAAAAAAGTAAAAAAAAAAATCACTCAAAAGACGAAATTGCGACGAAAATAGATTATTCGTTCACTATTTTTACATACACAAGAAAAAAAAATAAATAAATACAAAAACATATATATTTTGGTTTTGAAGAAAAAACATAGACAAAAAAAAATAAATTGTATAAAAATTTGAATATTCGTATTGAAAAACAATAAAATCAATATAGCAGTTTTAGCGGTAGTTTTTGGCGTTTTTTTTTTTATTAAAGCCTAGTACTCTCATTTTCATGGCGAAAATTTCACTCAAACTTTAAACGATATGAGGCGTAACAAAAAAATTAATAAATCAACAACTTTTGAAAATTCTAAGAAAGATACTAATCATAATAAAACCAAAAATGTCACTTTTTATTTGAATTTTAAATTGTCTTGTATAATAAAAACGCGTACAAAAGTTTTTAACAATTTCCCTATAAAATTTTCGCGTTGCCAAATTTTATTTTTTTTTTTTTATATGGAGTTTGATATATTTTTCCAGTGAAAAGGAACAGAGTTCTATGCTTAAAGCAAAAAGACGGATTTTATGTGTATTTATTCTAAACTACACCATTTAAGATGTAATTCGTAAAAGATTAATTAAAATTCAAACTTCAGATTAAATTCAACAAATAATAAGTAAAAAACTTAAATTCGGCCTTGTCGAATGTAGTGATACCCTCCACAATTTCAAAAAATTTATTTCAAAAAACTTTATTTAAAAGGAAATTACTTTTGAAAAAAAAAATCCCCAAAAAAAAAGTTGGAAAAAAAAATCCGCGATTTTTTTATTTTTTTTGTCAAAAAATATGTTCGTACTTCTTGTTTAAATATCATTTGGTGTTCAATTATGTTCACATATCTCAACCGAATTATAACATTTTGCATTTTAAGTTTATGTTAAATGTACTAACATTTTTGAGGTGTCCTTACATTTTCGTTCATAACTTTTGAACCGCTGCACTGTGGCCGAAATCACTGATATAGCGGCGCTTAAGTCAAAATTAAAAAATTAAGATCGATAAATGTTTTTGCACTGCATCGTTTACCTATACTTTACAGAAAAAATTTACGTTTTTACTTTTGTTTTGCTTTCAATATTCGCACAGCTGTAAGCTGTCAAATATACATTTTCTGCAGCAAGTGTATTAAAGGAATTTGGGGCCTAATTACTCAGTGAGTTTTTCTTGACACTATTAAGTCAATTGCTTATACATTTTGAGCCAAAAAGTTTTAATTGAAAGTAAAAGGTATGTTTTAAGTAAAAAATAAATGTTTGTGGCCTGTGTGTATCTAGTTTATTATTAGTGCATTAAAGAAGTTGACATTTGTGATATAAACTATAGTTTCATGGACTGCAACTTTTGAAATTCGATCGTATTCGGTCCAATTTCTGTTTTGTTTATTATTTTAGGTTATTTTTGTTGTGACGTTTCAGTATGGCGTGCTAGTTCGCGCAAGTTGTTCGGTTTTTAGGGTTCATCTGCCTGTCCAAATAAACAGTATAAACGCGATACAGACCACAATTTTCAATCTATTTGGCTAAAATTTGAAATTTAAGATTTTTGTCGAAAGAACAAAACCTATTAAATTGTTGACAAAATCGGTCCATGTTATCCCATAGCCCCCATGTTAATTTCCCCTTCCAGTTTTACTTAAAAACTCTAACAATAGTATTTTAACAAATATCCTCTTGAAATTTGACTATTAAATGTTTTTTGTAGCCATAAATAATCACTCTTAATTTTAACGGAATCGAAACATTTTAACTTCTAGTCCTCATACAGACCACCCTCCCGATATTCACAAAAATTTCCCAAAATACATAAAAACACTGAAATAAATAAATATGGTTAAAAATTAAATTCTTTTTAAGTTTTATAATCACAAATATGCTTGGGCTTTATTATTTTACATTTACGAATTAAGCGCCGCTAGATTGGGTGTTTCGGCCACTGTGCACTGGACCGATTGAGCTAAAATTTAATACCAAACAGACCTGGGGAACGGCAAAGATACATGCCAAGTTTCAGTATTCTTATTATTGCCTTTGTCGAAAGTTATCGTGTTTTTTATCTCGTAAATTCGCGAAAAACCCTTGCCGAAATTTACTCGTTTGCTCATAACTTGACCGATTTGGCTGGATTGCAATACCAACCTGACCAGGTAAATAACCAACATATATGCCAAATTTCAGTAGCCTCTGCAAAGTCTTTCAAAAGTTAGCGTGTTTTCTACGGACGGACAGACAGACGGACGGACATCGGTAGATGGACTTAAAATCGATCGAGGATTATGAATATATATACTTTATGGGGTCCTAGACCAATATTTCGATGTGTTACAAACGGAATGACAAACTTATATATATCCTCTATCACTAGAGTGGAGGGTATAAAAAGTTTTTGCCAAAAAACCAAAAAAAAAAAATAGGAAAATAGGAAAAATGTCCCAAAATCTAAAATTTTTCTGTATTAAAAAAGGATTTGAGACTTGTTTTTACAGGAAAAAGGTCGCAGAACCTAAATGAAAAAGGCCTCAGATCCTCTGAATTTCAGACTTCTCTTATAGGAAAAAGTCCCGGATTTTAAAAGTTTTTCGAAAGGAAAAGGTCTCAAAATCTGAAAGTTTTTCTGTTGAAAAAAAGTCTCAGAAGTTAAAACTTGTTCTATTGAAAGAATGTTTCAGAATCAGAGGCTTATTTGAAAGGAAAAAGGTCTTCGACTTATAGATTTATCCCATAAAAAAAAAGTCTTAGAGTCGATACTTTTTCTATAGAAAACAGGTATCAGAATTAAGACTTTTTCTATAGAAAAAAGGTCTCTGAATCTGAGACATTTTATTTCGGAAAATTGCCAGAATCTTAGACTGCATAAGAAAAAGGCCTCAAAATATGAGAATTTCTCTAGGAAATGGTCTCAGAATCTCAGACTTTTTCTATAGGAAAAAAAGCCTCAGAGTCTGAGCCTTATTCTATGGGGAAAAAGGTCTTAGAATTTGAGACTTTTTCCATTGAAAAAAGTTCTCAGAATCTAAAACTTTTTCCATACGAAACAAATCTAAGAATCTGACACCTTTTTTATAGAAAAAAATTCCCAAAAAATGCTTAAGAGTATGAGACTTTTTCTATAGGAAAAAAATCTTAGAATCCGAAAAAAATTCTTAGAATCACATTGTCTTATTGGCGCCCAACATGGGGCGCCAATAAAACGATACGTGTCTTTTCGAATTCAAAATTATTCTGATTTTATTTATTTTCAACTTTCAATTTACAAAAATATTAAAATCAAAGATAAATTGTTTTCCAAAATTTAAACAAATAGTAACAAGTATTTTATAAAATTTACAGAGATGGGACTTTATAAATACAGGAGTCCAACATACAATTGAAGGGTTTGCTGCAAAAACTTGATAAGCAACATTTTATTTTTTGGTGTTTTTTGCATGCTACTGATGTTCCATTGACAGATTTTTGGCAGAAGTTTTGCTTAAACCCTTCGTACAAGTATCTTGATAATGAAAGTTCTGCAAAAGTTTTATTTTCTACATTATTTCAAAAGTTTTAAGGCAAAACCCACCATAAAATGAAATGTTGCTTATTGAGTTTTTACAATAAACCCTTCAATTGTATTTCAGAAACTATCAATTGTATTTCAGAAATTTTCAATTGTATTTCAGAAATTATCAATTGTATTTCAGAAATTTTAAATTTGTATTTTATCAAATATCAATTGTATTTCAGAAGTTATCAATTGTATTTCAGAAATAATCAATTGTATTTCAGAAATTATCAATTGTATTTCAGAAATTATCAATTGTATTTCAGAAATTATCAATTGTATTTCAGAAACTAACCTAGGTTAGTTTCTGAAATACAATTGATAATTTCTGAAATACAATTGATAATTTCTGAAATACAATTGATAATTTCTGAAATACAATTGATAATTTCTGAAATACAATTGATAACTTCTGAAATACAATTGATATTTCCTCAAATACAAATTTAAAATTTCTGAAATACAATTGATAATTTCTAAAATACAATTAATAACTTCTGAAATACAATTGATAATTTCTGAAACACAATTGGAAAAGGTGTAGACCGACATCACTTAAAAATAATCTTAGAATCGACCATGGATCAATAGTATTTATGCTTTAGGGGATCCTAGACTCATGTTTCGATTAGGTACACACGGAATTACGAAGTGAGATGAAGTGTGGTTGGAATTTATAAAAATGCATTTAAGCGCTTTATATTCTTTACCGGCATTTTAATCTGCCAAAATGTTAGCATTACTAGAAGGAAAAAAAATGAGCAAAGAGCGCGCAAATCGAGAACATCAATCAGTTTTTCCGTTAACACGTACAGTGTTGCCAGCTATTTTTTTTCGTTGACCCCCCAAAAAATAACAAAATATTTCCATAAATCCCTAAATCAAAAATTGTTTTTTTTCGTTAGCTGCCATTTAGTCGCACAAAGTCCGCCAACTCTGGGGATAAATTCTCAAGTCTGGTAGGTCGAAAATTCGTATGTTTAATAAAAAAAATAAATCGTGTGCATAGAAAAACGAAATAGCCACATTGTATGTTGTTTTATATGTTGTACTTCTCAAAAACTTCTCTTAGCCAAATTATATTCATGGGTATTCGTTAAGAATCGGAACAGCCAACAACAACTAAAAAACAAACACACACATTTCGTATTCAAAATAATGCTCTTCCACTTCCACACTCAAAAGGAAGTGGCACAAAAAGAACTAAAAAAGTAGAAAATATACAACCAAAAATAACAGCAAAAAAGTGCATTCTTTAATTTAAAGAATTTTTTTTAAAGAAGAGAAGCCCTAAATAACTTTCTAAATTTATACAAAATTTAGTAGATCCCAAAAATTAAAATAGTTTTTTAAACACAATTACATTACAAGATTTACATTAAAGTTTATTCACACGTGAGAAGCAGGTATTTTTTTTTTGTTTCAAATAAAGTTGAGTACATATAAATTTGACTATTTGTACAATTTGTTTAATGGAGAAATGAAAG
Organism: Pegoplata infirma; assembly: GCA_963921195.1. NCBI lineage: Eukaryota > Metazoa > Arthropoda > Insecta > Diptera > Anthomyiidae > Pegoplata > Pegoplata infirma. The sequence goes on along the minus strand of OY992540.1, from coordinate 27,029,216 downwards.
TATTCAAAATTCGTTTAAATTAAAAAAAAAAAATTGTATACAATATCGAAAATAATATACAACCGCGTGTGTAGTCTCAAAATAAGATTTACGTAGTTTTCTAAATTTATCCATTCGAATTCGTTTGATAAACAATGCCAAAACATTTTTTAATAGCACATTTTTCTTTGGAATACATATTTTGAATATTAATCAAATTTTTCTTTTTTAAGAATTGCCATTTTATTTATAATTAAATTTAGTTTTTTTTTTTTAATTTAAAATAGATTGTTTACAATAACTTTTTTTAATGTTTTAATGATTAATCCCAATTGTGGCTATATTTAAAGAAGTTTTATGATTAATTTCAAAATATTTTTTCAAAATTATAACAACAAATATAAAAATTCAATCAATGAAACGATAAGACCTTTACTGAATTCAATAATCAATAACACAATGAAGATTCAATATAGTTGAAATTGAAATTTGTATTTGTCTGAAATTTGTTTTAAAACATTTTTTTTAACAAATTTTTTTTTAAAACAAAAAAAATTTTTATCGAAATTTTGATTTTATGAATTTTATTGGGGCTTTACTAAATGAGAAAATCTAAAAAAATCAGGTGACAACATAGGCTAAGTGTAGATGTCGACAACTTTTGAAATTTGCCACGCTTCCATCATCAGCACTTCTTCGATTGCCACACACCTAATGTGTATCAGATTAAAATTTGACATATAAATGAATTTTAAACTGATTCCCGGGAATACCGGTATTCCCGGTTCCAGTTCAGACGGTATTTCCGGTATTCCAAGGACTACCGGTACATATATTTTGTTAAATTTTGTACAAATAAAATTTTTTCTTCGCTTTAAGCTTGATTTACATGTTAACTACCCTTGACTACCCTTATCTACTATTTCCCAGTATTGGAGGATAACAATTGTCAAATTCAAATAATTTTTCATACAAAATTATTTAAACCCGGCAAACCGTATTACCAATACTGGTAAATAGTAGATAAGGGTGGTCAAGGGTAGTTAACGTGTAAACTGCCCTTAACCAAAAAAAAATACGAAACATATGAAAACACCATTTCCATTTTTTTTTATAAATTGAAGAAAAAAAATAGTTACATGATTTTTTAAAAATTTTACGAACACAACTTAATATTTCTGAAATACAGATTTTTTAAATTTTTTATGGTATAGTATTTTTTTGTTTTTGAGAACCGGTACCAGGATCTGAACCGGGAATACCGGTATCGCCGGGAATATATCTAGAACCGGGAAACCGGTACCAGTATCGGTAATACCGGTATTCCCGGGAATACCGAGAACCGAGAAATGGGGGGCACTAATTTGAAAGCCAAGCCTTTTATAATATGGATATTAGGCTCATTTAATAGCCTTTAATAGCCTACAATAGTATTTATGGGGGCTTGGTCTTAACATCGACTGATTTTTTTCCAATTTAAAACACTCAGAAAAACAACTCTGTCGAAAAATCTGTAAAACAACTTTCAATTTGAATAAGCAAACTTTTAGCATATTTTTCTGCTGAAATGCATATTTTAACTGAATTCTCTGTCATTTAGTTCTAAAAAAATAACAGAAATTAGATGATTATTTTTAGAGTTTGCAAAACGATTAAAATCGTAATCGCGATTAATCGCACTAATTAATCGACAAAAAATCGTAAATCGTAATCGTAATCGACAAAAAAAATCATGCGATTACGATTAATCATTTTCTTTAAAACACACTGTTTTTATAACGAATTTAAATCAGTTTCAAATTTTATTGGAACAGATTCCTTTTGCAATAGATTCTTGAATATATTCTACGGCAATCACAACAAAATTTTCTATGTAAAATTATTTTTCCAAAAAAATATTTTTCAAAACACAATTTCAAACAAAAATCATTGATTCTGGAATGTTAAGTAGAATCGATTGCAGGATAATATGATGCGTTCTGGAACCGATTATTTGGAACGGAAAATGTTGCTGGGTTGACCCACGATTCATTTAACTTGTTTCCGATTTTTCTTTCCTTTTTTCGCGTAAGAGTCATACAAGTATAAAGTAAAATTTAAATTCTGATCTTAGTAAGCAATAAATTAGCTTTTTAAAATATATATTTTGAGGATGTTTATTCTGGCTCGAGGTCATTATTTTCTTTACTAATTAAAACCATGATATTCTCATAGCATAATTTTCAAGAAAATTATTTTTTGTTTTAAATTTATTTATGTTGGTCATTTTTGCAAGACTTAATCGACACATGTTTCGGAATTTGTCAGATTCCATTGTCAAGATTATTTAGCAAAAATAGAAACGATTTACTACAAAGTAGCAAACGAGTCTAATGACAAATCGTTTGTGCACAAACTAAAATATTAGTACATATTCGACTCTATCCACAATGGGAATTAAAAAGACGAAGAAATTGTACAATTTATTTAAAAAGCTTTAACCAAATCTGTCGAAAAATGTATTTTTTTTCAAACCTTGACCGTTTTTTGCCGACTGAAGAGGCCCTTGAATAATTTTTGCTGAACTGAAAGCAGCTTTTGGAAAGGAATCACGAGTCAAAAAACGCATCCAAACCACCTGAATTCAGGGATGATTTCTGTGGGAATTGTCACAGTTTAGAGCACTCTCACAGATAAAGATACTGAAGATCTCTTTGCAGAGTTTATTAAATCTTATATTTTTTTTTTTTTTCAAAAATCATTAGTTATCATTAAAAAAAATTTTAAGATGTCAAAAAGGAAAGCTTGTTTGAAATTTTATCAAAAAAATTATATTATAAGTTTTTAAACAAAAAAATCTTAACAAAAACTTCGCTCTTTCGATGCGCTATTATATATGAAAAATATTTAGAATACCAAAATCTCGATTTATTTTTGCTGGGGATTAATTTTTGTATTTACGTGCGTTCTGAAATGTAAATTTTAAAATATTTTTTTTATTAAATCAACTGCTACTCAAATTATTTAAAAAATTCGATTAATCGATAATCGCGATTAACGGCAATTTTTTAAATCGTAATCGCGACTATGAAATATCTCGATTATTTGCAAACTCTAATTATTTTGCTAATTTTACAGAAAATTATAGTTAACTTGTTTTCAAGAAAATGATTTAAGATTTTTTTCAAAGATTTAAAAAAATAAAAAATTTGTTAAAAAACTTCATAACTAAAAATTAACAGTTTAAAAAAAACTTTTTCTTGAAAAAATTACAATCGCTTTCGTATAAGTTGAAAAAAACTTTATGCTTAAAATCTTTTTAAGTCCCTTTTACATCAATAAAATACATTTTAAATGCTTAGATTGTTTATCTGAAATCAGCAGATTTGTATGCTAAAATCAGTAGATTTTTCTGCTTAAATCAACAGATTTTCCAGCTCAATTCAGCAGATTTTACCGCATTTTCAGTGTTTTTAATTTTCCGGGATCCCACAAAAAAAATCCCCGGAAATCGGGAAATCCAAATACCGGGATTTCCCGGGAAATCCGGAAAATGTGTTTTAAAATTTTTTTTTTTTTAATTTTAACAAAAAATCATAATAATTGGTAGGAAAAAATGTATGAAAAATTTGTTCCCAAGTTTTTATAACTGCTTTGAACAGGAAGTTTCTTTTAAAATTCGGATACTTATAAGGACATAACCAAAAAAAGGACATTTTGAACTTTATTATAATGTCCTGAAGGTATCCTAGATCGTATCGATCGTATCGGATTTCTTGCAAAAGTTAGGTATTTTTATTGGGAATTCGAATAAAAAAAATATGACTAACTTTAACATACACTTTTTCAATATTAAAAAAAAATTTCTGTTTTGAGGGCTTGGTTCACAAAAATGGAAATGCCTATATCTCGAGAAGGCGATTTGATACAATTTTTCTGATGACAGATTCGTGTTTAGGAGGCCAAAATACTTTAGAAAATGTATTCAAAATGTCTGTGCAAAAACCATGTAGAGTGTAATTTTACGAAAAAAAAATATTAGATTTCGTAGTTCCATTAAAAAATTTAATTTTTTTTCTATGACAAGATCTTTTTAGTTTTTTTTTTTTTTTTTTTGAAAAAACGTGTTTCTTTAAAAACAGATACTTTATTTAAAAAATAAGGACAATTTACTTTTTAAAATGTCAAAATATTCACAACTGTGCTAGCGACTGTTCTATAGAAGAAAATAAACGAATTATTTTTTTTTTTATGAAAATATCGCACAAGTTTTTTTAATACATATGAGGCATTCCACACCAAATGTCCCGCTACAGAAAAGACATGTGTCCCGTAAATTTCTGAATTGGTTGTTTGGATAGCCCAATATGGAACTAAGAAAATTGCGGTCTTGGTTTTTCAAATTTTCAAAAACTGGGCTAAGGAGGCGTGGTCAAATATTGGAAAAATGGTCAAATTTGTGACGAGTTGCGTTGATTAAATATTTATCACATTAAAACGGAATGCACCACAATCTCAAAAATTTACATTCTTATATAGTTTTGTATGGGCTATCGATTAAATTTTTTTTTTTTGAAAATTTTCAGAACCCGTTCTGAAATTTTCCATTTTTTTTTTAATTTTTTTTTTTAAGTTTAGATGTTTGTCCATCCATACAAAAAAATCAGAAACGCGTTTTTCTCGAGAAAATCGCATTTGAATTTTAAATTTCATAAAATTTTGTAATTTGCTTGTATTTTCTTGTTTCAACAGTGCGTATGAGTAATATTTATGCATGCCTTCTAAGCCCAGTTTTTGAAAAATTGAAAAATCAAAAACGCAATTTTCTAAGTTCCATATAAGTTTATGGAACTACGGACATTTGTTTTTTTTTTTTCGCTGGACATTTGGTGTGTAATGAATTATATGTATTTATTAACCAAATATGTGTGTTAAGTATCAAACAAAATGTTTCCTAAAATTTTAATTGTTTCAAATTTTGTATTTTATTTAACAAAAAAAAAATCAAAACAAAATCAGCTGTTTATGGTTTGTTAGTCATGGCATTCGAATGTTCGTAATGATGTGAAGAAAAATCGCAATTTAAGTGCCAAATAACAAAAACAAATTTAAACATAAAAAAATCATGTTTGTGTTGTTAAAATAATTATAAAAATTCAGAAAAACAAAAACAAAAAGTTTGACTAAATGTGACAAATTGCTAAAACGTTAAAAAATAAAATTAAAAAATATTAAAATTATGAAATTAAAATTATGAGACAATTCGTTTCAAATTAATTTCAAAATTTATGATGTAAAAAATTATTTTTTTCTTTTTTTTTAAATTTATGTAACAGTTGTATGAACGTTTGTGAAATCCCTTAATAATTCCAGGATTACAGATTACCTAGAAGCGAATGTATGAGTAAAAAATATCATTTACAAGTACATGTACCAACCCGGAATCTACACCTAAGAGAAATATGTTATAAGAGAAGACAGAAAGTATGGAAAACAAAAAACAACAAATGTCAAATGGGTTTCCTCAGAACTTCTCTCAGAACATATTTCTCTCAGGTGTAGTTTCCAGATTATTAAGGGGCAAGATGTCAATCGAAACATAATTTTAAAAAACAGTTGATTTTTTATGGATTATTGAAAAATCGCCTCCAATTTGTAATTCTGTAAATTTTTCACCTGCGCAATAATTTATATTAATCATGATGTTTACGACGTTAAATATTTTAAACAATTTTGACACAATGATTTATTTAATTCTTGTACCTCGATTCGATGCCAATTGACCACCTTCTATTTGATTTTTATTTTTTTGTTTTTCTAAGAGAATTTGTCTTGTATTGTGTTCAAAACCTAAACATTTTTGGCAGCCTTAACTAACTTCCTCCTACTAAACGACAATTACAAAGTGAAAAACTACGTCACTTTTTAAATTTTAAGGCCTTTATTCATAATACTTAAAGTGTACTTAAAGTAGGTTTATTTGACAAATATTTATGCAATATCAGTCAAATAAACCTACATTAGATTTAATTTACTCATTATGAATAGCCCAGTAAAACTATTTTTAAAATAAGCAATTAATCGAAATGACAATCAAAAAATTTACACAAAACAGCCTTAAAGACAGATGAGTTACAAGATTTCTAAAATATTACAATACATTTTTAAATGCATGAACATAAATTTTAAAAATTTAATTAAATGTTTTTTTTTTTTGGGGAATTTATAAATACAATTTAAACTAAAAATATAACCAATTAATGATTATTTATTTTATTTTTTTGTTTTTAGGTTAAAACTACACGTATAACGAAAACGATTAAATCTGGAAGCTCTTCTTCACCAGTTACTCAGACAACTTGTGATATAGAGGAGATTTGGGACGAAGAAATTTTAAAAGAATTGGTAAATATTTTTTTATGTAGTATTAGAGCGGCATTTTTTCTTCAAGTTTTGATTTTTCCAAGTGTCCGGGTGAATTTTTAATCGAAAGGGTTACCCATTTAGTGGTTTCAAAACCGCCGGTCTGGCAAGGCTGACAGCTTTTAAATGTTTGTGGTCTTAAAGGTGCATACAGACGACGCAATATTATGTACAATATTCAATTATATTGATGGTGTGTGGGTAAGATTGACCATTGTACAATCGTCAATATTACCCACACACCTTCAATATAATTGAATATTGTACATAATATTGCGTCGTATGTAGGTACCTTAAGTGTCTTTTATTTAGTGAAAGGTTTACCATTTACAAATATGAATCCTTTAAATAGAGGTACAGAGATATGTATCTACCGTTTTGTAGATCTGGCATCGGCAAGAACACTACTCTACAAAAATCAACTTTTTTTTTGCACAGACTTCTAAAGTACATTTTCTTAAGTATTTTGGCCTCCTTAACACGAAAATGTTATCAGAAAAGTTGTATAAAATCGCCTTGTCGAGATATAGGCATTTTAATTTTTTGTGGACCAAACCCTCAAAACAGACAATTTTTTTAACATTCGAAAAGTGGATGCTAAAGTTTTCCATATTTTTTTATTCGAACCCCAATAAAATTATCTAACTTTTGCAGGAAATCCGGACTCTATACGATCAAGGATACGATCAAGACATTATTAGGAAGTTCAAAATGTCCTTTTTTGGTAATGTCCTTATAAGTATCCGAATTTTTCAAGAAACTTCATGTTTAAATCAGATATGTTAAGCAGACACTCCAATAAAGAGAAGGCGATTTGATACAACTTTTCTGATGACAGATTCGTGTTTAGGAGGCCAAAATACTTTAGAAGATGTATTCAAAATATCTGTGCAAAACCCGTGTTGAGTAGTGGAATAATTGCCAAAATCTGGTAATACCACACTAAAGTTCGAACGTAAAATAGAGAGGGACAAAAAACAATCTGCATTCTCACTGTATAATTGATATCATTCATCTCGCTCAGATTTTGATTTGTGATACAATTTCGTAAACAATTTTTCAAACGCCATTTGTCGTATATCTATGTACCTCTGCCTTTAACAAGCTAAGAACGCGTAAAAAAAGTTAAAACTTACTACGAAAGTGGCGGGTCAATAGTATTCAATTTTTGAGTATTACGGTGTGATTATGGTCGTCGTAATTTACCTACTGTGCAAGGGATTAGCAAGATTATTAAGAAATTTATCAGATTGGAAGTGTTAAGCTTGATTCACACGTTAACTACCCTTGACCACCCTTATCTAATATTTCCCAGTATTGGGGGACAACAACTGTCAAATTCAAATAATTTTTCATACAAAATTATTTAAATCAGGCAAATCGTATCACTAATACTGAGAAATAGGAGATAAGGGTGGTCAAGGGTAGTTAACGTGTAAACTGCCCTTTACAGATGGGGTCAGACCTGTGCATTATCGCAATGTGCGCACTGCCGAAAATATCCGTCTGTTAGCGAAAGTGTTGCGGATAATCCGAATTTGTCGATTCCACGGCGTTCTCAGCAATTGGACATATTTTATTTGTCATTACACTGTGCAACAAGAAAAATAAGCCTCATTGGCTTCAACGCCAGATGATAGTACACCATCAAATAGACCAAATCACCACAGGGTTTCTTAAAGTCAATTCGGATTTAATTTTTATGACCCACTGAAGTTTTTAATTTTTAAGGCGTTTGGAAAACGTAAAAAAAACTATAATAAAAACACATCAAAACTTCAAAATATAGTTTGATGTCTTCAGTGAAATTGTATGGCGGTTCTTTTCTTACAACAAATTAACCCTTTAACTATAGTTTTAAGGGGTTCATTTTAGTCCTTTTTTAAAAAACTAAGCACAGAAGTCTAAGGGTCATGAAATTAAGCATTTTGCACATGTCGCACAAACTTTCAACCTTTGACTACCCCTAGTGAAATTTTATAAGGAAAATATTTGTAGAACATTTTACCCCTTTAAATGGACGTTTTATTAGACTTCTGTGTTTTGTTTTTTAAAAAGAATTAAAATTACCTCTTAAAATGGCAGTTAGAGGGTTAATCTGTTCTAAGAAAAGAACCGCCATACAATTTCACTGAAGACGTACAAGCAAATTTTTAAGCTCAGATGTGTTTTTTTTATGGTTTTTTGACGTTATCCGCTTTTGATAAAAAATTAAACATTTCAGTGAGCCATAGAAAAGAAATCGGAACTGAATTTGCAAAACTCTTTGGTGATTTTGTCAAATTGATGGTATACTTTCAAAAAATCATACGATTTTACCCCGTTAGACTTTATTTTGTGGGACTATATCAAAGACTGTGTCAACGCGGACAATCCCTAAACTTTTGAACATTTTAAAATCAATATTAGTCAGATAATCGCCGAGATACCGCCAGAAATGTGCGAAAAAGTCTAAAATTACCTCTAAAGGATCGACTGCTGCAACCAATATTGAGGCGGTCATTTAAATGACGTTGTATTTCTGATGTAATGGAAATATCCAAGCATTAAATCCCTTTAAAAGAACTAAAAAATATTTGAGTCCAATCAATTAACCGATCAAAAGTTGTGGATTTTTAAAAAATATGTATTGCGACACATCATATTTCAACCTTGTTGTCATAAGGTCGAGATTTATTGATTTTGATCCGCTGAACACGAATAACAAAAAAATTAAATTGGTCGAATATACAAAATTTTTAAAAAATTATGGGTTTTTCCTTAAGTCAAGAAATTAAAAAAAAAAATTGTAGACCTTGTAGAATCGAAATTTTACCGCACATTCGAAGTCGGAAGAAACACTTTTTCGATATACAAAAAAATGCCGATCCTTTGTAGTATACAACAGTACGACTCTGCTGCCCATAAGTGCCGGTTTTTTAAATTCCATATGGCTGATCCAATACGGCGCTGAACTTTTTTTTAAAGTAATCAGATTTGTTTAAAACTCTACATCAGGGCTTCGCGATCCCTTTTCAATACTTTCAATACAAAAAAAATGTAATTATGTATTTGGGCCAGACCCAAATACATAACTCAACAACAACGATAACTCAACAGAACCTAATGGGGTCAAGGTCCAATTCAGTCCTCAAATGTAAAGTAAGAAAAATCGCCAAGTCATTATAATTTTTTTTCCAATTAAGTTAATTTTCGCATTTTTTAGTTAATTATTTTTTTTTTTAATGTATTATTGGTTTCTTAGAACAGGCTCCGGAATTGATTACTAAGAACCGGAATTCATTACTGTGAACAAATCTTTTATTTTCGTTAGTGTTTTATAGGTTGTTCTTTTCTACCTATATAAAATAGATTTCCCTAAAATCAATTCAGGGCCACAAAACCTTTCTTTAGGTTACCAGTAATGCGATCTATAACTGGTTTTGTGGATCGGTCGATACATTTTTTTCGTTTCTTTAGCAATGATTTTACTTACTATCACTAATAATTATTATTTTTCTCCTTACAGTTGGAACAGGCTAGAACCTACGAAGAGCGTCGTAAAATTCGATCACGTTTGAGGGAACTTATGGCAGACCGTGAAGGTATTTTAATATTGAAATAAAACCAAAAACCTACAAATATGTGCCCTTTATTTTGATAAATGGATTGGATTATAGTTGAAATAGAACTACAGTCGAACCCGGTTATAACGAACTCCGGGGGACCAGTAAGAATAGTTCATTATAAGCAAAGTTCGCTATAAGCGGGGTATATTTTATATCAACCTTGTTTTATTTCCAAAAAAAAATTCATTTCATTGATTTTTTTAGCATAAATAAACTACTAATCGAGAAGAAAATATTAAAAATATAAATAAATTCTTTAAAAATTATAATATTAACCAAAAATTTCTAACTTTTTGTGAGTTCGGTAAACATGATTGCCGCACATTTCAAAATATTTATGGGAGTTCGTTATGAAAAGGTAAATACACATGAAATTGTATTCGTGGGACCATAATAAGCAGTTCGTTTTAACCGAGGATTCGTTATAACCGAGTTCGTTATAACAGAAGTATTTTGTGTGAAAATTGATGCCAAAACGTCGGGACTTTAGAATTAGTTCGTTATAACCGAGAATTCGTTATAACCGAGTTCGTTACAACCGAGTTTGACTGTATTTATTTTTTATAAAATATATTTTTTCAAGATATTTGCAATAAAAAGAATATTTTTTTCTAAATTTTGTTAATGAAAAATATTATACAAATAATTGCGGTAAGTTTTACTTGCTAGCATTGGTACTGTAGTTTTCGAAACAAATTGGTCTTATTCCGGATTCTACACTTTTTAATAATTTTTTGGAAAATATTAAATTCAATGGAAAGTTTTTTATTAACTTTTTAATTGAATCAATTAAAAAATTATCAGTTTTTGCAATTTAAAAAAATTAATTCAACTAACGTTTTATTTAGCAACTATCAAAATATAAATTAAATATTTAGTTTCTTTCATAAAAAATTTTAATCACCTTTTTTTCTGTGTAAGTGATTCGGCGTATATTTTCAAATATAATTCCAAAAGGTCTTTGTCAACAAGATAACACAACCGAAAAAACTATTATTTAATCCATTTCTAAATAATTTCACATTACAAAAATTGTAATAAATTTTTATTTTGACGGTTTTTTCCTAATAAGTAGATGGCATCACTGCAAACAGTGGTGGTTCGATATATACAGTGACGAGCAAAAGTGTAACAGGGTTCACATTGCTTAGATAATCTGCTCTATATTTTAAACTACACAAGATAAAGTATTGAAGTTTTTTGATAATTTTATTAGTTAATTGATCAGAATTTATAAACATTATCGAAAAATGCTGTAAAATTTTTTATAAAAAAAATATAGTAAAAATTCCATAAAAAGGCAAGTGTTACATTATTGCACTCATGATTTTTTCTACATAAATCTTTAGGACAACTTTTATATTTCGCGCATATAGACCCGGATTTTGCAATTTTTTTATAAAACTTAATAAATAACATAAAAATAATTCATTTGTTGAAAAGAAATTTTGGGTAAACATTATTTTTAACTCAAAAGTCCGTCCTTTTTACGTTTTTTGGGGAACCACGCATATTAATCAAGCTAAGAATTTGCAGAAATTTTTTTTTTTTTTTTTAATGGTGTTTATATCAGGCGATAATAGAGACCATTTATAAAAAATTTCGTAAATGGAGTGTTGCTTTTGCAATTAGTAAAAAAAAAGTTATTGTGTACTGGGGTTGGGTTTCTGCAGGAATTTCAAATATTTTTGCCGAAATTCGACATTTTTTGGCTGAATAAAGGCCAATTTTGCCTCAAGAAGTGTTTTCTTAATTCAGCCGTAAATAAATCAACAAGTTATATCACCAGTTGATCATAAATTTTGTTAAGAATGGGTTTATGCCATTTAAAACCACTATCACATTTCGTGGTTTTGGACATTATCCTCGGGGTAGTGCCATAGTGTCAAATTATCGAATCAGAACGCAATCTTTGGAGTTAATTTTTTCAGAATAAACAAAAATAAATAATGTTTAATAAATAAAAGTCTTTTGCTGCTCTTATCATTGGACGAAATTCACTAATTCAATTTAGGTACCCCAAACAATAATTTTAAATAGGGATTTAATAATAACTACATTCTTTATAACAATATTGTCAATCTACTGATGATTTTAATTGACGATATATTTAAGACCGAATATAGAAAAAACATCATCGGCCAGAATTGGCTCGTATTCATCCGAAAAATGTTGAATATCTGCAAAAATATTTGAAATTCCGCCAAAAACCCAAATTGAGTACCCAATAAAAAAATTGTATTAATTGAAAAATAAACAAACCACTTATGAATTTGATTATAAATGGGCTCTACTATCGCCGGATATAAACGCCATTCCAAAAAAATAATGTCTGTATATTCTAAGCTTGAGTAATACGTGTGGCTCTCCTAAAATCGTTAAAAGGACGGACTTTCGAGTTAAAAAAATGTTTAGCCAAAATTTCTTTTCAACAAATGAATTATTTTTATGTTATTTATTAAGTTTTATAAAAAAATTGCAAAATCCGGGTCTATATGCGCGAAATATAAAAGTTGTCCTAAAGATTTATGTAGAAAAATCATGAGTGCAATAATGTAACACTTGCCTTTTTATGGAATTTTTACTATATTTTTTTTATAAAAAATTTTACAGCATTTTTCGATAATGTTTATAAATTCTGATCAATTAACTAATAAAATTATCAAAAAACTTCAATACTTTATCTTGTGTAGTTTAAAATATAGAGCAGATTATCTAAGCAATGTGAACCCTGTTACACTTTTGCTCGTCACTGTAGATCATTTTAAATAAAAGCTCTAATTCTGTTTATAAATATAAAACCACCACTGTTTGCAGTGCTGCCAGATTTTTACTATAGAAAAACGGCCAATGTTTAAAAAATATGTTTATTCAAATAAGGGGCACTTATTAACACGAATAAAATCTATCATTTTTACAAAGTAGAATTATGTAAATGGTGTTGGGATACATATAATTATTTACCAAAATTATAGTATTTACTTATAAATTCTACCGATAATTATTTAAATTTTAATATATTTACTCCATTCTAGATATAAAATTTACCTAAAGATCAAAATAAATATTTGATTTTGGATTTAGAAAAAAAATAAATCAATTTTTATTTAAACTAGGTATTACTTTATAAACATAGAGACAGAGAGGGTGAAGAAAAGATTCAGAGAGATGTAAGCATTCATATCATGTTGTTGTCACATTTCAAAACTATTCACTTGTCTTTTTTGGAAAAAATTTACGTGATGGTCTCTTGTCATTTTACTATTTTCCCCCTTTTTTAAGGTGCCTTGGGCAATCAAACTTGTCGTACAGCATAAAAAATACAGCACACATTTTTCATATATGCTAATACGCAAACTAGCTGTTTATCAGGTCTGATAGTCTAAGTGCCCTTTCTTTACCCCCCCTTTACACGATCGAATACTAAGAAAATTTATCATTATCATCATCTGTCCGTTATGGTATCCGTATTCGTTCAAAAATTTCATTAGTTATTTTTTCAATGTTAATTTGTTTTTTAAAGTTTCGTAATAATGGCCTTTTGACGGCCATTAAAAACACCTCAATTAATGGACGTGTTGTGTTCACTATAATTTCCCTGTTCTTTTTTGTACCATTTTCTTTTTTGCTGTATTTCAAAGCCTATTTTTTTTTAATCGCTGGTTCATAAAATTTCCCTTGTATCTAGAAAAGAATAAAAGCCAGGCTGGCGAAAAAGAAGTTAAGCCATCTACCGAAACAACAACGACATCAAATGTTCAAGAAGAGGATAGTAGCAGTGCCAGCGAATATGAGGAAATTATTGAAGAAGTAACCGATTATAGTGAATCGGAAGCAGAAACAGATGATAAAAAATCAGAAAATAAAGAAGTAGAAACAACAAAGCAAACTGAAATTAAAGAAGAAGTAAAAGAAAATCCAAAAGAAACTAAATCGGCTAAAAGTGAAACTAAACCCGATACTTCCGAAGCTTCATCCTCTGATGAGGAAACTGTTAAAGAAGACGTTTCCAAACAAGAAGTTGAAACTAAAAATGTAAAAGAAGTGGAATTAAAAACAGAAACTAAAACCAAAACAGTTGAAGAAGTTAAAGAAGTTGAAGACGTTAAAGACGTCAAAGAAGTTGAAGACGTTAAAGAAGTTGACGAAGTAAAATCGGAAACGAAAAAAGTAAACGACAACGATAAAACTGACAGCTCTGCAAAGGGTGAGTCTTTAATGCCCTTGTTGCAAGATATATTGCATCAGACTGTGTCACAAGGAGGCACTAGTCAGCAACAGTCAAAAACAACAACAAACAGTCAAAAACTGAAGTCGGTACAAAGTAGCAATAATAACAGTAAAACAACTGGTGGCATTAAATCAAAAACCAGTAGTGAAAATAGTAGTATGCACGTTCCGTATAATAAAACTTCCTCTACTGCACCAAAAACCAGTCAAAAAAATCCAATTGTGACGGTACAGACTGCAGGCAGGGTAGACTCTTCGTCAATTAGTAATAGTAGCAATAATAATAATAGTAGTAGCAATAGTAATAGCATAATTAGTAGTAACTCGGTAGCCGTAGGTAATAATAGTCCAAGACAAGTAGATAGATTAGGTGTGCCTCAAAAAGAAGATTCTGGTACAGAGAGTGGGGAAGATTTACGTTTAATTGCGGCTGGTCTGCGTGATCAATTACAAATTCAAAGTGATTCAAATATAATAGAAGACGTTACGTGTGCTCTGAGTCGCTTGGAAAATTCGCTCAAAGAGGGCAAAGATATAACGGTAGATACGGAAAAGCGTAAAGCTTTATTGGCTTTGGTGGCACGTTTGCAAGCTGGTCTTACATCACCCGAAAAATTAGCCGAAATTGCTGCAGCCATGTCTGAATTAGATGGCAATGAAGGCCTCTATGGTGAAACATCTTCACCTGAGGCCGATGCTCATCGCTCGAATCGGTCACGTTTTGCCAAGAGACGTACTCGTATTAATCGTCATACTGTGGGTGTGAGTCGTGAAGAATTGGCTGATGCTAGACGTTACATGGAAGATATGATGATGATGAGTAATAACAATATATCGCAAAGTACTACACCAGAAGCTAACAACTCAAACAATACCTCACCGCCACAGTGGTATCCTCTTGAAAAGAATGCTTCTACAGGAGCTATATTAAAGCCACCATCTCCAAGTATTCTACAAAGGCCAAAACAATTTGTACCCGAAGCGATTACTCCAAACTTACCAAAGAGTAATAATAAATTGTCTGTTAACAATGGGAATAAACGAAGACCACTATCCGGAGAATATTCGGTTAGTTTTCAACCTCAAGTAAGTTATAAAGAAGATGAGTCAACGAAAATTGAATTAAATGAGGTAAACCAAAATAGAGTTAAACAAGATAGTCCTCCCGATGATGGCTCAAAATTCGCTCGATTTTCCAATAAGAAGCATTTAATGAAACGTGCCAATACCATAGATATAGCCAAGACTCAGAAATATATCTCAGAGTTTGATACCGATTCGGATGCTGAAGACAAGGGACCCTATTTGGGTCTTAAGCGCACGGTTCAAGTTAGTGTTAAGAAACGTGTACAAACTGTGGTACCTCCGTTCGAACCCAAAACTGAAAATGATAGAAAATTTTTGGCTTTTATTAACAAGCAAAGTGATAAACCCGGTTTGGGTTGGACTACCTCTAGATCTGTATCTAATTGGAGCAATAAATTTGGTTCGATTAAAAATACTTTTGAGGGAGGTTTAGTTAGCAAACCACCTCAGATACCTCACCATGTTGCCCCTACAAAACCATATCAAGCAAATAAACTTTTCAGTCACCAGGTAACAAATAATTCTGCTACTCCCTATGTTACCACAAACCAACAAATTGCTCAAAGATTACAACAAGAAGCTGAACGTCAAGCCGAAGAACGGCGTAGGAAGTTAGAAAGAGAACGTTTGGAATATGAGCGCAGAGAACGTGAAAAATTGGAACGTCAACGACAACAAAGGGAGAGACAAGAAAGAGAACGCTTAGAAAGAGAGTATTTTGAGAGGCAAAGAAGAGAACAAGATCAAATAGCCGCTGCCCAACATGCTGCTATACTAAGAGAACAAGAACAATTAGCAAAGGCTCAACAACAAGCAGCCATGAATGTGAATGCGCCTCAACCCATGCCTATTAATGAGTTTAAACATGCTCCTCAATCGGTATTTAGACCAATTGATAATGGTGAAACTTACGCTAAACCCATATATAAGCCAATACCTCAACTACCTATGAATTCTAACAATTGGCAAAATTTAACATCACAACCCAGGGCAGTAAGTAGTAATAATTTAACTCCCACATCTCCTGGACAATATGGTGGTAACACAAGACCTGATAACTCATTTATTACCTCGCCAACACCTTCCTCAAGATCTCCTATAGGGTTGCCTTGGGCTTCTAGGCCCACAGTGGATAGTAGTAGTTTTAAATCCAAAGCTAATAGATTTGAGGAACGCTCCAAATATGATAATGTTGGCAATGGAGGTCCCTTCCTTCAAAGACATAACTCATTGCGTTCAGCTAATGGCAATAATCAACAAAATGAAGAATTTAGAAAACGTCCATCCCTACCCAACACTTGTGATCCTTATAGTGTTAATAAATTAGCCCAACTTCCAGATCCCTTGGCTTACTTACCACCACCACAAAATATTTCATTCACCTACAATGATTTAAAACCAAAGGTGACCTATCAAAGTTATCCTTGTTTACCGACGGCTGTGGTTGACAATGTAAGAGAACCAGATTATCATAGATCTCGAGAAGATTCTCTAACTGATCCTCATTCAGTACCATTGGTATTAACTTCAAGCAATCCTTCATATTGCCCACCTCAACAACAAACGTTAGCACAGCCTCGTTTACCACGACAATTTGATATTGTTAGTCCTTTGGATAGTGCTCCAACCAGTCCCAGTATAATGTTACAAACAGATTGTACAGACGATGATGTAGATTCTGATAATCTTTTGGAATATCATGCAGTTAGCCGAGTTATGGCTAAGCCTCAAAGTCAGACAGCCGTTACGGTAGGTCGACGTACCGGTCATGCTAGTGATGATGAGTTATATGGTAAAAATTCAAGAGCTGCAAGAAATCTTTTAAGTACCATGAAGAATCTCGGTAACCCTAATGGTGACAGAAAACAAAGACCTACTATGCTTAAACGATCGGAGCAAGTAACCTCACCTAAACTTTGTCTATCACCAGATGGACGTTCCTATCAAGCACCGTTAGTAGAACCTTTATTCCCAGATGTTACCAACTTTGAAGCAAATCGCCAACCTTTGTATGTGGGGCAAACTAAAAAACAACAAGCTCCACCAACATTTAAGCCAAAGTCAGAATATGAAACTAAACCTCGCACACAATTAAATATGTATAAAAGTTTAGAAAACCTAAATAGACAACCCCATGCAAATCATAATAATTATGTGCCACCAATGCAGATCCCACCACAACAACTACAACCTGCCCCTCTACCCGCTAAACCTTATGCAAGTGAGAATCAGTCTTCATATGTGGTAACTTATCCCATTGAAGATACCACTGATGATGAAGATTATAGCCGTCATAGTCAAAAGAAGATGATGCCACCAAAAACTTTAGATTTAAGGAGACAACGTAATATATCAGAGAATTCTACGGGTAGTTCTACCACAGCTTCAATGTCATACAGCCAAAATTTACCATCACCAAATACGAGTTGGACAGCTAATCCTATAATGTCAGATGACTTTAGCAATTATCAAAATGTGGGGGGTCAATATCAAACCCAACCACGTGTACAACCTCAAGCTAGTGTTAAAGGTTTAAATCAAACACTCTCTGAGGAAGCTTATACCTATCAAAGGCAAAATCAAGGAAAAATGCCCACACAAAATCAATTTGGGCAAGCATCTCAATTGCCAACGGATTATCTGAGAACACCAACTTATGAAGCTCAAGTGCAAGTTCAAGGAACAACAATGGCAGCCCAACAACCTTCGATGCCGGGATACGAAGCTCAATCTCAAAGGCCATTGCCAACACAACAACACTCAATGCCGGCATATGAAGCTCAAGTGCAAATGCAAGGAACAACGATGGCAGCGCAACAACCTTCGATGCCGGCATACGAAGCTCAATCCCAAAGGTCATTGCCAACACAACAGCATACTCAGCCATCATCATTACCATCTTACGAAGCTCCATCTCAAAGACAATTACCAACAATGGGAATTCAACAACAGCAATATCAACCAATTTCACAAATCCCACTCACCCAAAACTCACCGTACGACTCTCCCTCTCAGAGACAATTACCAACAATGCCAGTACAACATCAGCCAGTAGCACAAACTCAACCTTTATTGCAAACGCAAATCCCAACATCACCACATGAAATTCAACCCTCAGGTCCATTACCAACAATGGGAGCTCCACAACCTGCTGCTACACCAATTCAAAAAACTCCCACTCAAAAGAAAATCCCTACATCACCCCAACCTAAAAAGCAACAACATCAAACCCCTCCAATCCAAGCACCTTCTAAACAAAAGAAGGCTTATGAAGCACAACCACAACGAGAATTACAGACATTGGCATCTCAACAGCAACAAACTGCTCAAAGCCACCAAGTTGTAACTCAAAAGCAAACATCCAACAAATCAACTTATGAAGCTCAATCTCAAAGAAAATTTACATCAATGTCCACGCAACAGCAAACACGAACCCAAAAACCTCCAATCACCCAAAAACCTACAGATTATCCCAAACCCATTCAACAAACCAAGCAAATCTCACAAACTACCACTTCAACAACCACCACCGCCAATAAAAAATCATTAGCAAGTATGAGAAAATCCGTTAGTGAAGACCACCATACTGATCGGGAACAGACAGTTATAAACCCACAAAACTCTAATATTTCCCAAGAAATGATAACAAAATTAGATCAACAACGGGAACGTGTAAATAACGAAATACGACGCAAGAGTTTGGGAAATGCTTTAGATTATCAAATGGAAAAACAGGCTAGATATGAAACACACGAAAGTGAAATTTATAAATCTTCAGCACCATCAGATACTCCAGACATTGTTAAATCATC
Source organism: Pegoplata infirma (assembly GCA_963921195.1). Taxonomy (NCBI): domain Eukaryota; kingdom Metazoa; phylum Arthropoda; class Insecta; order Diptera; family Anthomyiidae; genus Pegoplata; species Pegoplata infirma. The sequence goes on along the minus strand of OY992540.1, from coordinate 27,010,099 downwards.
CCTTCCCAAAGATGATAATCAACCGATACTTAAAAAGTTCGGTCCTCCACAAAGACATCATTACATACCTAATGCTTATCAAAGTCCAGGAACTAATGTAACAAAATCATCAGCAGTTTCAGCGACTCAATCTACCACCATTCATAGCAAAAACATGGAAATCTCTGCTAATAAAACCATACTTAAAACCTCGCATCAACAACAACAACATTTACTAACTAACACCAGACCAGCTGTAGTAGAAACTCCAGCCACACCACAACCAGATGATGATTATATTCCTAGGAATATAGTATTCAATAATGTGCATGCTTTTACCTCAATGTCTAGACGTCCAGATGACGATGGCACTGCAATGCAAGATGTACCACAAATGAGACCAAATAAATTAAGTAAATCTGATTCTTGGAATCAAATTATACAATTACAAAATCAGCAATTACCACCACCCTCGCCGAAATTTAATCAAAGTCCTACTAATGAACTAAGACGTACCAAATCCGGTCACACCTTGACCTTACCGAAAATGTATGAAGCTGCCATGGCCAAGGCTGATATAAGTGAAAAGCAAAAAACTGTCGCAGCCTATTTTTCAGGACAAAAATCACCCACACAACAGGAAATGATGGTAGAACAGCATACCAAAAGATCTGTAATAAATCGTACGAAAACAAGTGAAAAAATTTCGGCTAGTCGAAAATCATTGGGTTCTAATCTACCCATTGCACCGGGTGGTTTAACACGCAGTGCTACCATGCCACATATAGCCAATTTGAATTTCTTGGATGAAAGCAATGTTGAAGATGCTTTTGAACAATTAATGATGGGTTCGTAGTTACGCTAATTTACAAAAAAAAAAGAAGGCACTCAAAATTAAAAAAAAAAAAAAAATGCCGGCTTTTGAGCTAAACAATACCAGCAGGCATTCCACAGCGTTTTAAAACAAAATTCAAAATAAATCTAACTCAAAACTACTACTCTTCTTAAGGTCATCATAAATAATGTTTTCATTTTTTTAAAAACTTTGTATAGTTAGTTATAGTGTTTTATTTTTTCTTAATCTTTCTGTGTTTTTTGCGACTTGACTAAGACTTTATCTTACTTACGACTGAAATTAAGAATAATAAAAAAAAACGGAAGTTGAGGGACTTCATGTTGTTTAATTTTAAAAAATAAATATTGCCTTACTAAAAACCCAAATCAATAAATATTGAGCACAATATATTGATAAGCCTCTTGCACAATCCGCAATCATCCAAATCAATTAAAATAATTGATTGAAAAAAACTGGACTACAACTTTTTTATTCTCCCTGTATTGTCGAAGACGACAACAATACAAATTAAAACAAAAATCAAAACCGGCAATTTTCTACATCAAAGCCGGCCAACCATTTCAATATAGAACTAGAATTTAAATGTCGCTGGCACTGTCGTCTTTCTTAATCTGTGTGCGTGTATATTTTTGAAATGCAACTCTGTGTAGCAACCACAAAACAACAAAGCAACAAAGTTTTTAAACTATAACTTGTGAGTTGATAACAAAAAAAAAAATGTTGAATGAAACCAAAACCCTGGTGTAATCTACGTACAAAACCTTAACCCTTAATCAATCTACCACGCTTTAATAATAAAGCATGTTTAAACATGATAGTGTCCTTTTTTTTACTATCGTTTGCTTGTTCGTTGGTTCGTATTAACAATAAATTCGTTTGGTTTTTTAATAATTTTGTAAATTTTAAAAAGATTGGTGTGAATTGTTTAAATTTCATTTATGTATAATTTGAAAGCTAAATTCACAATGATGGAGTACCCTGCATTACAGAGTAGATTTTGTTTCTTAAGCTGAATTCAAAATGACGGAGCACTGTGAATTCAGCTTAAAGGGCAGGTTACATGTTAAATACCCTTGACCACGCTTATCTACTATTTCCCAGCATTGGGGAATAATAATCATCAAATTCAAATAATTTTTCATACAATATTATTTAAACCCGGTAAATCGTGTCACTAAAGGTGCATTTTTTTGCTAACGTGTATAAATTATCCCATACAAATTTGACATAAATTTGCGGTATATAGTTAAAAAAACGTCAAATTTGTATGGGATAATTTATACACGTTAGCAAAAAAATCCAGCTTAATACTGGGAAATAGTAGATAAGGGTTTCCCTTTAAGCTGAATTCACAATGACAGAGTACTCTGTGCCAGAGAGTGGATTTTGTTCCTTTCTCTTTCGCACTTACAGATTTTTTGTATGATGTCATCTCAATTCTAAGAGATGGTGCTACTACAGAGTATTCCGACATTGTATTGGAGCCTTTATTTTTTCGCACATATTTTTGTATAATGTCATCTCTATTTTTAAGAAATGGTACCTTGTTGTTCAGAGTACTCCGGCATTGTGAAACCAGCTTAAAATGCGTATTAAAGAAATAAATTTAGTCATAAATAAGTTTAGTTTAAGTATTGAATATTGTGTTAATAAAGATCCCATAAGACATACTGCAAACCCATAAACGAGATAGGTACGGATTCGAGAGTGTACTCTGAGCGCCTTGAAATCAAGCCCTCATTATGACTTCCGGACAAGTGTAATGTTTTCCAAGGTAGAGGTACTTGCAATTGGTTAACATTTTTAGAGAAATCGAGATAACTAACTACTCGGACCTTATGGTAACTTCCAAGTCCTAATACCTTCTCACTCACAGAGGTTTAAGAAGTAAACTTCTTTAACATAGGGAAATTGTGAAATTAATCAAGGGAATCATAAAGTGTCTGATGGCCTCCGAGTGCCAAAATGGCGGGCATCCATCTAACCTAGAGTTTGCAAATCGATTAAAATCGTAATCGCGATTAATCGCACCAATTAATCGTAATCGGCAAAAAAATCATGCGATTACGATTAATAATTTGGCACACCTACTTATGCTCAGAGTAAAGAAATTTTTTCTAGACCAGCGTTTACCAACCTTTTTGGCTCGCGTACCCCTAATTTAAAATTTTATCAGCCGCGTACCCCCTAACGAGTTTTTTGTTTTCGTAAAAAACTTCAAATGTAAATATTAGAGTTAATTTTGATTTTTGATCTGCGGGTATTATAATTTTTTCGAAAAATTTAGGCGAGATCAACACAATGGAGGTCTTTTTTGGGGAAAACGCTCCTTGGGGTGGTTCAATGCGTCTGAAAACGCGGATTTTGAGCTGATTTTTCGGCAGAGCAAAAACGGCTGAAAATATTCCAAATCTGATTTTACCATTCGACTCTACATCAAAAATTAAGACAACGGACGTTTTTTGAACTATTAAAAAAAGTTCCAAAAGCCCATCACAGGGGTCGGAAATATAAAGATTTTATTTTTTTTTTGAATGTTTTTTTTAATACGAAGTTAGATCAATAATTCCGTGACTTTTCGAATGAAACACCCTCGTATATACAATGAAAGGGCATTTTGAGCTTAGCAAAATTCCCAAAAACACGTTTATTGAGAACTTTCACACAAATTTTCTCAAAAACCTGACATCATAGAAAAATTTGAGAACCATATTCGGAATCAGCATCGAAAGGTTAATTGAAAACAAGTGGTCAGATCTCAAAATATTATCCAAAAATATTGCAAAAAATGCTATCTAAATTGCATAAAAACAAGTTTTTTGTGAACTTTGACCTCATCTTTCTTAAAAACCTGACGTTATGGAAAACCTTGAAAGCCAGACACGGAACCAGCATTAAAAGGTTAACCTAAAACGAATGTCCAAATTTCTAAAATTTTGCGTACCCCTGTAGACAGATTTGCATACCCCCTAGTGGTATGCGTACCATAGGTTGGTAACCGCTGTTCTAGACCATAAAACTTATCTCCTAACACTTCGCTTTGAAGCGTGAGAATGTAGGACAGTGGCAAATATAATGCAAAACCGTCTTTTTATCTCCAGTTGCATGGAATATCCTACAATTGTCCTTATCCAGTTTCATTACTTCAGCGAATTCAGTCTCTATGTCTGTAGAAACCACGATGCAGTACAAACTAAAAGAGTTATACCCCTAAAATTTTACACATATGTCTTATGGACATAGGCTGGTGAAAATTGGACCAAGGGAAAAGTTCCCCTTTTTCACAGTATTTTTGTACTTTGTACTGCTCTTGGATCAAGGGGACTATGAAATGACATTATTTTATCATAATAAATTATTTTGTTAACATATATCAGGTAAACAGAAGAATTTACATTTAAATTTATAAATAATTTCACACCAAATCTTTTAGTTTTTTTTTTTTTTGTTTAAGCTGCGTTTTTATTTTACCTAAACAACCGTGCTTTACCTATAACTGCGTTTTATTCGTTTAAAGGTGCTACTTACAACATTAAGAGAAATCAATTTAAAAAAATCAACCATGATGTCCCTCCTTCTGTATACTTTTGTACATATTAAAACGTCCACCACCACTACTACAACCTACCAAAAAAAATCAAAATTTTTGTAAATTTTTTTATTCCAAATTTGACCGTTTCAGCTGTTTTTGCTGTAATTTGCTGATACCATAAACTTGTATAAATTATTTTTAGCTTTAGCATGGATTTTACGATTTTATTTTAAGTACTGTGTTTTGTCCAGATTTTGTTCATGACACGATTCACTCACTTTAAACGATATAGTGAATTGAGACCTTAGTTTTATTTTAAGCACATTTTTTCAATGCATTTCATTCTTTTTTTTTTGCATGATAATCATCACTATCCAAAATTCACCGCAGTAAAAAATAGGTGAAATTTTTTTTTTTGAAAATTTGTGTCATTTTGGATATTTAACTTAATATTTCGTTTCGTTTTCTGTTTAACAAAATTTTGCATTCATTTTGTTTGGCAGTTTTAGATTTATAGTATGTAAATAAATATATTTTTTTAATAGCGGTTAATCAATATTTTAAATAAATACGGTGAGTAAATAAGATGAGGGGTTTTACGATTTCGGGCTTTTTATACCCTCCACTTAGTGATAGAGGGTATATATAAGTTTGTCATTCCGTTTGTAACCCATCGAAATATCGGTCTATGACCCCATAAAGTATATATATTCATGATGCCCGATCGATTCTAAGACATTCTAGCTATGTCCGTCTGTCCGTCTGTCTGTCTGTGGAAAATGCTCTCACGGACAAAATATTGCACAGAGATGACTGAAACTTAACATAGTTATTGGAAGTTCTCCCGAGAAGTTTGGTATTGCATTTGAGCGATATCGGTTCAGCGGTTCAAAAGTTATGAACGAAAATGTAAGCACACCTCAAAAATTTCAGTACATTCAACATAACCTAAAAATACAAAATGCTTTAATTCGCCTTCTGGTTGACATATGTGAACATAATTGAACACCAAATGGTATTTAAACAAGTACGAACATATTTTTTGACAAAAAAAAATCGCGGATTTTTTTTTACCAAAATTTTTTTTCGCGGAATTTTTTTTTCAAAAAATTTTTTTTTTTCAAAAGTAATTTTAAATAAAGTTTTTTGCAATAATCTTTTTTAATATGGAGGGTATCACTACATTCGGCAAGGCCGAATTTAACTTTTTTACTTGTTAGTGTATCAAATATATTCATACAAAAAGAATAATACAGAAAACACTGTTAAATAAATTCGGAGAAATTTGAAAAAATTCATATAACTTGAAATTAAAATACATATGAATATGATAAATTTTGACCTCCTGATTCGAAGTCTGCCTTCAAAATTTTTCTATCACGTATCGTTTTTAAAATATTCGCTTTTGAATATTGAAATAATTCAAAATCTGTCATACGTTTTCGAGAAATTTGTTTTTGAAAATGTAAACAGTTTTTGGTGATTTACTGGTAGTTATTATTGGGTTGGTGAAACCAAATATGACTTTATTTTTCCAGATTCCAAATTCTTTTAACGCTCTTAAAAATTCAAATTCGACTGCAACAAGGGTTGCCAGACGGCCTGGATTTTCCAGTTTTTTTGGGTCTGGTTCAGTTTCCAGCTAAAATATAATGTGTCCAGTTAAAGCAGAATTTTAACAATTATTTTTTTTTATTAAATGTATTTTACAATTTTTTGGACTACTTTTTGAATACAACATAAATCATAAATAAAACATAAATGTCTCTTTTGGCTACGGCAAAATGTGCTCTTTCACTCTGTTTTTCATTACTTTTTTAAACATCTTGTGCATTCTAGCGTTGTTTCGGCACGAATGTTTTTCTTGAGCTCGTCGATGATCTGAGGATTGTGTCGTACATTTTGATTTTCAAATAACCTTAAAATAACAATAATGGAGGGATCAAATCTGCAAACCAGGGTCATTGTCGCCTTTTTGAAATTGCACGTTCTGGGGAATTTAACTGGGCACCTAAATTTACAGATTTGACCACTCCGGACTTATTTTTGTAGGGTTATCTGAAAAGAAAAATCTACGCCAACAATCCTCAGACCTTAGACGAGCCCAACATCTCGAGATGCTAGAAAAACTAATGGAATGGCTGAAAAAAGGCACATTTTGCACATTTTTGGTCAATAGAGACTATTAAAAAAAAAAATGTATTTGTCCAGTTATTTTTTCAAAATTCAGTTGAAAATTTTCCATTATTCTTTATAAATAAGACTAAAATATTCAATCGTGAATATCTCGAAAACGGAATATGTTAGAAAAATTTTAATTACTGATTTGAAATCAGGAGGCCCTTTTCCAGTGTATATCTGAAAAATGGTAGATACTTGCAAGATTTGAATGGGAGATTTGGAATTAGGTGACCAACATCTTAAAGGTTTAGCTAGATGTTTCACTGGAACATTTTTAATGTCAAACAATGTTACGTGTGTTTATTTTAAAATGTTGCATGTGAAAAGTTTTTAACAAAAAATTGGAAAAAAAACAGCTGTTTGTATTTGTTTTGCAAATTACACGAAATGCTGGCAAATATTTTACGTTTGGTTAAATTGCAAATTTGCCAATTACCATTCTAAAAAGCCAGATTTTGTATAAAAAAAATTACATGAAGCAACTCACAGAGTACATAGAGGTAAAGCCGAGTGTAACAGAAGTGTCAAAAATCAGCTTGTGAACATTTTCTGTCAAAGAAAGATTTTTAAGCATGTATAATGTAGTGATATCACACTGACATAGTACTCTATTGAGGCTCCACGTGTTCTCTGGAACAACCCAAAAAGGATCTATTAATTTTAATTGTTAAACTTAAAATGTAATGTTCACAAAAAATATATAAAGCCTTAAAACGCATATTTGCAATATACAAAAAAAGTTAGTTCGAGGCGGATCCTCTCCGATTTGTATGAAATCTTATTTACTCGCCAAATTTACTGAAATGAATGATATCCCCTAATATTTTTTAGTAGTTAAGGCCTATTTACACCTAAGATGAAATCTCGTTCGAACGAAATAAAATGAACTGTATCATTTAATACACAATTGAATGATCGAAATCCCGGTCGAAGGAGATTTTACCTCAGGTGTGAATTGGGTGTTAGATTTATGTATACTTAGTATGTATTGAATATTATTTTATTTTTACGTACGTAAATTTTTTTAGTATTTAAGGTGTAACCTGCTGCATGATTTTTTCTTTTTATTTCTGCTTACTTGAAACAAAATTGAAATTTTTCTTAAAAATTTCTTTAATTTATATAGATGAAAAACAACCAAAAACATCTTCATCGACAACTGAAAAAACTGAAACGAAAGAAAAAGATGGAGCGGTTGTAACTACAACAACAAAAGGTAAATATATATGGATAAAGTTAGTAAAAAGTTTGTTTACGGAATTTTAACTTCAAAAATCAGTTAAATTCGTTACTCAAAATAAATTGTATTGTAAGCTCATTTTTAATTAAAACGTTGTTTTAATTTAATTGACAAAAACATAATATAAATAACTGATTTTTAACAACACAATTTGTCAATACAATTAAATTGTTTGTTAAAACAACAACGTTAATTGATAATGAGTTAACAATACAAAAAAAAGATTTTTCTGCGCAATATGTAAATAAATTTTGTTTAACAAAATATTTGAGTTTTAAAAAATTAATATAATTTTTAAAAAATTTAATTAACTAATAATTTTGATAAAATTAAAAATAACCGTTACATTATATGTTAACCGGTATAATTTTACTTAAAACTGTTATAGAATCGTAACTTTAATTTATTAGTTTTAATTTTTTTTTTAGTTTTAAATTTTACAAAAAAAACATAAATCTTGTAGTACCTACTTACCTCACCTATTCTCTCACTTTCTTTCGTTTTACAGTAACAACACGCACTGTCAGCGGTTCAGCACCGAAACCCGTTTCACCGTTTGCCAAATTTAAACAACTTGACAGACAAAATTCACAACAATCTGCAAAGTAAGAAAAAAATTTACAAATAAATTTTAAACAAAACTCTTTTATCAAGCAACAATTTAAAAACTACTACACACATAAAATTTAGGGTTCATTTAATTAAATAAGGTGATTGGGTAAATTATAAAAAAAAATCATTACAAATTGCATAATTATTAATCTACTCTCAACTATTTTTGATTTAAAAAATCATGTTGTATATTATTCTGAACTTTTAACTTAAAATAGGTGTAACAATGCGGTATCCTAAGAAGGGATTTGAATTTTGGCAAAAAGAATGGTCATAATATTTTTAAGTTTTTATTAAAACCTATTTGAATTTCTATAAATCAATGTAAATATATTTTTTTCACTATGATAAGTTTTACTATTCTTATTTTTTATAATTTATTTAACTGCAAGGGTTAATACAAGTGATTTTGATGTGGGGTTTCATTTTAATTTATTCTAAAATTTAATAATTTTAATATTTAATCGGCTGGAGCAAATTCATACTCTCACGAATCAAAATACATGAATAGGATAGATTTTGACCTTCTAATTCCAAGTCTGCCTTCCACATTTTCTATCATGTACCGTTTTTAAGATATTCCCGTTTGAATATTAAAAAAACTGTCAATTTTCACATTTTGCTATGTTCCAAAGTTAGGAGTCCTAACATTTTTAAACGCAAATATCTCAAAAACGGAACATGTTAAAAAAATTTGGATTGCTGATTCAAAATCAGGAGGCCTATTTTATATAAAATCAAGTCCTTATTTGTAAAAGCAACGGTATAGTGGCGACCCAAAAAGAGCTAAATTATAGGTTTTTGACTTTTTAAAAGCGAATAAAATTTAAAAATGGAAAGAAAATGTGGCGAATATTTAAAATTTGTTAAATTGTAAAAAAAAAAAAATTTCACGCACATATTTCATCTCAATTCTCCGACCACATTCCAAAAATATTGAATCTGTCTACTAAAGGACAGTTAACAATTTTCAACTAAAATGTTTAAAAACACACAATTTTGTCTCGCCCTTTTTTCGCTCAATTCTCAATCCACAATCCAAAAATTTTAGTCATGACTACTGCTTGGCAGTTTTCAGCTTCATAGGTTAGGTGAGGGGTGGCGGAGCTTAAAATTTTGAGCTCCTCGCATAGACCGGCTGGTCCATAGCAATACCACATGTTCCTTCAACGACGTGGATAAAACGCGTTAGTCCATGTTGCAAACAATTTAACGCGCATAAGGTCCATAACTGCGATTTCCTCCAGATTCTCGGGTTCAGCTTTGCCTAAAATTTGTTTGCGATGCCTGGCCAATGCGGGGCATTTGCACAGGATATGTTCAACTGTTTCATCTGAACAAAGTCCCCTACCCCATCTGCACCCAGTTTTGCAAGCTCATCAGCGTTCTCGTTCCCTTCTACTCCCTTATGTCCTGGAACCCATATTAGAGAGACGAGTTATTGCTGGATAGTTTTTGAAGATTCTCGTAGCACTCAAAGACGACTTTTGATTTAATACAAAAGCCTCTTAGAGCTTTTAGTGCAGCTTGGCTGTCGACGTAAAAGTTTATTATTCTCTCCGATTCTCCAAGAAACTGTAAGGCTGCCTTATTAATAGCAACTATTTCAGCCTGGAATATGCTACAGCTCAGAGGTAGATTAAAAGATCACAGACGTCCGTAGTAAATCCCGCTCCCACTCCCGTCGATTGTTTGGAGCCGTCTGTGAAAATATTTAAAGCGTCATTTGGAACGCAACGCCAGTTCGACCAAAATTCTCGAGTCGGAAATTCAACTTTAAATTTCCGATCGAAAAGTAGTGTGGGCACCCTGTAGTCAGTGACAACGTTATCCAAATTGTCCATGCTACTGTGTCCAAAATTTCGGCGTCTGAGCCAATTTGACTCTTTGAGTCTGAGGCATGCCTTATATGCCTCACCCTTAGCAAAGACGTCAATTGGCAGCAGATGCAATATCGTGTCGATGGATGCAGCTGATGTTGTTCTTAGGGCACCAGTGATACTCAGACCCATAAGCCGTTGGGCTTTTTGGAACTTACTAGGAGTCACCTCCCTCTCCAGCGCTCTGTGCCAGACCATAACTCCGTAAAGTAAGATTGGTCTTACGATGGAAGTATAGATCCAGTGCGTGATCCTTGGCTCAAGTCCCCATGTCTTGCCGAACATTTTTTTGCATGCATAATATGCATTATTCGCCTTTCTCAATCGCTATCCAGAATAATTCCTAAAAATTTCGCATGATTTGAAAGTGGGATTTCAACCCCGTTAACCTTAACTTTTCAAAAATTTTCGATCTTATACTTTCGTGTAAACAATACCATCTCAGTTTTCCGCGGATTATTCAACTTCATAACTCGTAGCTAAATTTAAAAAAACATCAAAAATTAGACTACGTTTTTTCCGCGTTTTATAATAATGTTTGAGCCTCAAATTCAATGCGTTTTACGCAAAAATTAGCAAACCTTCTTATAGGAATTTATCTACTCAAAATTGTTCGTTATAAACTCCTTCTTTTGTAAGCTACACAGAAAAAAATATGGGGAAAAACAATTTGAGTAATCACTTGTTTAAATTTAAAAAAAGTTTTGAGTAATTTTTTAATTGACGCAATTAAAAATTTACTCAAAAATTTAAAAACAAATTGAGTAAATAATTTAATAAGAATTTAATAGCTTTTTTAATTTTTTTTGGAATTTTCTTAGTTTTTTTAATTCTCGTTTAGTTTATAGTTTTTTGTATATATACATGAAAGTTTGTAATCATATTTATAAATTTTTTTTTATGTCTTTAAGACAAAAATATATTTGGTAAAGTTTGAAAAAACATGTTTTTTTTCTTTGTAAAAAAATATGAAATTTTTTTAAACTTTGTTTTTTTTAGAGTAGAAACAGAATAAGCCCGGCACGACTTTTTCCATACGGTTTGGCAGATTAAACCGGTGGCCGGCGCCGATGTGAAATAAAACTTGTTCTGTTTTTAAAAGGTGGTGATTCTTGTTCTGTTCCTGCACTTAATAGTGTCAATTAAAAATTTACTCAAATTTTTTTGGCAAACATTTAATAAATTTTTATTAAAAATTTACTCAATACTATTAAATCGTTTACTGGTGGAAAATTGAGTAATTTTTTACTCAATAGTATTAAAAATTTACTCAATTTTTTTTTTATTTCTTTCTGTGTAGTAAGTGGCAGTAAACGAATGAACCGATCTGTAGCGAAACTATTCAAAATCTCTTGTATTATAACCTCATTTTTAACCATTTTTTAATAGTGATACTTTCACTTTTTTCCTTTAAATAAGAAAACTGTAATTACTTTTACCTTCTTCACTTTTATTTTTTTTAAATAGTAAAGTATTTATGTAGTCCGGTAGTCATTTCAGAAAGTTTTACACATTTTGTTTTCCTTTTATAAGCATTTGTAGAATATTCTATTTGTTTAACAAATCAATAAATACGTAGCAAAAGCTCGCCCCTCAGATGAAAAAATTATGATTAAAAACAGGGTCCTTAGAAAAAATCTATAGTTTTTTTTCAGAAAAACCATTTCATAACATGTTTAGTATTGATTAAGTTTTTAATTGATTCAGTTAAATTTTTTGTTGAATCAATTATTTGTTTAAGTATATGAATTAAAATAAATTTATTTTACAAAAGTTTGTAATAATTGCAAAATTTATAACTTTTTTTTTGTATTTACTTAATTTTTAATTAAAACTCGACTGAATTTATGGTTTTCTTTACAAATCTCAAAAAAAAGTAAATTTATATGTCAATACATATTTTTTGTTGGACTAAACAAAACCCTATGACACAGGAGGCAAATACTTGTCTTCAAACACTATCTATAATTCGAAAATGTGTTACAATGCGTAACCAACGAAAAATGCACTTACTTTTATAGTGAAAAAGCAAATACTTATACCTCTTGAAATTCCCCCTGTACTAAAATCATGACCTTTTTTCATCTGTTGGGTATAAAATATTTTTGCTAGGTGTAAATTTGTGATTTTAATGATATTGTTGAGTTTTGAAGTTTGGTAAACTAAATTTGAAAATCTGTAAATAAAAAAAATCATTTGTTGTTCAGATCTCCAACAACACCTACAACACCAGGAGGCGGCTCTACTGCCTCTCCATCGTCGACCGGTAATCAACCAATATTTAAATTTACCGATCCAGCTTTAAATGCACGCGCTGCCACTGTCAAGGATCAACTACTACAGTGGTGTCAAATGAAAACACAGGAATACGAGGTACAGAGTTCTACAAAAAAACAAAAATCTACAAAACTACAAAAAAAACAGACTCTTAGATGTTTTTTATTCTCTACCACAAAATAATATTGTTGATGTTGTAAAACAAAATGTTAATTTTTTTTTAATAATACAATTTCTAAGCTGCAAAAGTAACATATATTTTTTTTGGAAAAATAATCATTAAGTCCTCTTTGCTTAAACAAATTAAAACAAACTGCTCTGACCATGTAACGAAGAAGATCCTTAAAAACGGATTTCAGTACTAAACAAAAGGCTCCAGCTTCTAATTTATACTATTTTTTTTACTGATATTATGAATTTTTATTACTACATTTTACACATGATTTTTTTCTATGCATGCCTTATAAATTTCTCCACTTATTTTTGGTTTTGTTTTTTTTTTATTAATGACAATTTTAAAATACTAAAATATTTATGTTTTTAATTTTCTAGAACATCGAAATAACTAATTTTAGTACGAGCTGGAACAATGGTTTAGCGTTTTGTGCTCTTATACATCATTTCTTGCCCGATGCCTTCGATTATAGTCAACTAACCCCAAAACAAAGAAGAAAAAATTTCGAGTTAGCTTTCACAGTGGCTGAGTAAGTATAAACAAATTCTATCTCAAAGAAAAACCTCTATTAAATCAGTAGAAAACTCTGATCAACACACAATAGACTCTGAGGTCCGTTATGATACCTCGGACCACCTAAACCTTACCTACTCTACAGTGACAATAGCTACATTTTGTTTTACATTTTTAATTTTTTTTTCTTAATTATTTAATTATCTGATTTTTTCTTTTTATTTCTTTTTACTTCCAAATAGTGAGAAAGCCGGCATAGCTCCTTTGCTAGATGTTGAAGATATGGTTGTGATGCAACGACCCGATTGGAAATGTGTTTTTGTCTATGTACAAAGCATCTATCGCCGTTTTCGCAATTGCCAATAACGTGTGTATATAAATTTCTATTCAACCTACAATCATCAAAATCGCAATCAATACCCTCAACGAATAAAGTGTTACTAATCAATCAAATATTATTATACTATATTTATAATAATATTATTTTTTACAAAAAAAAATTAAGTTGTTTCTTTTAAAATCATTCTTGTCTAGTTTAAAAGAAAAACAGAATCTGTTATGTATCTCGTTTAACTATATATGAATATTTTACTATTACTACTACTATTTTCAATATCTACTACAATTTTTAAATATTGTTATTAAAACAAGTGATGTTTTTATTCTGAATGTCTATTATTATTTCATACTTGAATATTTTATTATTTAGATACTCATAAATAATATTTTTGTAATTATTAATTTGTATGTAATTTTTATTATTCTATTCATTTGTTTTTAATTTTATTTTTTATTTTATTAGTACTAACATTTAAAAATATTTAATCGAATCTATTTGTATTTGTCATTTTAATTTTTGTTATGTTTTGTTTTTAAAATGAATATGAAAATTTTTAATTGAAGGTTAATTAAAGAAAAACAAATTATTATTGCATTCGTTTGACAAATATCAAACCAGAATTTGCAGCTCAATTTTTTTAATTATGTATTTGACTAACTTTTGCAATAAGAAAAATCAATAAAAAAAATATTAACATTCAAAGAGAAGAAGAGAAATTTTAATTTTATTTAAATAGTAAGACATGGTAAGATTTTTAAGAAACATTGTAGCTTTATACTTTTTATAGAAAAAGTTTTAGATTCTGAGACGTTTATCCAGAATCTAAACTTATATTTTTGATAGCCCTTTTAAAACACAGGACCTTGTTTTGGCAGACGAATTTTAAATATTAATGATATAAAATTAGAATGTAAAAAAGATTTTTACAAAAAAAATTATTTAAAAAATAATTTTTGTAAATTCTTTAAAAAATGTTATAGATACGAGGGCGGTTCAAAAATTAGTTGACCTGACGTATAGATGGTGGCAGTAGTTTGAAAAAAAAAAATATTTTGGTGAAAAGTACCAATCTTATAAGTTAAACACATGTTTTAAGTTTCAATCATCTACGTTGATTAGTATTTTTATTTAAGCCATTAGAAGTAAACGATCTCAGTAGATTTGTAAACTTGAAAAAAATTGGTCACCGTTCTGTAATTCAATATTAAGCCCGAGCTAGATTATACTCAGGGGGATTCTGCTTCTTCGGTTACAATTTTAAAATATTGGAGAGTAGAGTTTAACCGAGGCCGTACGAGCTGCCAAGAAGAGAAATGTAGTGGTCGACCAATTGAGGTGTTCACGCCAGACACGATTAGCAAAATCCACAAAATGGTATTAGATGATCGTCGACTGAAGGCGCGTGAGCTAGCTGAAATAATAGGCATTTCAAAAAGTGCTTTACATCATATTTTGACCGAAGATTTGAATATGAGAAATCTGTGCGCAAGATGGGTGCCGCGTTTGCTCACAATAGAGCAAAAACAGCTTCGTGAAGATGTCCAGAATGATGACCAAAATTAATTAACTAAAGTTTGAATTGCTTCATCCATCACCCATCTTATTTGACGGATTTAGCTCCCTCGGACTATTTTCCATTTCCAAATTTGAAAAAATGGCTGGGTGGTAAAATAATTGCCAAAAGTAAAGAGGTGGAGTCTGTGGTTAATGGCTATTTTAAGGAGCTAGACTTTTCTTACTATAAACAGGGTATCGAAGCTATAGAATATCGCTGGAAAATGTGTATCGAGCTAAAACGAGTTTATTGAAAAACAAGTGAGAGTGTTAAATTGGGCTGTGCCGAATCTTTTATACCCTCCCAAATGTAAAAAAAAAAATGTCAGGGGCGTTTGTTTTTTTTTTTTGGGGGGGGGGGGGTTATGGGGGTCAGTAGGAGATGTTGACAGCACCTTCCCATCCCGATAAATATAACAAATGTTTCATTTATTTAACAAAAATACAAAAAAACATGTAAAAAAAGTGTATTTTTTCAGAGGTTGGTTTAGTTCTTAAAGGGGGAACTTTTTTCCCCCTGGTCCGATTTTGCTCATTTACGAACTTAACCTGCCTATTAACATAAGACATATTTGTGCCAAATGTCGGGAGTCTAGCTCTTTAATTTTGGACTGCATCGTGTTAACTACAGACGGACAGACGGACGGACAGACGTACGGACATCGCTAGAATGTCTTAGAATCGATCACTGGTCATAAATATATATACTTTATGGGGTCCGAGACCGATATTTTGATGCGTTACACACGGAATGACAAAGTGAGTATACCCCCATACTGTAGTTGGAGGGTATAATAAATAAAAATTTTGCCCTCCAACCACAGTATGGGGGTATACTCACTTTGTCATTCAGTTTGTAACGCATCGAAATATCGGTCGGGGACCCCATAAAGTATATATATTATTGATCTATGATCGATTTTAAGACATTCTGTTAATGTCCGTCTGGCCGTCCGTCCGTCTGTCTGTAGATAACACAATGCAGTCCAAAATAAAACAGCTAGACTCCTTAACTTTGGCACAAATATGTCTCATGTTCATAGGCAGGTTAAGTTCGTGAATGGGCAAAATCGAGCCAGGGGAAAAAAAGTTCCCCCTTGAAGAACTGAACCAACATCTAAAAAAATACACTTTTTTTACATGTTTTTATACCCTCCAACTACAGTATGGGGGTTAGGGTGGGTCGATGAAATGCATATTTGCGAATCTCGTGTACTAATAGCAAAAACTCGACGCGCATTTTCGAGCTGATAACGGGAAAAATCATTAAAAAATTTTAGGAGGGTACTTTTAGGCCTCTACAAGCGGTTTTAGTTCGCGGTTTTTGGAAAAAAAATATTTTTTTTGATTTTTTAAAAATATTTTAAAAATTAAGTAAAATAATGCTTATTACAAAACAATATCCAAACAAAATTTATCTCGCCAATTTTAGCCCGTGGATGCGTTTTTATACCCAGAAAAGTTCGATTTATATATAGAAAAAAAAATATTTTTTATTTCATAATAGTACTCAAATGGTGCATAAGGCCAATTTAAGAACATGAATGATAAAAATTAAAAAATTGCGGGTATTTATAGCAATCAACAAGTGCAAAAAATTCGCAAATTCAAAAAAAAATTAAAAATGGGTATCAAAATATTGGTAAAATAAAGCGTTTTAAGATAATGATAAAAAAACAAAACAAATTGGCGGCTATTTATAACAATTCGCAAGCGCAAAAAATTCGCAAGTACCAAAAAAAATTAAAAAATGGAAAAATGGGTATCATATTTTTGGTAAAATAAAGCGTTTTCAGAAAAAAAAAATAAAAAATATATATTAGAGGATCAATTTGGTCCATGGTACTTGCGAATTTTTTGCGCTTGCGAATTGTTATAAATAGCCGCCAATTTGTTTTGTTTTTTTATCATTATCTTAAAACGCTTTATTTTACCAAAATTTTGATACCCATTTTTATTTTTTTTTGAATTTGCGAATTTTTTGCACTTGTGGATTGCTATAAATACCCGCAATTTTTTAATTTTTATCATTCATGTTCTTAAATTGGCCTTATGCACCATTTGAGTGCTATTATCAAATAAAAAATATTTTTTTTTTTATATATAAATCGAACTTTTCTGGGTATAAAAACGCATCCACGGGCTAAAATTGGCGAGATAAATTTTGTTTGAATATTGTT
Organism: Pegoplata infirma; assembly: GCA_963921195.1. Classification (NCBI taxonomy): domain Eukaryota; kingdom Metazoa; phylum Arthropoda; class Insecta; order Diptera; family Anthomyiidae; genus Pegoplata; species Pegoplata infirma. The sequence goes on along the minus strand of OY992540.1, from coordinate 26,992,780 downwards.
TTGTAATAAGCATTATTTTACTTAATTTTTAAAATATTTTTAAAAAATCAAAAAAAATATTTTTTTTCCAAAAACCGCGAACTAAAACCGCTTGTAGAGGCCTAAAAGTACCCTCCTAAAATTTTTTCATGATTTTTCCCGTTATCAGCTCGAAAATGCGCGTCGAGTTTTTGCTATTAGTACACGAGATTCGCAAATATGCATTTCATCGACCCACCCTAATGGGGGTATACTCACTTTGTCATTCCGTGTGTAACGCATCGAAATATCGGTCGGGGACCCCATAAAGTGTATGTATTATTGATCAGTGATCGATTCTAAGACATTTTAGCGATGTCCGTCCGTCCGTCCGTCCGTCTGTCCGTCCGTCCGTCTGTAGTTAACACGATGCAGTCCAAAATAAAATAGCTAGACCCTTCAAGTTTGGCACAAATATGTCTTATGTTTCTAGGCAGGTTAAGTTCGGAAATTGGCCAAATCGGACCAGGGGGAAAAAAGTTCCCCCTTGAAGAACTAAAATAACCTCTCAAAAAATACACTTTTTTTCATGTTTTTTTTGTATTTTTGTTAATTAAATGAAACATTTGGTATATTTATCGCGATGGGAAGGTGCACTCAACGTCACCCACGGACCTTATCAACCCCCCCCCCCCCTCAAAAAAAAAAAAAGAAACGCCCCTGACAAATTTTTGTTTTTAATTTTTTTTTACATTTTGGAGGGTATAATAGATTCGGCACAGCCGAATTTAACACTCTCACTTGTTTTTTTTTATTTTTGTTAAATAAATGAAACAATTTTTTTTTTTTATTATTATTTTTTTACATTTTGGAGGGTATAAACGATTCGGCACAGCCGAATTTAACACTCTCACTTGTTTGTGTTTTCTTTGTTAGGTCGGCTAATTTTGAGACCACCCTTATAACAGTCATTTATGATAGTAATTTCAACACATAGATATATATGGCTAGATCGAGGATTACGAATAGATATAAACACAGACAGATATTTCAATGACATACAAATGGGATGGCAAACTTAAATATACCCTTTTCCACGAAGTGATGTACAAGTAAAGAAGTTAAATTTGGCCTTGCCGAATGTAAAAAGATTATTCGGAGATATTTATACGATTTTATAAATTTTCGGACCAACATATTTATACTCTACACCAGCGGTAACCAACCTTTTTAGCTCGCGTACCACTAATTTTAAATTTTGTCAGCCGCGTACCCCCTAACTAGTTTTTTGTTTTCGTTAAAAAAAAACTTCTCATATAAATATTAGAGGTAGTTTTGAAATTTTTGATCTGCGGGTATTATCATTTTTTTGAAGGCTTTAGGGTCGATCAAAACAATGGTGGTATTTTTTGGGAAACATTTTCGCTCCTTGGGGTGGTTCAATGCATCTGAAAACGCGGAGTTTGAGCTGATTTTTCTGCAGAGCAAAAACAGCCGAAAATATTGCAAATCAGATTTCACCGATTCTACACCAAAATTTAAAACAACGGACGATTTTTGAACTCATAAAAAAAGTTCCAAAAACACATCACAGATTTTTGGATTTTTTTTAATACAAGGGCAGATCAACAATTCCGTGACTTTTCGAATGAAACACCCCCGTATATATGTACAATGAAATGACATTTTAAGCTTAACAAAAGTGGTACCAAAATTTCCACTCTACCAGAAACCGGCTCAAAAATGCCCAAATACAAGTTTTTTGAGAACTTTGACATACATTTTCTCAAAAACCTGAGATCATAGAAAAATTTGGAAACCCTATTTGGAATCAGCATCGAAAGGTTAATCGAAAACAAGTGGTCAGATCTCAAAATATCGCAAAAAATGTACTCTAAATTGCACAAAAATACGTTTTTTGTAAACTTTGAACTCAACTTTCTTAAAAACCTGACGTTATGGAAGCCAGATGCGGAACCAGCATTGAAAGGTTAATCTAAAATAAACGTCCAAATTAATAAAATTTTGCGTACCCCCGCGGACAGTTTCGCGTACCCCCTAGTGGTACGCGTACCATAGGTTGGTAACCGCTGCTCTACACCACTCTGTGGTACAGGGTTTGTGCTGATGTTTGTAACTACACGAAATAATGGTCCTAGACCTACCTTCAAGTATACCGAACGACTCAGAATTACTTTTTGAGTCGATTTAGACTTGAAATTTGAAACAGGCATATTTTGACCCAAAGATGCCTATTGAAATTGGAGTAAATCGGTCCATGTTAAGACCTAGCCTCCATACAAACGCACCCTTTGGATTCGGCTTAAATGACTCTAATAACCGTATTATAATAAATATCTATTATAATAGATATCGCTTTGAAAAGCAGGTAAACAAATTTTGTATCCACTAGTTATCATTCCAAATTTCAAAGGAATCGGATGAGTCCTTCTGGTAGTCCCAATACAAACCACCCTCATTCACATAATTACCTTAAAATTCATAAAAATGGAAATATTTGATAAAAATTGTATTTTTAGGTTTTAAACGTGTACTTTACTAACCTAATCAAATCGGAATATAATTGGACCATTTTTGGACTTAGTCCCCCATATAAAAATTTCTACCGATATTTAGTTAAATCGGTCTATTGACAAAAAACAATTCCACTAAAATTTGATTTGTGTGTGTTTTCTACACTAAATAAAAATCTAACAAAAGACAGATACAATCGGTCCATGTTTGGACTTGGGACCCATTTTCCGGAAAACACTGGTGTAGGGTATGATATGGTCGGTCCTGACCGACTATAACTTTCTTACTTGTTTTTTTTATATTTTTAAAATTGGAGGCTCGTCACATTGATGCTAAAATTAAAAAAATTGATCAACTACTTTCGGAGATATAATGATTTTAAAAATTTTTGGACCAAAATTTTTATTTTTTTTTTTTTTGGTTTTTTAAAAAAACAAAAATGTCATCCAGCAGCCAAATAAAGGATTTTGTAGATATACAAGCAAAAAGAAGTTTTAATATCTGAAAAACTGGGACTAATAAACTGGACGTTCCAGGTTCAAATCTAGTTGGGACTAAAAAAGGCGAAAAGTGATTTCTTAATATGAGAAAATTTATAAAGGAAAATGGATGAAAGTGAAAACGAAAGAAAATACAAACATTTTTTGTATTATCGTATGGCCTATATCATACATTTCTCCAAAGAAGTACATAAGGTGACATGTCCCTGGAAAGTCATCATGCTCCGACTACTGCTGACTTTGAATGAGGACATTTTGAAAATTTGTATGAAACTGTCCTCAACCCAGAACATAGAGATGACTTGTGGATGTCAACAGTGACTCTGACATGTCACCGCGCCGCGCCGTCTCTAAGGATGGCTCGAGGGCGTTGCCAACTGGGTAAACAAATTTTAGTAAAAACTCAAAGTAGTCAAGATTTTAAAAATTGAAAAAAATAAATGTATTTTTTTTATTATTAAAAAAATTACAAATTCATTAAAACATGTAAAAAATTCAGTTATTACAAAAATCTTATAAAATTTTGGCACTTCTGTTCAAAATTCTTTAAAAGAAAACATCTCAAAAAAAAAAGAAACTAATCCACAATATATTATTCCACTACTGTTGACTTCTTCCTTCTATTCAAATGAAATTTATTTTGGGATGCCAATAAATCAAAATTTAACATCTTTGTCAGAGGCTACAGCTATACGTTTATACAATAGTGTAGTGATCGTGAGAGGATTAATTGAAAGGACAATATTAAATCGAGTCATGCGACAAAATCAACAAGAAGTAAAAGAACAAAACTCCATTGAGTCTGTTGGATCGGCTAATGAATTTGGTAATTCATGTAGGATATGCCGTTGGAATCGTAGTGATATGGAAGTATTAAAATGTCCTTGTCAATGCAAAGGAAGTGTGGTAAGTTAAAGAAAACTGACTTAACTAAACAACAAAAAATACTAAAAAGTATCCTTTAAAGGGTTTCATACACTTGCAATGTCTAAAAAGATGGATTATACAACGCAGAGATAATCATTGTGAAATTTGTAATGCAAATTTTGACATGCCAGAGGAAAAATTTAGTATAAGACAAATGTTTTCATCATTTTGTTCACGGTGTGCTGGCCGCGTTTTCAAGCACATTATGCTAGGTTTCTCCTTAATACCTCTTGCGTATATAGTACTTGAACAAGTTTTAATACTAATGGAAAATATTAATAAAAGTCCCCATGAACAATTGAAAGGATCTGAGGTTGTTATGATCTCGTCTGCTTTATTGACTTCAAGTAAGTACTGTACGTGAAAGGAAGGGACGGAATAACAAAATTTTGTAAATTTCTTTACAGGTGCTTTGTTTTTTAATTTCTTTGAATTCATAACAATTCGTTTCTTTTTAATACGGAACATTTTAAGGCATTGGTGGATATTGGGCAATACCGACGACTTTCCTCTAATGGAAATGGAAAGTTTCTTTTTGGATTTCTTTGGCTAATTTTATGAACACAACAAAAAAACTTACCATAACTAATAAACACTTTAAAATTCAGGAAAAACTATTTAAATTTTTTTAATTATAAGAAAATAACACTTTTATTTTCCAAAATTATAAAAAAAAAACACTTTTTTCACGAAATTAAAACATAACTGTAGTTGTTAAAAAGTATTGCCAGATGCACAATATGATTAGTGTTGTCAATTGAAAATTACAAAAAACGTTTGTTTAATATATCAACTACATTTAAAACAATACAAAAAATTGCTACCCTCATTAGATCCCCTATTTAAATTGTGCAATAATATTGTTTGATTTTATTTCTTTTGATTTGCTTTTATTAATAATGGCCAAAATACACTAGTCGAGGAAATGAAAGAGCGTCAAAATGCTAGAAAAGCGCTAATTAATAACACTAACCAAAATACCATCACTGACACTGAGTTGCATAAAAAAGTACTTTTTTCATACAACCGTTTCAGTGATGCCAATTATTTAAAAAAGAAAGATCGCTAGATCGTAGTTGATAATCGGTAGGAAATTTCATAGAGGAATAGAGTGAATAGATTGTAGTTGGTTCAATTCTCTTTTTTGTCTATCACGCGAAATCTGCACGCAAAAAAAAAATCTGTGTAAGATTGAGCAATCCTACTTGGTAAAACTTTTTTCATACCAAAAAAAAATTTTTACCAAATGTTTGCTAATATTATGCTTGTCGATGTTAAAGTAACATAATTCATTTTTTATGTAAAATAACCAAGTAGCTTGCACAATAACGCAAATTACCTGCACAAAAATTTATCGAAAGAAAACAACAAAAAAACAAATACAGACCGCCATTTTAATTTTTTTTTGTGTGCGTTGTTTGTTTATTTTTTGTGTTATAAAAACGTAAAAAGGAAATTGGTAAATAAAATAAAAATTAATAAATAAAAATAAATAATTAGTTTTCTAAAAGATAAATAAATGCAAGATAAAAGAATGTTAAAGTTAATTTTGCTTTCATCACTTAAAACACCATTCATTAAGAAAAACCAATGGAGTCCCAGACGTATGTTTCGATGAATAACAAATGGAATGATAAAGTGAGTATACCCGCATTCCGAAGACACCAATAAGGTTTAATAGATTTTTAGTGTTTGAAACCGGTATGGGAAATACCAGAAATGTCTATAATTTTTAGAAATTCAATTTTTCTTCTGCATTTTTTCAACTTGAACCCTTATAAAAATTAGTGTTTGGTAATAATTTTTTATTTTTACAGGGTACTGCTAAATAAATTTTTGAAGCTATGGCGAATCCTTCACTACAATAAAGAGCGTGGACACCAATCCTGCCTTTAGGTATAAAATTAAAACCTAAAAACCCAAAGCCAAGGGAGTCCATACCTGTTTTGAGTTACAAATGGAATGACAAAGTAAGTGTTCCTCCTTACCAAGAGACCAATGGGGTTTACCAATTTTTTAAATTAAAAATATATGTTTTGTAATAATTTTCTATTTTTACAGGATGCTTTTAAATAAATTCGTGAAGCTATAGCGGATCCTTTACTTCAAGAAGAAGCGTAGGCAGCAGTCACTCGAGAAAATTGTACAAAAAGGGTCAGTTGGTCGGTGGTAAATTAAATCCTACACAACATTTATTACATTAATATGGATTTATTCTGTGAAAATTCAAAAAATTTAAATTCAACAAATATACAAATTTTTACAAAAATTTATTTTAGCATAAATGTGGTAATTTTTAGCATTATTTTTAGTCATCTTTTCTAATAATTTTGGAATATTTCACCATATCTCTTTTGGTATATTTTACCAAGTTTTTACTTAAATAGCATTAGCATTTTCTTCAAAATTTTTTACATAAGTGTTTTGGCTAAATTACGAAAACTACTTCGTCGGTTGTAGTTTTAGCATATTTTTGGTAAAATTATGCCAGATTTTTGCTCACTCCGACACAAGTTTTTTTTTGCGTGTGGGTGGGATCAAGTAAAATTTTTGGGTTTTTTAAAGTTATGAAATTTGTAATTAATTTGCACTTTTAATATTTTTTTAATTATATTTAATCATTAACATTTTAAGAACATAAATTTTATAAATTTGTTTTGTTTAAAACAATATAAAAGTTTTTTTTTTTTTTAAAGAAAACAAAAAGCGTTTTTTTCAATTCCTCTTTCAACCTTCATTCTATTAATCCAGGCAGTTAATGTTTGAGTGTTTGAGGTGCATATTGCTAAAAAATATTTTTATTGCTAAAAAAAAAAAATTATTGCTAAAAAAAAATATTTTTTATTGCTAAAAAATATTTTTTTCACATAAGATTTTTGAGAAGTCAAGTACACACAAAAAAAATCGAGGTAATATTACCTAAAATTATAGTATAAAAATACCTTAGCGCCAGGCAAACGGGGCATTTGCTAAGTAAAAAGGTAATGTTACTTAAAAGCTAAGGTAATTCCTATGTTCGAAAATTTATTATGGTTGACAGAAATATACCTTAGCTTTTTAGGTAAAATAGCATTGATAAATAGGTGATATTACGTAAATAATTTGGTAGTATTACCTTGTATTAGTAATGGCTTTTTTACACCATTTCCTTTTAAAATTTAAATAAAAACTATGAAAAGTTTATTATTATTTTTAATTAATTTTTTTTTTTTAATTTTTTGAATGCTTACAAATTTTAAAGAAAAGTTGATAATAAGAAAAATGTCTCAGAACTTTATGAAGAACTCAAAATCTGAAAATTTTTCTGTTATTAAACATTTTTAAATAGAAATACTCTCAGATTCTAAAACTTTTCTGTAGAAAAAATCTCTCAGAGTTTGAGAATTTTTCTATAGAAAAAATTTTCAGAATCTAAGAGTTAGAATCTGACAATTTTACTATATAAAAAATTTCGGATTCTGACACATTTTTCAATAGAAAAAATCTCAGATTCTGAGACATTTTTCTAAAGAAAAAATCTCAGATTACGAGACTATTTTCTATAGAAAAAATCTCAGATTCTGAGACATTTTTGTATAGAAAAAATCTCAGATTCTGAGACATTTTTTTATAGAAAAAATCTGAGATTCTGAGACATTTTTGTATAGAAAAAAATCTTAGATTCTGAGACATTTTTGAATAGAAAAACTCTCAGATTCTAAGACATTTTTGTATCGAAAAAAATCGCAGATTCTGAGACATTTTTGTATAGAAAAAATCTGAGATTCTGATACATTTTTGTATAGAAAAAATCTCATATTCTGAGACATTTTTGAATAGAAAAAATCTCAGATTCTGATAAATTTTTTTCTATAGAAAAAATCTCAGATTCTCAGAGACATTTTTCTGTAGGAAAAATGTCTAAAAATCTGAGTATTTTTCTATAGAAAAACACTGAGATTCTGAGACGTTTTTTCTTTTCAAAAGTTTTCAGAATCTGAGCTATTTTTCAATAGAAATTGAAAAAAATCTCTGAGTTTTCTAAAGAAATTGAGAGATTTTTTCTATTGAGATTTTAAGACATTTTTCTATAGAAAAAATGTCAGATTCTGAGACATGTTTGTATGGAAAAATCTCAGATTCTGAGGCATTTTTGTATAGAAAAAATTTCAGATTCTGAGACCTTTTTGTATGGAAAAAATCTCAGATTCTAAGACATTTTTGTGTAGAAAAAATCTCAGATTCTGATAAATTTTTGTATAGAAAAACTCTCAGATTCTGAGAGATTTTTCAATAGAAAAAATTTCAGATTCTGAATCATTTTGCTATAGAAAAATCTCAGAAAAAATGTCTCAGAATCTGAGAATTTATCTATAGAAAAAATGTCTCAGAATCTGAGAATTTTTTCTATAGAAAAAATGTGTCAGAATCTGAGAATTTTTCTATAGAAAAAATGTCTCAGAATCTGAGAATTTTTTATAGAAAAAATGTCTCAGAATCTGAGAAATTTTTGTCTCAGAATCTGAGAATTTTTCTATAGAAAAAATGTCTCAGAATCTGAGAATTTTTCTATAGAAAAAATGTCTCAGAATCTGAGAATTTTTCTGTAGAAAAAATGTCTCAGAATCTGAGAATTTTTCTATAGAAAAAATGTCTCCGAATCTGAGAATTTTTCTATAGAAGAAATGTCTCAGAATCTGAGAATTTTTCTATAGAAGAAATGTCTCAGAATCTGAGAATTTTTCAATAGAAAAAATGTATCGGAATCTGAAAATTTTTCTGTAGAAAAAATGTATAAGAATCTGAGATTTGTTTCAGAATCAAATAATTTTTGCAGAAAACATTTATGGAACTGAGACTGAAAGATTTTCAGATTCTGAGACTTTTTTTACACAAAATTCGCAGATTTTTAAATATTTTTTTATAGAAAAATGTCTTTTTCGCATTTTTTCTATGTGGAAATACGGTTGATTCTGAGGTTTTTCTTAATTCTAGTATTCTTGATGAGTTTTTTTTGTAAATGATGCTTCTTAAAACTGGATCTTTAGTTCTTGAAGACTTCTTTATGTTATCTAAAAAACTGTAAAATAATTGATTTATTTTTACATAATTAATTTGCTAATAAAGTTAATTACCTTGCTGGTCTAATTTTTCGCGAATTGTTAATTTTTATGATTTGATTTTTATTGCGTTTAATAACTTTTAAAAAATATTCTAAAAATTTTTGATGTTTGTATTTTTTATTAATTTTAGAATTATTGTCAAAAAAATTTTCGAAGTTCTACCTAATTTGAATAGTAAAAGTTGCATAGCCAATAGGTATTTAAATTACATATTGCTAAGGTAATAAACCTTATATTTTTGATTTCAAAGAAAAAATAAATACCTATGCCAGCTAAGGCATTGTTACCTCGATTATTTTTTTTGTGTGTAAAGCTGCCCATTCACTTGCAATAAAATTGCTCAACTTAAAAAAAAATTAATTTACAATATTATTGTCGTTTTACCCTACACAGCAAATAAAATTGCTCAATACTTAAACCCAATATATTGTACAAGATATAAACATAAACATAACATAATAAAAGTTGTACAATATAGACAACACACTGATAAAATATATTGCAGTATTCTTGTTTGTACAATAAATATCAAAAGTGTTTTGATATTCTCCAATATATTGCACAACCGTAAATATTACATACACACAAGCGATATTATTGTACAATTTGAAAAGTTGAACAATAATATTGCAAGTGAATGGGCAGCTTAAAAGTCAACGAACTGATGTTTTCCTAATGCTACTTTCTAACGTTCAGAGCTTCGAAGGATTTCATTCCTTAATTCGATTTGGCATTCTGAATGAAAATTAAGTGATTGCATTCCCCAATCACATTTTAGCGAATTGAATGAATTCACTTTCGACACTCAAAAAAGTATGTCGGTAAAATCAACTACAAAAGACAGTTGTTTTGACTACATTTTGTTGTTGAAAAGGCGTCCACTACATATTACGGTAAAAACAACTGAACATGTTGTTGTTTTTAACTATTGATTTTCAACTACAAAATGTAGTAAAAACTACTACAAAACTGTTTAATACAGTTGTTTTTACAACAATTGCCTGAAATTTTATTTAAAAAATTTCTTAAACGTTTAAATGATTGATATTTATTTATTTAAAAAGCAATACAATTCAGTTGGTTGTATAGAATTTCGACATAATGACAATTTTTTGGTGTATTTATCTGGAATTATAGAAGAAAAAATATATATTAATAAAATGTTAAACAAAATAAATTGATTGTATTTACTTTTGTTTTTTTAATAGTTTGTTTCAAATTTCCACCGCTTCTGATCAAAATTTGTCTGGAATAAAAAAAAAAAAAGAAATGCTTTGGTAGAATTGATTTATAAAAAAAAATAATTAATTTGCAATGTTTCAAAAGGTATGTATGTACCTGTTTTGTTGTGTATACAAAGAAAAGAAAGATGGCACGCAGGCAACCAAGCCGACAAGAAATTTTTTGTTTTTTTCCGATTGGTTTTTACGCACGCTTATGTGAGCGCTATATTATACACACTTGCTATCTCATTTATCCACTTATTTTCTTTCGCTCAAGAATATTTTTCCAAAAACATATTTTTTGTTATAATTAAATTTAATAAATTGTAATTTAATTTATTTAGATATTTTTTATTTGGTATAAAAATAATTCCTTCCGCATCCCGCACGACCAACTCGTTCGACACATTCGTTTGGAATAAAAATTTCTAGAAAAAAACGAGTTTTTAGAAAAAAACTAAAAACAACTACATAAATCAACTATTGCTACAGTGTAGTATATTTTTTGTAGTTATTTTTTGAAACTACTACAAAAAAAAGTTGTTTGAGATTTTTTCATACAAAAACGACCGAAATTGTAGTTAAAAACAACAGTTACTACTTACTACATAAACGACCGTCATGTAGTAACTGCAATAATTTTCTGAGTGGACTCATTCGATTTATAAATATCGAATGCATTCGATTTTTTTTCATTCGACTTTTAAAAACCGAATGCACTCGATTTTCTTTTCATTGACTTTGAAAAATCAAATGGCATATCCATTCATTGCCTAAAAACTAAAAAAAAAACTAACCAAGATGGAGCAAAACGGAGCCAATTTTTTTGTCCATAGTATCGCCAACACTCTTCACACTTTTTGTCGTGTAGGCAGTTAATATATGCATTTTTAAAATTTTCGGGAACACCAATTTTTTTGGATTCAAATTAGAGCCGATTAGGGCCATCGTACACGCAAAAAAAAATCTGTGTCGGAGTGAGCAAAAATCTGGCATAATTTTACCAAAAATATGCTAAAACTACAACCGACGAAGTAGTTTTCGCAATTTAGCCAAAACCCTTATGTAAAAAATTTTGAAGAAAATGCTAATGCTATTTAAGTAAAAACTTGGTAAAATATACCAAAAGAGATATGGTTAAATATATCAAAATTATTAGAAAAGATGACTAAAAATAATGCTAAAAATTACCACATTTATGCTAAAATAAATTTTCAATAAATTTTTGTAAAAATTTGTATATTTGTTTAATTTAAAATTTTCACAGAATAAAAACATATTAATATAATAAATGTTGCGTAGGATTTAATTTACCACCGACCAACTGACCCTTTTCGTACAATTTTCTCAAGTGACTGCTGCCTACGCTTCTTCTTGAAGTAAAGGATCCGCTATAGCTTCACGAATTTATTTAAAAGCATCCTGTAAAAATAGAAAATTATTACAAAACAAAAATTTTTTTATTTTAAAAACTAGTTAACCCCATTGCACTCAGAAAATTATTGCAGTTACTACATGACGGTCGTTTGTGTAGTAAGTAGTAGCTGTTGTTTTTAACTACAATTTCGGTCGTTTTTGTATGAAAAAATCTCAAACAACTTTTTTTGTAGTAGTTTCAAAAAATAACTACAAAAAATATACTACACTGTAGCAATAGTTGATTTATGTAGTTGTTTTTAGTTTTTTTTCTAAAACTCGTTTTTTTCTAGAAATTTTTATTGCAAACGAATGTGTCGAGCGAGTTGGTCGTGCGGGATGCGGAAGGAATTATTTTTATACCAAATAAATAATATCTAAATAAATTAAATTACAATTTATTAAATTTAATTATAACAAAAAATATGTTTTTGGAAAAATATTCTTGAGCGAAAGAAAATAAGTGGATAAATGAGATAACAAGTGTGTATAATATAGCGCTCACATAAGCGTGCGTAAAAACCAATCGGAAAAAAACAAAATAAAATGTGTGCAGCAGTAAATCAAGCCGACCCAAAATTTTCGGCGGCGGCGGCGTGACAATTTTCAGTCGGCGGCGGCGGCTTTTCTAAGACTGAATCGGCGGCTGCCGCTTTTTTTTAACCGAATCGGCGGCTGCCGCTTTTTTTTACCCGAATCGGCGGCGGCCGCTTATGTAAAACTGAATCGGCGGCTGCAACATTTACACGGAAGAACAAAATTTAAGAAATTTGATGCATATAGAATGCCGTACATGATTTCTAGTAGATTTTGGTATGCTGATTCCGAATCTGTGCTCCAAACGTCAAAGTTAGCTTTAGTTTTTGAGATATTCGCAAATTATGTTTTTTGATAAATTTAGGTTATTTAATTTTTTTTTTGCAAATTAGCATTAAGTTGGAGACCGTTACAATTTTTGTTAAATTGTGTTTAATCTACAGACCATACTCTATCATTGAGGCCTAATTTCAAAATGGTAAGTTCCACGATACTCATTTGACATGCATTGGAATGTAAAAATTGTATTTTTTTTTTTAAATCGCAAAAATTTGCACTTCTAATAAGAGATTGTTTAAACGTTGGACGTGGACCTTTAGTTAACATCCTATATTAGTTATTTCAGGAGAAGAATTGGTAACTTAAAGTTTCCTTTTTTTAATGCAAACGAAAGTTGAAAAATGTGGACAAAAATTTAAAATTTTGTGAAATGGGTTTTCATCAAAATACACGTAGGAAAACAAAAATGTGTATGGCTTGCGACCCAAGCTTTCAAAGAGTTTTAAGGACGTAGATTACGAATAAGGACACCAAATTTATAAATTAGCCTTAGTTTTTGAGATAATTGCATTTCTTTTTTTTTATCTGCTTTTTTAATATTTTGTTATGAATTCTTGTTAAGAACTGCTAATGTTCCTATTTAGCAAATTATAAACCTTTTTAACATACACTGATTTTTTTTTTTACTATTTTAAAAGCATGTTGACCTTAATTTAAGATAAGTCGGGTATGCAAGGTCTTCAAAGAAAATAAAAAAAAAAACATTTGTTAAAAAATTTTTTCTGCAAAAATTACGCACTACCTATTCAGTATCACTTATTTATACAAAAGACCACAATTAACAACAGAAAACAGTAGATTTGATACTAGTTTATACTTAACAGATAAAGACATAAAACAAAACTTATATAATAAAAAATATTGGTGGCTCACCAAATAAGTTTTTTTTCTGTATTTTTAACTTAGGACCATATCTTTTATTACTTAAATATTATAGTGAGATTTTTTCCAACTTTTTTCTCGCATTAAATATTATATTAATTAATACATAAAACTGTAAAACTAATAATTAATATTACCAAAAATTATATTTATACTCTAATACTGGCTGTACTCGAGTGCCCTTTTTAAGGGACAGTGTATTATACAATATATTTATACGCAATATTGTTTATTTATAGTTTAATTATATACAAATTTTGATTAAATAAACATTAAAAAAAAAAAAAACAAAAGACCAATGAGTTTTCTACAAAAGACCGCTAAGATTTTAAAAATCAGACGACTAGTTCCTAAGATATTAACAAAAATGCAAAAAAGGGAAAATTTTCAAAAAAATTCGCAATATTTTTTTTTTTTTTGCATTACACAAATTTCGTTACATGCTAATTATAATACCCAAGGTCCGTACTTAAAAATAATATAAAGTGAGAGTAACATTTTAAAAGAGTTCGCAAGTTATTAAAAAAAATGTTGAAAAAAGTGGATTTCTCCATAAAAATAAATTTGCAAATATCTCAAAAACAAAAGCTAACTTTAAAATTTGGTGTGCAGATTCGTAAACTATTAGAAAAGTTGGGTCGCAAGTCTGAGCATTTTTTGTGTTCCTCCGTTTTATAAGGCGCGTTTAGACGGGAGAGAAACCCCCTAGATTTAAAGTAAAACACAACTCTGTGGTAATATACTTTTGACTTTGTGTCAAATCTCATTTCTTTAATACTTGTTTTTGCTTACCATTTTCATAATATTATTATTTGTTTTCGCACATTTAGTCAATAATTTGTAGATTGGAAACCGAATTAAAGTAAATAAAAAATATATAATAAAATTTTGTTTGACATTCCAATTTTAAAAGTTACCACAGAGTTGCTTTTTTCTCTAAATCTAGGGGAATTCTCTCTCGTCTAATCACGCCTATAGAACTTAATCGGCGGCTGCTAATTTGCAGACTGTTTGTACTTGGTTTTAATAAAACACTTGATAAACATATTAAATTATGTTTTTTATTAAATAAATTGCTTAAAACTAAACAAAGATATGTATTCACATTTAAGAATAAAACAAGTCTTATAATATGCTATTTGGATACCACAGAACAAAAAAGATTTCTTATTTTATATGTATTTAAAAATTATTGAGATCTACCCATATTCTTAAAATTAAGTTTTACTTATTTAAAACAATAAAAATTTTATTAAAAAAGTTTAAATTTATTAAACAAATTTGGATACTAAAATGTTAAATTTTGAATACTAAAATGTTAAAGCTGACATGATATTTACATGCATATTTCCCAAAATCCAGTAAAATTCGGATTCCAAATGTAATTTTGTATGGAAAATGTTATATAAATTTTGAGGTATATGTAAAAGCTAAATTTTAATCTTAAATGCTATTTCTCATTCAAAATGATATTTGAAATTTAAATTTTGTAAATTCTATTTATAAACGACCTGTCTCAAGAGTTCTATAAATGTTTCTTTATCAAAACTCATGAAAATTCTACTTCAACTGAGGAGAAAAACATTTAAATCAAAAGTTATAGTTATACATAAAAGAAAAACATAAAATTAAAATCGACTTTTAATTTTATTTCCATACAAATTGTTTTTGTTTTTAAAATCGACTTTCAAAAATGTATAGAAAATTTGAAATTTAAAATAAAACTTTTGTTAAAATAGACTTTTTATTTTTCTTTGGTACGGGCCATAGATTTATTACTTTTATTTATTTTATTACAGTTCATCGTTCTTTTGAGCGAACTGTTAAACATAGTTCGCTCAATAATGTTCAAAGTGAACTAGTGATCTAGAAGAACGAACTAGGTCTTTTTGATGCACTGAACTAAAATGTTCGCTCACTGAAATAAACGAGTAATCACAATTAGGGTGTTCAGTCGATTAATTCTTGTTCGATTAATCGAACAATTTTAGACGAATAATTGTTCGATTAATTTAAAATTGCTAATTTCGATTAAAGGATTAATCGAAGAATTTATGCCGATTAATCGAATAATAATAATATATGTTTTTTCTAGAAATATGTATAATTTTTTAAAATTTTTAAGTCCAATAAACAAACCAAATGTATGTTACCGTTGGAATTAAAAAAACACAGCCATGTTTACTTGAGTGGTCGTTATTATACCCTCCAACCACAGTATGGGGGTATACTCACTTTGTCATTCCGTGTGTAACGCATTGAAATATCGGTCTAGGACCCTATAAAGTATATATATTATTGATCAGTGATCGATTCTAAGACATTCTAGCGATGTCCGTCCGTCCGTCCGTCCGTCTGTCCGTCTGTCCGTCTGTAGAGGACACGATACAGTCAAAAATAAAAGAGCTAGACTTCCGAAGTTTGGCACGAATATGTCTTATTTTCCTAGGCAGGTTAAGTTCGGAAATGGGCAAAATCGGGCAAAGGGGAAAAAAGTTCCCCCTTAGAGAACTAAACCAACCCATGAAAAATACCACTTTTTTACATGATTTTTTGTGTTTTTGTTTAACAAATGCAACATTTTTATGCTACAGGAAGTTTAAAGTCCTGCATTCGGACCCAGAGAATTAGATAATGCCGTTTTTCGGTCCGCCCCCCCTTTTATGGGCGTGGAATAATTTTTTTTAAAATAATGATAAACTTGTATTTCTTTAGTGCATAAAGCATAAGAATGAATTTTTTAACACATATTCGAGAGGAAATTTGCCCCCCCCCCCAATTACCACTTTCGACCCCCCCCCAAAAAAAAAAGAAAACGTCCCTGCATTTTTTTTTTTTTGCATGTTGGAGGGTATAAAAGATTCGGCACGGCCGAATTTAACACTCTTACTTGTTTTAAATTTGTTTTCTGATTTTCGCTGCTCCTGAAGCTTGGATTTGTTAAACGAAATAAATAAGTACCTGATAAAATTTTGGGCCAAAGCGGTAAACGGTCATACAGTTAAAATCGGGCAAAGTTTCGAGTTTTCGGCAAAAATAGACTAATTTAAAAAAAATAAATAAAATTAAAAATTTAAGATTTCCCAAATGAAGTCAGATAATAAATATGTTTTTTTTTTGTGATATCGGTAATCCAATAAATTTATCAAAAAATTGTTTTTGAATTCTACACAAATCTCTAAAATGATTTTTTTTTTAATTTTTTTTAACAAATTAGCAGAAAACTTAAATTTTGATACATGTTGAAATGATTTTAGTTTTGTTTTTTTGTTGTTAATAAAATGTTTAAATACTTGTAATTAATGTTGTTTATTTACTCAAGCACCAATTTTTTCTAAAATTGTCGAAAAAATCTTGTAATTTAGAAAATTTCTGAATTTGTAATTATTCGATTAATCGAACAATTTCAAAATTTTTTTTGTTTAATCGAATAATTTAAAAATGGCAAATATCGATTAATCGTTTAATCGAACAATTAAAAAACCCGATTAATTGAACACCCTAATCACAATTCTAAAAAATAGTAATATTTTCTATACGTATTTACTAAATTTTCAAAAAACATAGTTGGTTTTTTTATTTACCAAAAAGTAATCTCCGGCGGCTTGAATTTTAGCCGGCTCATATTTTAAGCCGATTTGAGTCGACTGAAACGGCGGCGGCTCAAAATTCAAAAAATTTTCGGCGGCGGCGCGCCGCCGATTTTGAGCCGGTCGGCTTGATTCACTGGTGTGCAGTGTTTTGTTTTCTTATGAGCGCGCCATCTTTCTTTTCTTTGTATACACACAGAGCAGGTACATACTTTTTTGAAACATTGGAAATTAATTCTTTTTTTTTTATAAATCAATTTTGCCAAAGCATTTCGTTTTTTTTTATTCCAGACAAATTTTGATCAGTAACGGTGAAAATTTTAAATGAACTATTAAAAAAACAAAGGTAAATACAATCAATTTATTTTGTTTAACATTTTATTAATATAATTTGTTTCTTCTATAATTCCACATAAATACATCAAAAAATTGTCATCATGTCGAAATTCTATACAACCAACTGAAATGTATTGCTTTTTAAATAAATAAATATCAATCATTTAAACGTTTAGGAAATTTTTTAAATAAAATTTCAGGCAACTGTAGAAAAAACAACTGTATTAAACAGTTTTGTAGTAGTTTTTACTACATTTTGTAGTTGAAAATCAATAGTTAAAAACAACAACATGTTCAGTTGTTTTTACCGTTTATGTAGTGGACGCCTTTTCAACGACAAAATGTAGTCAAAACAACTGTCTTTTGTAGTTGATTTTACCGACATACTTTTTTGAGTGTGGTCCCTTGGTATGGAGCAACACTTACTTTTTGTCATTCCATTTGTAACTCATCAAAACAGGTTTGGCCTCCATTGGCTTTGGGTTTTAATTTTATAACTAAAGGCAGGATTGGTGTCCACGCTCTTTATTGTAGTGAAGAATTCGCCATAGCTTCAAAAATTTATTTAGCAGTACCCTGTAAAAATATAAAATTATTACCAAACACTAATTTTTAACTAAAAATCTATTAAACCTTAATGGTGTCTTCGGAATGCGGGTATACTCACTTTATCATTCCATTTGTTATTCATCGAAACATACGTCTGGGACTCCATTGGTTTTTCTTAATGAATGGTGTTTTAATAGATGAAAGCAAAATTAACTTTAACATTCTTTTATCTTACATTTATTTATCTTTTAGAAAACTAATTATTTATTTTTATTTATTAATTTATTTTATTTATCAATTTCCTTTTTACGTTTTTATAACACAAAAAATAAACGAACAACGCACACAAAAATACAAAATGAAAATGGCGGTCTGTATTTGTTTTTTTTTTGTTGTTTTCTTTCGATAAATTTTTGTGCAAGTAATTTGCGTTATTGTGCAAGCTACTTGGTTATTTTACATAAAAAATGAATTATGTTACTTTAACATCGATAAGCATAATTTTAGCAAAAATTTGGTAAAATTTTTTTTTTGGTATGAAAAAAGTTTTACCAAGTAGGATTGCTCAATCTTACACAGATTTTTTTTTTGCGTGTATGTAAAGAGAGTTGGCGATACTATGGACCAAAATTTGGCTCCGTTTTGGTCTATCTATTTAAAAAATCGATTGCATTCGCAGTGGAATGATAAAAAATCGAATGCATTCAATTTTTCTAAATCGAATGAACAAGAAATCGAATGCATTCATTTTTTTTATTCAATCGAATAAATTCCAAGGACTGCATTCAATGTTGATTTATTAAATCGAATGCATTCACTGACTATGAAAATTGAATATATTTTTTTTTTAAAATTCATTCGAAAAGGATTTCATTCTTCGTAGCTCAGCTAACGTTACTAGTTGAATAACCAGCTCTTTAAAAAAAAAATCGGCTCGATACAACTAAAAATCGCTAGATTTAACTAAAAAAATGGCAAAGTTAACAGCATTGAACAACTTTGACAACTAGTGAAAATTTTATTTCTTTGTTTTCCATTTTCCAGTTTCATCATCAGCAAATAAAACAACGCATCTCTTAAAGAAAAAAATCGTTTTAAATAGTTTTATAATTAAGAAAATAGTGTTAATTTCATAAATTCTTAAAAAAAACAAACCACTCTAAAAGGTGAAATTAAAAATATTCAATATAAAAACCAGAAATATTGTATACATATGTATCATTACAAGTGAAAAGAAAAGTATACGTTTTTTTTTTTGGGGGAAAAATTGTTGTTTTGTTATTGTTGTTGCTGTATCTGCTGCTGCTGCTGCTAGTCTCGAGTATCTGCCTGTCTGTCCGCTGCTGAGTTTGGTGGTACATATTTGGTATTTCTACAATGGCACAGCTTGTTACAGTGGGGTCAAGTCGCGAAACCTTGTACGACAGATGCCTTTGCTGTTTTGTGACGAAATTAAATTACAATCAACAAACTTTGAATAATGTCCAGCAGCTACGCTACCTGCCACCAGGAGTACTCATCGATATTTATGTATTGGTAAGACTAGAAAAAAAACGTTTTTATTTTGTTGTCTCTATAAATGAAAGGTTCCGTGTGTGTGGTACATTCATTCATACATTTCGGTAGTTATTAATTATTCATTATACGATTCATGTGACAAGCATGATTTTAAATGTTTTTATTTTTGGAAATTTATTTATGTTTGACCCCCAAACTTATTTTTTTTTAATAATTGAAGACATGTTTTTGTTAAGAATGTATGGCTAAGTATGTATTTTTCTCAGTGTTTTTGTTAGCAGGAACAGATACTGTGGGAACAGACAGATCAAGCAATCGGTCTAATTGACAAAACGATTTGGAATCATCCTAACGAGGATTGCCAATTTGTTGTTTTTGTCGAACATTTCTTTTAAGTGGAAAAAACGACATTTTTCAATCCCCTGGGTCCAAGTGCAAGACTTTGATCATCTTCGAGCATAAAAATATTGAATTTGTTTAACAAAAATTATAAAAAATGGCGGTTTTTCAGAGGTTGTTTTATGGTGATTTCTTTTCTGAAAAAAAATGTTTGCCTTTTTAGGGTATACATTTTTAAAATGTTTAACTCACACCTTCAAAAATTTGCATTTTATTTGACTGGAATAGAACACAACATCCAGAAATACTCTGCCCTGTATTTTTTAACAACCCCGTGATTTTTTACGGGGTAAAAAGTGCAACTTTTTTGCACTTTATAGGACAGACATTTTTAGAAAAGAACACGATATTCTTTATAAGGGTTGACATTTTTTAGAAAAGAACACAAAAACATAATTTTTGGGGCGAAATTAAAAAAAAAAAACACATTTTTTGCCAGAAAAGAAAACACCATTAGTTCTTTAGGGGGGAACTTTTCCCCCCGTTCCGATTTTGCCCGTTTACGAACTTAAACTGCCTATGACTAAATGACATATTCATGCCAAACTGTAGGGGTCTAGCTCTTTTATTTTGGACTGTATCGTGTATTATACAGACTTACGGACGTACGGAATCCGTACTACGGATATTCCAAGAATGTCTTAGATTCGATCACTGATCAATAATATGTATACATAATGGGATCCTAGACCGATATTTTGCTTCGTTACACACGGAATGACAAATTGAATATACCCACATACTGTGGGTGGTGGGTATAAAAAGGCTGTTTTATTTATCTATTGTTTGAAAGCATTTTTATATCCTCCAACTACCGTATGGGGGTCATTCCGTGTGTAACACATCGAAAGGTAATATTAAATACCGTATTAAAGAAGGATCAGGATTAGAGTCCCCATTTCTTAAAATTTCCCCCACATTATTACATATTTATTATAAAATTAAAACAGCCCAGTTTAGCCCGAAGTCATGTTCGTTTCGGTAAAAAAAAAACTATCTTGAAAATTTTCGAGCCCTTATATCGTAATTATTGAAATCATTTCATTCCCCGTTTCATTCCATTTCGCTCCCCCTTCTATGAAGCCTACATGGAACGGTTCAAGTTTCTATGACCAATATTTCAGGAGATAGAAAAGGTTACAAAGTTAGCTACTTTGCTCCTATTTGTTCCATTAAAATAGTAATTTCAAAAAAGGACATTTTTCAAAATGCTTTGAAATTGGATGAGTAGTTTCGGAGGATTTTAAATTGTACGCCTTTTGACCCGAAGTGATCTTAAAAATGGGTGCGGTCAATGAAACTTACTCATCCTGAAGGAGAATTCTAAATATTGGTGAAATCATTTTTGAAACCTCATAAAAAGATTCATAATTATATTTTAAAATTTTACTTCGATAAACCGTAGCCTATGTCGAACCTGAAGGACTATTCTTAATATTGGAGAAAACATTTTTTAAAATCAAGTGAGCAGTTTCGGAGATTTTGAAATTTTACGTTTTTCAGGGCAAAACTGGGAGTAGAAGAGGTGTGGACGATGAATCCTTTTAGGAGGAACACTTTAAATATTGGTGAAAACATTTTTAAAATCGGATGAGTAGTTTCATAGATATTTAGATTTTAAGTTTTTTTGCCAGAAGTGGGCGTAAAAGTGGGCGTGGTCGATGAAACCAAGCATATTTCCATCATGAAGGACCATTCCAAGTATTTATTTGTGAAAAAATTTTTGAAATCGGTTTAGTAGTTTTGGAGATTTTTAAATTTTACGTTTTATTGGCTAAAAAGTTGTCGTAGAAGTGGGCATGGTCGATGAATCCTAGCCTATATCCATCCTGAAGGAACACTCTAAATATTGGTGAAAACATTTTTGAAATCGGATGAGTAGTTTCATAGATATTTAAATTTTAAGTTTTTTTGCCAAAAGTGGGCGTAGAAGTGGGCGTGGTCGATGAAACCAAGCATATTTCCATCATGAAGGACCATTTCAAGTATATATTGGTGAACAAATTTTTAAAATCGGTTTAGTAGTTTTGGAGTTTTTTAAATTTTACGTTTTTTTGGCAAAAAGTGGGCGTAGAAGTGGGCGTGGTCAATAAAACCTAGCCTATGTCCGTCCTGGAGGAACACTCTAAATATTGCTGAAAACTTTTTTGAAATCGGATGAGTAGTTCCGGAGATTACTTTCTACAAACTAACATTACCTCTTTATAATATTAAGTATAGATATAGATTGATCAGTGATCCATTCTAAGACATTCTAGCAATGCCCGTCTGTCTGTAGAGGACGGACATGATGCTGTCCAAAATAAAAGAGCTAGACTCTTTAAGTTTGGCACGAATATGTCTTATGATCCTAGGCAGGTTAAATTAGGAAATGCGCAAAGTCAGACCAGGGGCAGAGAAAGTTCCCCCTAAATAACTAATCAAACCTCTGAAAAACGTATGTATTTTTGTTAAGCAAATGAAACATTTTTATGTTCGAAGGAGTTCAAAGTCCTGCTCTTGGACCCAGGGAATCGAATTTTGTGGCCCACCCCCTTTTGAGGGTGTGGATAAAAAATAATAAAAAATTAAAATACTTCAAAATAAGCATATTCCTCGAGGGGCAAGGAGTTCCCCAACCATTGGCGTAGATAGCCCTGTCTGGGTGGGACTTAGCCCCCCCCAGAACAATTTTATCCCCACCCCCAGATAATGACTCGTAATGATTATTATATTAGATCTAGTAGTTTTACCCATTGAAAAACAGTGAATTATTGAAAAAAGTTTTTATATGAATCTGTTTTTGTCAGTAATAATAACTTTACCGAATCTTAGGGTTTTAACTTCAGGAAAACATTTTAACTTCTTGATTTCAAAAAGTTTCTAAATTCTAAGGGGTTTTTTTATACACAAAAGTTATTGGAAGAAAGAATGTGACTAATAATCATCAACTTTTGCAATCAGCAGAACTTTTTCTTGAAAAAAATCATAAGCGGTTCTCACCCTTGATAGAAAACATAAAAATAATCGGAGAAATGAAGAAAACAAGAAAATGTTTGACAGATACAACAACAAAACACATGTATTTCTGTCAAACATTTTCTTGTTTTCTTCATTTCTCCGATTCTTTATTTGTTCTCTATCAAAGGGTGAAAACCGCTATTGTAATCTAATGATTTTACTATAGGAAAAACATTAAAAATCTTTTATTTTCAAAACATATCTGGGAGTTCCAAATTTCCGAAAAATCTTCAGAATCAAAATTTCTTAAAAAAATAATATGAATTTTTTACCGCTTTCGTGGGGCATTCGTTTCTAGGACACCTAGACGCATATTGAAGGGAACGCTTCAGAAATAGGTCTGGGTTTTTCTATTAAAAAAAAAAATACCAAAAAATCTATCTAAATGTTGGCTTCCTACGCCAATGTCCCCAACTCACCGCCCCTTCCACCCCCAAAAAAACGCCACTGTCAAAAATAAAAGTATTTTATTTTTTGTACATATTGGAGGGTACAAAAGATTTGTTACGCCTCACTTGTTAAAATTAACACACTCACTTGTTAAAATTTAAGTTGGAAATCCGATGTTACCCTTATAAAAGCTTCTTAAAATAAAGTAAACCTAATTTGCAAGCTTTTAAACGCAGACGTGTTTTTTCTCAAATATCAAATAAAAATCGCAGAAGCTTAATAAAAAACAAGTTGTGAAAAACTTTTCCATACCAAAAATTAAAAATTTAAAAATTTGTTTACTAGTTTCGGAGATATTGTATGTAAAAGCTTAAAGTTTGGTTAAAGACCAACGAAATCAACAAAAAAGTTTATCTTAAGTCCAAATCTACAATTAAAAAAAAATAGCTTAAAAAATATTCCTAGCCAAAAAAAGCTTTTAACCCTTATCGCAGATACTTTTTTTTAATCTTGTAATAAATGCGTTGTTTGAGCTCGAGGCCATGAACCTTGCTTAGTAACAAATAATGTTTTATTGATTTATGCCATAAATTTGACATGTTCTACGCACCGTTATAAAGCACTTTTAAAGTCCTTTCATTTGGTAATAAAAGTATCCTTTTTATAATTTTTATATCTTTAGAAAACCACCTTTATTTAAATAATTTCTGAGATTTTTATACGTAGGAAATCGTAAATTGTTGAATTGAATTTACTAACAATAATTCTTATTAATTTAATTCTTTTATTACAGTTTTTAGTTACCAGATAAAAAAAAGAAACTTACCTTATTAAATTTTATTTTATGTGAGCTATTAAAATGCAAATGCCGTATTAGCCGAGAGTTGGTGGAACGTCAAATCATATAGAAAATCTCGTAAAAACGATTTGAGTGATATTATCATATAATTTCCGCATGTAATATTAAAAACTGTAATATCTTTTCAAAGCTAAACATTCGTGAATTTCAAAACCAAATCTTAAATTATACTCTCCATAAAGATCTTTAAATCGCAATAATTTTACAAATATGTAAAATAAATGTTATTGAACTTTACCATGGATCACTGGCATTTTCAAAGAAAAAAAAAAATACTGATAAAAAATACTCCAGCAAGCAATTAATTAGTAGTAAACAATATAAAAAAGAGATTAAAAGAAATATCTGCTAGTATAAGAAAGGGGCATAATTTTGTAGAATCTTTAACTTACTTTTTACATTGATATAGGTTAATAACAGTAAACATAGAATTTGCAAATGAAATTCTACGAGAAATTAACGTTTAACATTGGATGAACAAGTAAAAGCTTGCTTAAGACTTTTAAATCATTTTTATAAAAAATTTTATTAGTTTTTTAAATTTATCTTCATTTTAGAATAAATTTTCAAAATTCTCACTCATTCCAAATATATAGAACAGATAAAGCTTTATTTCGAATTTTGCAGAGCTTTTAATGTGTATTTAATAAAGCTTTTTATATTAATTACTAAAGCTTTGTTTATATAACTTTATAAAAGCTTTTCTATAGAACCAATTCGCATTTTTTTCCACTTTTTGTATAGAATAATATCGTGGTTTGTAGAGCTTTTATTGTGATTAATTAAGCTAAATACACTGTGCTACATAAAAAACAAAATATACTTTTTAACCTAGTGTAGGTTGTTGGACTCGTAGAGAAAACCGTATGTAAGTCATCGAAATATCAGTATATGCCCCCATATATTATTGATCAGTTATCGGTTCTAAGACATTATGGCGATAGACTCCTGAATTTTGGCACAAATATGTAACATGTTCATTGTTAAGTTCTGAGATTGGCAAAATCGGACCAGAGGGAAAAAAGTTCCCCCTTGAGGAATTAAACCAACCTCTAATAAACGTCATTTCTTACAGGTTTTATTATACTTTTGTTAAGCAAATGAAACATTTTAATGTCGAAAAAAGTTCTGAGTCCTGTAGTTGGAACCTGTGGTTTAGAAAATGTGTTTTATTCGGCCCGCCACTTTTGTGGATTTGGATATTAAAAAATTCTAATTATTTAATCATAAAATTGTATTACTTAAGTGCAAAAAGCATAATAAATGAATTTGTAAACATAAACCTCGAAGGGGAAAGAAAATATGTTTTTTTCGGCCGCCCCTTTGGTTGGCTTGTATATTAAAAAAAATATTTAATGATAAAATTGTATTACTTAAGTGCAAAAAGCTTAATAAATGAATTTGTAAGCATTTCCCGCGAAGGGGAAATAAACCCAAATTACCTCTGCTGACCGCCCCCTTTCCCCACAAAAAAAAGTATTTGTAAAAGTTTTTTTTACAAATATGAAAACCTAAGTACGCTTCAAAACTGCATTTTATATTAGTCAGCTTTTTGAAAGCTTTTTACGTAGTCGTAAAAGCTTTTTACGTAGTACTAGATAAAAAAAATGGAATACATATATGTACGTACATTAGAGTGGTTCAACAAAATTTGTATTTTTGCGTTATCGCCCCCTCATTTAATGGTATTTGGTGCAAAAAGCTTTTTTTTGTTTTGGCGGTCTCACCCCCTCATTTGACGTTATTTGGTGCAACAAGCTTTTGCCTAATTTTTTTCAGATTCCTAAAAATAAATTTAGTGGTGGTGTCAAGCTAATTTACGCATCCGTAGTTCATTTGGGGGATGCTTGAAACACCTCTAAATTTTTATGAAAAAATCAGCAAAGCTTTTTAAACATATTATATATAATAGCGGGGGGGGGGGGGGTGGTTTACACCGCCAAACCCATTTGCATTACATTTGCAAAATGATGCTTGTAACTAGAGATGGGATCGTGAGTGACTTTTCAATAACGATCACGCACGCTCACGAAAAAAAAAATTGTAATCACGCACGATAATTTTTTTTCTGCTCACGCTTACGCACGCTCACGTGAGTAGAAAAAAATGTAATCACGCTCACGATGTAATCACGATCACGAAATACTCACGAATTAAAATATGTAAAAAAAATGTATGTCATATTTTTTTATGCATTACCCAGTTGGGAAAGTCCTTGAGCCATCCGTGGTGACGGCTCGCTGACACCCCTGACATCCCCATGACTTCTCTATATACCGAGTTGAGGACAGTTTCATAAAAAAAATCAAAATTTCCTCAATCATATTCAGCAGTTGTCAGGGGGTGCTGACATTCCCATGATATTTCCCCTAAGTCGTCTTTGTGGAAATGTCTGATATAGGTCATATTAAAATGCCAAAAATCTTCGTATTTCCATTAGTTTTTACTTCCATCCAATTTCCTTTATAAATTATCTTTATCATATTAAGAAATAACTTTTCGACTTTCCGATGTTTCTGATGTTTTTCTCAGAAATTAAAAAGTTCCCAAATTCAGGGTCGTCTTAAAGTATGGCGCTGGGCACACAATAATGGGCACAAACAATTTGGGGCCCCGCTGGAAAGTAAAAGTCGCACGACAAAAGAAAACACATTCTTGTGGTACAAATTAAATTCATGTTATTACGTGTTTTAAGAAAAAGAAACTAAAAAAAATATATTTTGGGTAGGGATATTTTAGCTTAAGTAAATTTTTCTTTACTTATTAAAACCATGATATTCGTGAAAAGAATTTGGTTGTAATAATGTCTCAGAATCTGAAACCTGTACGAAAAATGTCTCAGAATCTGAGAAAATTTTATACGAAAAACGTCTCGGAATCTGAGAGTTTTCAATACGAAAAATGTCTCAGAATCTGAGACTTTTCATACGAAAAGTGTCTCATAATCTGAGACTTTCTATTTTGGAAAAACTTCTCTGAACTTTAGACTTTTAAAATCTGTGAATCTGAAACTTTTTGTGTACGAAAAATATTTCACATTCTGAAACTTTTTATGTAGCAAATATTTCAATGAATTTGAGACTTTTGATATATTACAAATTTATCCTATAGAAAAAGTCTCAGTGTATACGAAAAATCTGTTAGATTCTGAGACTTTTTCTGTAAGAAAATAAGAATTTTTTTTTAAAAGAAATTAATCGTATAACCGAATTTATTGGCATTTCAGGCCCCTTAGGTCGAGGTCATTCTGATCGTGTCTAGTGTGCCCTAATGGTTAAAACGGTACTGCCCAGATGTAAAAGTTCAGTTTCATATACTGCTATTGTGAAGACATTTCCTTATAGTCTTAGAGAATTTTTTCACACTCTTAAAAACGTTACCGAACAAAAAAAAATCTGGGAAACAATTAAAATCACGAAAAATTCACGCAAGAATTTTACTCACGCACGATCACGCACGAACTTTTTTGTGTTACTCACGCTCACGCACGCTCACGTGAGTAGAAAAAAAATTACTCACGAATCA
This sequence comes from Pegoplata infirma, assembly GCA_963921195.1. NCBI lineage: Eukaryota > Metazoa > Arthropoda > Insecta > Diptera > Anthomyiidae > Pegoplata > Pegoplata infirma. The sequence continues at coordinate 26,965,195 of OY992540.1, read as the reverse complement.
CGTGATTCATGCGTGATTCACGTGATTCACGTTAATCACGTGATTGGTGCCCATCTCTACTTGTAACATTTCTAAATTTTTTGTTTAAAAGTCTGAAAAAAATAGGAAAAGCTTTTTGCAATTCATTTGGATTTTAATTATGGTTTTTAAAAAAAGTTTTCTAAAAAAATCTTTAACCGTGCAATTGCAAATAATTTTTATTTACATTTAATTTAACAGATGTCCCAACATGATGAATTAAAAGATATGCTTTTCGAACAATTGGCTGATTTGGAAATCTTTGAACGTTTATTACGTTTTGATCCAGCTCGACAAAAACTTTTCCTATGCCTGGCTACTTTAATAAGTAGAGGAAAACCATTAGCATCACAAATCAAACAGACATTTACTGAACGTTACAAGCTAGATCCCGCCGCTGCCGCACAAAGAACATCATCAACAATGTCAGCCAAGGCTGCTTCCAAATTGGCCAAATTGACTAAGACAAAATTAGCTTTAAACTGCAAAAGCCATAATAACGAAGAAATCACAACAGATCCGTCTTTAGCATCATCGACATCATCATCATCATCACAATTACCGTCAACATCACACAGTACAGGTGAAACATCAGCAGATGAATCAATTATCGAAGCTGCTGATTCATTAGGTCTTAATGATGCCAATGAACAAAATTATCATTTTGGTTTAGAAGCCATTGATTTTGGCCTACGTTTAGGTTCATTTCTATCTGAGGCCGGTTGGTTATCTGAAAGTATAGAGATTTTAACATGTGTGGCCACAAAACTGAAACGTATGACTTTAGATAAACAATTGAAAATTGTTTATTTAGATTGTTTACAAAGGTGGGTGGGCATAACATAAATATTAATATATTTAAATCAATTATAATGCAATACAATTTTAATTATTCTAGACTTTTACATTCAGAAGCTGGTTTAAGTAATTTCAAATCGGCCCAACGTACTTTTGATGTTATTATGGAATTACTTAAAACTATGGATACTGAGGATATACCCAAACCATTGCTGTCCAATACTTATACACAATTTTCTGAAATGTATTTCGCGCGTAATGAATACGATGATAGTCATATGTGGAGTGTGGTTGCCATGCGTAATTTAGAAGAAATAACACCAGAAAGGTATAAAAATACACATTTTATAAAAGTCATTGAGATCTTAATACATTATGTATATTTCTTTTAGAATTGCCATTGATGTTTTACGTCAGGCTGCTAAAGCTTGTGTGGTTAAACGAGATTATCAGAGAGCAAACATGTTAATTTGTCAAGCTAAATCAAGAGCAAAGTAAGTTATTAATAATTAACAACTGAGAGTGTTAAATTCGGCTGTGCCGAATCTTTTATACCCTCCAAAATGTAAAAAAACAAAAATTTTGAAGAAAAAAAATTGAAATTTTGACAATTATTGAAGAAGTTATGAGTAAAAGAAGTTTGAGTAAAGGAACAAACTACCAATTTTTAAAAATTCGATATCTTTTGAACGGGTCATCAAAAAAATTTGAAAATTTAACACGAAAAAGTTTTCGAAGGGTACTAAAAAATGTAAACAAATTGGGAAAATCTAAAAAAAAAAATTCTTCAAAGTGTCCGATTTCACATGGAATGCCCCATATACTTTATGGGGTTCCCAACCGATATTTCGATGCGTTACAAACGGAATGACAAAGTGAGTATACCCCCATACTGTGGTAGGAGGATATAAAAATGATAAAAAAGGAAGAAGTCTAATTGAGTTTTGTAATGATAACGGTTTGATAGTTTTAAATGGTGTAACGAACGGCGATATGGATGGTAATTTTACATTTTTAAGTAATATGGGTGATTCCGTAAATGATATTTGCGCGATATCGCAAGAGCTCTTAGTTTATACGACAGATTTTGCCGTAGAAAAACAATTATGGTCGGATCATATGCCGATTGTTTTATTCGTAAAATTACCACACAAAGAAAGTAAAAATGAAATTGAAATTTCGCTTCCAAAATTGACATGGAAGGATAATTTAAGAGATCAATATCAGTTAAAACTAGATAAAAAGTTATCAGAATTAACAAACTTAAATAACGATTTAAGTCTAGATCACCTTACAAACATAATAAAAGATGCAGCAGTCCAACCATGTTCTAAACGTAAACCTTTGAAACATAAGGATAAATGGTTCAATTATAAGTGTGTGGCAGCGCGTAGCAAGTCTTTTCATTGGCTTCGAAAATACAATAAATCCGGAAACACAAATCATAGAAAAAAATATATCGAAGCGAATCGCAAATACAAGAAAGTATGTATTGAAAGCAAATCCAATTACTATAAAGAGATTGAATATAGAATCAACATGGTCAATGATAGTAAAGAGTTTTGGAAAATCGCCAAAGAGCTTAAAAACTCTGAACGTAATTTAGATCCAGGAATATCTCCTAGAATATTTAAAGAATATTTCCAAATATTACTAAACCCACAACAACTGGCAAGAGATATGCAATATGCTGCTTTTCATATCGATATATATGAACTTGATAAGCCTTTTACTGCACTCGAAATCACTGCAATGTTATCTACAACAAAAAATAAAAAAGCACCAGGATTAGACGGAATTCCATATGAATTTTTTAAAAATGCAAATGTGAAGTTTTTAGAAGAGCTGGCAAAAGTCTTTACTAAAATGTATGATCAAGGAAGAGTAGAAAAAACGTTTGAAACAAGTATAATACTTCCAATTTATAAGAAAGGAGACAGAAATGAACCATCAAACTATAGGGGAATCTCATTTATGAATTGTGTCGCTAAAATTATGATGGGAATGATAAATGGTAGACTTACCAAATGGGTAGAAACCAATAACATACTAACTGAACATCAGGCAGGATTCAGAAAAAAATATTCTACTACAGATAACATTTTCACACTAACGTCAATTATAGATATCAAGATGGAAGAGGGAAAGAAAGTCTATGGCTTTTTCGTAGATTTTAAGGCAGCGTTTGACAAAATTCCACGGAAGCTGTTAATATACAAACTAAATCAATTGGGCATTTCCTCTAAAATGGTAAATTTTATTGAAAACGTATATGCAAATACTAAATCGGTTATTTGGAATGGTGAATCCTTTTCGGAAGATTTCAGTACACATGCTGGTGTTAAACAAGGTTGTTTGCTGTCGCCGTTATTGTTTGCTCTTTTTCTCAATGATTTACATGAGCATTTAGAAGGAGGTCTTTTTATAGAGGAACTAAACATTCGTTTGTTGTTATACGCAGACGATATAGTGATTTTATCAGATGATGTGGGTGTACTACAAAAAATGATCAACAAATTAGAAGTATACTGTGATTTTTGGAATTTGGAAGTGAACCTTAGCAAATCTGCCATAATGGTCTTTAGAAAAGGAGGAAGACTTGCAAGAAATGAAAAGTGGACTTTTAGAGGCTCCGAGATAGATATCGTTTCTGAATATTCATATTTAGGTGTTATTCTCACACCAGGGTTAAGTTTCAAAAAGCATTTAAGTAAAAGGAATAACTCGGCGAAAAGCAGTATTATGGCAACTTGGAACTCTTACTTCGGTAAAGACAACATATCATTATCAGCCAAATGGAAATTATTTCTTGCTGTCTGTAGAGCTATTCAAAGCTATGCAGCACAGATTTGGGGATCCTCTCTTTTTGAAGAAGTTGATAAACTCCAATTGTTTTTTATTAAGAGAATCTTAAAGCTACCAAATAACTCGCCAACATATGCCATTATGCTTGAAACAAATATGGAACACGGTCATATTTACACATTAAAATTACATCTTGCTTATATAATGAAAGCTGTGTTTGAGTATAATGGAAATAGGCTGCCACACAAACTAGCACAGAAAGCCTTATCAAAAAATGTGTCTTGGGTAAAAAACATTAAAAAACTATTTTCTGACTTTGATATTGAGTGGACTTTAACAGACTTCAACAAACTCAATTGGAACACAGCATTTACAAATTTAATTGAAAAAATAAAAACAAAAAACCGTCAAAAAGTGCTAGAACGTGCCACTAGCAGCAACACAAGAATCTACAAATCTTTAAACCATAACTGCGGAGCTCAATACATTAAAGATGATAATAGCAGATCAAAAATAATGTGGATCTTCAAAGCGAGGTGTGGGCTTATTAGTCTTAATAGTTCATATTCTAATACTCAAGGAGTATGTACACTATGCAACACAAATGAAGAAGAAAATATAAATCACTTCCTCGGAAAATGTCCAATCTTAAAACCTTATCGAAGAAGATTTCTTGGAAAAGCTAGCTTAACTCAAGATGAAATAATTAATATTTTGAATGGTGGAAATAATGCAAATTGGGATAATTTAGTTAGCTACATTGTTAGTGCCCTTTCGTATAGATCACTTATATTAAATGAATATCAATAATTGTACAACAATTCTTATTTTATTGTTTATTACTTACTCAACACTTTTGTAAATTACAAACATAAGCACCAGAAATAACTCAACATTGTCAACATACTTATGTCAATACAAACCTCCGACAGACGACTATACAGTCAATGTCGTATGTTCAAAATTTTTAAAATTTATTATAATTAATAGCATTAAGTTATTTTTTGTAAATCATGAATTTTTTAAATAAAGAACAAATTATCTATCTATCTATCTATCTATCTATCTATCTATCTATCTATCTATCTATCTATCTATCTATCTATCTATCTATCTATCTATCTATCTATCTATCTATCTATCTATCTATCTATCTATCTATCTATCTATCTATCTATCTATCTATCTATCTATCTATCTATCTATCTATCTATCTATCTATCTATAAAAATAAAAAAGCAATATTACCACACAACAAAATTTTATTAAACTGTAACAAGTTGCACTCAAACTCGGTTTGAGAGAAAATTTTCCCAGAAACTTAATTATGGTTTTAAAAATTTGTTAAATTTAAATAAACATTTCAGTCATCAGTAGAAAAAGCTATTAAGGGTCAAACTTTTAAAAAGCTTCAAAGTTTATTTATTATACCCTCCATACTGTGGTATAGGGTTATACCCACTTTGTAATTCCGTGTGTAACGCATCGAAATATTGGTCTGGGACCCCACAAAGTATATATATTATTGATCAGTGATCGATTCATTCTAACTTTGTCCGTCCGTCTGTGGAAGAAACGATACATTCCAAAATAAAAGAGCTATACTACTAAAGTTTGGCACAAATATGTGTCATGGTCATAGGCTGGTTAAATTCGGAGATGGGCAAAATCGGACCAGGGGGAAAAGTTCTCCCTTGAAAAACTAAACCAACCTCTAAAAAAACTCCATTTTTACAGGTTTTATTATATTTTTGTTAAGCAAATGAAACATTTTAATGTCTGAAGAAGTTGTAAGTGTGCACTTTGACCCCGGGGATTAGAAAATGTGTTTTTTTGGTTTTGATTAAAATTCAGTGAAGCCCAATTTAAGTTCAAAAAATCTTATTGAAACCAAGAAAAACCCAATTTAAATTCTGAAAAGCTCAGTTGAATTGAAAATAAAAAAAAAAAATTATTTAAGTTCAAAACTCTCAATTGAAATTCAGAAAAACACAATTGAAATTTAAAAAAGATCAATTCATAAAATACAGATAGTTCAATAAAAATTCAGAAAAGCTTAATATATATTTTGAAAAGCACAATTGAAGTATAGAAAAATTTTATTAATAAATAAATAATAAAAAATAAAAAAATCTCAAATGAAGTTCAGAAAAATCCAATTTAATTCAGTAAAGCCCAACTGAATTTAAAAAAGTCCAAATGATTTTCATGAAAAAGCTCTTATCTTTAAAAATCTTAAAATTTTATTTTTTTAAAACATCATCTAAGTTATAAAAGCTTTTAATAAAAACTTCATCAGAGATTTTAAAAGCTTTAAATTTAAACATAAAATCTTTTTTTTTTGAAGTCTTAGTTTAAAACAGCTTTTATTATAATCTAAGATTTGAGATTTTAAATGCTTTTCGTGTTAATTTAAATTGTAAAGCTTTCAAATTTTAGTTATCAAGAGCTGTATTTGTTTAACTATAAAAAATCGTTGTGTTAAAAAGGTTTAAAATCCTTTTTTAAAGCTTTTAGTGTAAAACTAAATCGTGGATGTAAAAAGCTTAAGATAGATGTAAACTTCAATCGCTGTTAAGATGAAATTTATTTTTACTTTAATCGATTTTTTTTAAAGCTTTTAATATTAATAAATAGTAAAGCTTTAAAATTTTTGCTATTAAGGGCGGATTACTCAATGAAAAGTTAGCTGTTAACTGCCGATATAACGGAGCCTTATGTCAAAATTTGTATGAAAAAGTTAAATTTAACGGAGAGTTATTTTTAAACGGAGCATTGAGTAATCCAGCCTAAGACGTCTATTTTTTAACTATAAATAAACAAGTTGTGTTAAAAAGCTTAAAATTGTTTTTTGAAGCTTTTAATGAAAAACTTAATCGAAGACGCAAAAAGCTTGAAATCTAAACTTCAATCGCTGTTAAGATGAAATTTATTTTTACTTTTATCGTATTTTTTTAAAGCTCTTAATATTAATTTTAATAGTATTTTTTAATGATTACTTTAACATTTGTTTGAAAAAGCTTTTAATCTTAGTTTAAATCGACTTTTTTAAAAATGTTTAAAATTGAAGTTTTTAAAAAGCTTTAAAAGTTTATAACAATGGTTGGCTTTAAAATCTTGCAAGTTATAGGTTTAAAAAGCTTAAAAATTATAGCTTTTAAAAGCTTTAAATCCAAACTTAAATCGCTTTTTAAAAAGGTTTTTATTAAAACTGCAATCGTGTTTTAAAAAGCTTTAAATTCTAACTTTAACTTTATTGTTTTAAAAAAGCTTTTAATCTAAATAGTAATCATTAAAATTTGTTTAATCCTGTTTTTGTAGCTTTAAGTCTAAGTTTAGTAATGCCATTTTATTCCCTAGTTTAAACTAAACATTTACAATAATAAAATAAATTAAATTCTTAATTATTTCTCCAGCAAAACTTTCGGTTTAAAACATCAAAAATATGCCGATACTCTACTCGATTATGGTTTCTTCCTATTAAATGTTGACTCACCCTATCAAAGTGTTAATGTCTATAAGGAAGCCCTCGACATCAAGCGTTGTGTCTTTGGTACCCGTAATTTTCATGTTGCCATTGCCCATGAAGATCTCTCGTATGCTTATTATGTACATGAATATAGTACTGGTAATTTCACGTGTGCCCGTGATCATGTTGAGAAAGCAGTAGACATCCTAAAACATCTAGTGCCAGAAGATCATTTAAAACTTGCCTCTGCCAAGAGAGTTAAAGCTTTGCTGTTAGAAGAAATTGCCCTAGATAAAATGGCCGAGGGGGTAGATGATGAGGGGTTGCTCAAACAATCGGAAGATTTACATAAATTTGCTTTGCAATTATCATTGGAAGTATTTGGTGAAGTTAATGTACAGACTGCAAAATTATATGGTAATTTGGGTAGACTGTATCAGACAATGAATCGATTTGAGGTAAGTGTGTAAAATAATGTGATTATGATTTACATAAATGTATGATATAAATTTATTTGACCTTGAGACACAGGCAATTGATACCGAAACGTGAGTTGTTTATTGAATTGATTTAAAAATTATTCATGTTTTTTTTTTTTAATTTTATGGATAAAGGAAATTGGTTATGATAACATTAAATTACAAAAGAAAATTAATTAAAATCCGTAAAAAATCTTTTGAAATTCGAAAATTTGAAACTCCATGTGAAAAGTAAAAATTATTTTTTAATCTGATTCTAATTCTAAAGTGGATCTATTAAAAATCGACGAATTAAGATTTGAAATTCGAATAGGTTCAGTTGAAATTAAAAAAAAAAAAAGATAATTGAAATTCGAAATCCAACTAAAATTTTTAAAAATTGTTTTTGAAATTTGTTCAATTTTAAAAGAAGTTGTGCATATATTTTTTGAACTTCAGACAGCTTTTTTATACCCTCCAACCACATTATGGGAGTATACTCACTTTGTCATTCCGTTTGTAACGCATCGAAATATCGGTCGGGATCCCATGAAGTACATATCGCTCCTTTCAAAAAAACACAAAAAATGCGTTTTTTGAGTTAATGATGCAGAATTATTCGTTATATCATGCTTTATATTGTGTCAAAAATTCGTATTAATATCTTTTAAACTCACCGTTTGAGAAGAGTACACGCCATTATTACATTTTCTATGTTCCGGCCTTTTTCAATTAAAAACCAGTTTCAATAGTAAACTTTAAACGTGTTTTCTGCAAAATCAAATATTTTGAGTTGTGACACTATACAAGTAAAGGAGCGATATATTATTGATCTATGATCGATTCTAAGACAGACTGTCCGTCTGTCTGTAGATAACACAAAATAAAAGAGCTAGGATCCTGAAGTTTGGCATGAATATGTCTTATAGCAGGTTAAGCTCGTCAACGGGCAAAATCGGACCAGGGGGAAAAAGTTTCAACCGCCCCTTTTTTGGGCGTGGATTTAAAAAAATCGTTAAAATAATAATCAAATTTTATTATTGTAGTGCAAAATGCATAATAAATTAATTAGTAAAAATTTATCGTGAGAGGGACAACACACATGCATGTCCGTCCATCCGTTCGTCTGTCTGTAGATGGAACGATGCTGTCCTTACGACTCTGACAAATTGAAACCATTTTTAAAACCTTGATTTCAGACCAAATTTTTTTCTTTTCTTCTTTTCTTAGGAAGCAGAACGTATGCACCAAAAAGCTATTAAAATAAAAACCGATCTATTGGGTCCATTTGATTATGAGGTTGGTTTATCCATTGGTCATTTGGCATCATTATACAATTATCAAATGAAAAAGTATCGTGAAGCTGAAGAACTTTACTTGCGCAGTATAGAAATTAGTAAGTTACTACACAACACTAAATGATAAAATAAATAGCGGTATTCACTCTTGGTAAAAAAATCTTGCATATCTACAACATTAACAGATGTAATTCGAAAAAAAATCAATTGTAATTCGAAAGTTCTACTTGCAGTTAGAAGATTCCATTTGTCGTTCAAAGGTTCTACTTGTAATTCGAAGATTCCATTTGTAATTCAAAGATTTTATTAGTAATTCAAAGATTCTACTTGTAATTCGAAGATTACATTTGTAATTCAAAGATTCTACTTGTAATTCAAAGATTCTACTTGTAATTCGAATATTACATTTGTAATTCGAATATTACATTTGTAATTCGAAAATTCCATTTGAAAATCGAAAACTCCAATTGAAGTTCGAAAAAGATTAATTGTTATTCGAAAAAGCTCAAATGTTATTCCAAAAGATCAATTGTAGTTCGAAAAATATTTATTGTAATTCTAAAAGGATCAGTTGTAATTTGAAATAGATCAGTTGTAATTCAAAAACGATCAAATGTAATTCAAAGAGGATCAAATGTAATTCGAAAAATATCAATTGTAATTCGAAATCGATCAATTGAAATTCGAAGAAGATCAAATGTAACTCGAAAAATATCAATGGAAATTCAGTTGATTTTTTTTTAAATTACAATTGATATTTTTCGAATTACAATGGATCTTTTTACAATTACAACTTATTTATTTCAAATTAAAATTGATCTTTTTATACCCTCCAACCACAGTATGGGGGTATACTCACTTTGTCATTCCGTTTGTAACGCATCGAAATATAGGTCGGGAACCCCATGCGTAAATTATATATATTATTGATCCATGATCGATTCTAAGACATTCTGTGAATGTCCGTCCGTCCGTCTGTCTGTAGATGGCACGATACAGTCCAAAATAAAAGAGCTAGCCTCCTGCAATTGGGCATGAATATGTCTTATGGTCCTAGGCAGGTTTAGTTCGTAAATGGGCAAAATCGGCTCAGGGGGAAAAAAGTTCCCCCTTGAGGAACTGAACCAACCTCGGAAAAAATACACTTTTTTTACACGTTTTTTTTATTTTTTTAAATAAATGAAACATTTGTTATATTTATCGGGATGGGAAGGTGCTCTCAACGTCCCCCACTGACCGCCATCACCCCCCCCCCCCACAAAAATAAACGCCCCTGACAATTTTTTTATTTATTTTTACATTTTGGAGGGTATAAAAGATTACAATTGTAATCTTCGAAATTCAAATGGAATCTTCGAATTACAAATAGAATTTTCGAAGTTCGAAACTAACAATACAACCAAAAAATGAAGCTCTCGCTGTGTTTCATAAAATCACTGCATTAATGCTACCCTTGCAAATATGCTATTAAGAGCGAACACCGCTAATGTAAATCAATTGTGTTTTGTGCTACGAAGTTGACAATATTGACATTGAAGGTCAATATTTGCATTATTTTATACAAAAATACTTTTGATTGATTTATCATTTATTTTTCCCCACTTTTACGAATTCTCATTTTTGTTTTTTTTTAGGTTTACGCTTATTTGGTCGCTCATATTCTGGCCTGGAATATGATTATTTAGGGTTGTGTCATGTATATGAAACTTTAAGAGAATATGAAAAATATTTAAAATATGCCAGTATGTTGGATAATTGGCAAATTTTGCGTGGACAAAATTTAATTATGGACGTAAGTAAATCATGATAATGGTATTCACTTTAGAAATTTTAACCCTAGCAAAAGTGTAAAATTGCAAGATTGCAAAAGAGCAAGTTTGCAAAAGCGCAATATTGCAATAGTGCAAGATTGCAAAATTGTAACGGTGCACTATTGAAACAGTGCAAGATTGCAACCGTGTAATATTGCAACAATGCAGTATTGTAACAGTGCAAGATTGCAAAAGTGCAAGATTGCAACAGTGCAAGATTGTAACAGTACAAAATTTCAACAGTAAAAAATTGCAATAGGTCAATATTGCAACAGTGCAATATTGCAACAATGCAAGATTGCAACAGTGCAAGATTGCAACAGAGTAAGATTGTACCAATGCAAGATTGCAACAGTGCAATATTGCAACAATTCACTATTGCAACAGTGCAATATTGCAACAGTGCAAGATTGCAACAGTGTGATATTGCAACAGTGCAAGATTGCAGCGGTGCAAGATTGCAGCAGTGCAATATTGCAATAGTGCAAGATTGCAACAGTACAATATTGCAGCAGTGCAAGATTGCAACAGTGCAATATTAAAACAGTGTAATATTGCAACAGTGTAAGATTTTAGCAGTGTAAGATTGCAATAGTGCAAGATTGCAACAGTGCAATATTGCAACATAACAAGCAAATAAAATTGCAATTTTAACATTGTTCATTTTTGCAAGACTAGTTTCTGACGTTAATTCAATAATAATAATTTATTTTTATACCCTACACCACTCTGTGGTACAGGGTATATTGAGTTTGTGCTGATGTTTGTAACTACCCGAAATATTGGTCCTAGACCTACCTTGAAGTATACCGATCGACTCAGAATAACTTTTTGAGTCGATTTAGCGATGTCCGTCTGTCCATCTATCGGTTTAAGCACGATACAGGTCGCAATTTTCAATCAATTGACTTGAAATTTAAAACTTAAGCATCTTTTGGCCCAAGGACGAAGCCTATTGAAATTGGAGAAAATCGGTCCATGTTAAGACCTAGCCCCCATACAAACGCCCCCTTTGGATTCGGCTTTAATGACTCTAATAACGGTATTATAATAGATATCGTTTTGAAATTCAGTAAGTAATCAAATTTTGTATGCACAAATCACCATTCCAAATTTCAAAGGAATCGGGTCAGTCCTTCTGGTAGTCCCCATACAAACCACCTTCCCGATATTCACATAAATTCATAAAAATGGAAATATTTAATAAAAAAATTATTTTTAGGTGCTAAACGTGTACTTTTGCAACCTTATCAAATCGGAATATAATTTCACCATTTTTGGACTTAGTCCCCCATATAAAAATTTCGACCGATATTTAGTTATATTGGTCTATTGACAAAAAAAATAAACCAATTCCACTTAAAATTGATCTGTGTGTGTTTTCTACACTCAACCAAAAATCATTGTATTCCCAAAGAAAATGGTAGTAAATTCAACAGAAATCATTGTTGATTTTGACCCTACAAATATTTATGTTGATTTCAACATTAATTGTTGTCAGTTTTTGTAAAAGCTGATTAACTCGTATTTTTGTTGGTTCTATTCGTATTTTTGTTAATCATACTCGTTTTGTTTTGTATATTCATGCAATTTTATTTATTAAAATGAAATTCTTATTTGTGTTGCAAATGTTATTTTATTTAATTGAATTTTTTCACAATATTTTTTCGTGGTTTTCATTAACTCATTATTTTCACATAAACTTATTTTGTTTTTAGATGATATTTTTTTGTTTCCTTGGACTGTGATGTATTTCGCTGTTGTTTTGCTGTCGGCAATCATTTTTCGTGATTATCTTCTGGAGTTTTTGAAAAGATTCCAAATCACAAATTACTAAAAAAAAATAAAAAATTGCTTTATTAATGAATTAAATAACAAATATATTTAATTACTCACCAAATATTTTCTAATAAAAAAGATTTTTTTTTTTTGAGAAACATCCCTTCTGACAAGACAACAAAAATTTTTCAAATGGCGATCAGCGAAAACAGTGTTGCACATTTCATGTACTTATATTTTATACAATTTTTTCCAACTATGTATTTTTCAATTATTGAATTTTGTAATATCAACATTGATTTTTGTTAAATTCTGTAAAACTTGATCTACAATGGGTTTACTAATTTTTCTACTAAGATATTTCTATGAGTGTACACTAAATAAAGATCTAACAAAAGACAGATACAATCGGTCCATGTTTGGACTTGGAACCCATTTTCCGGAAAACACTAGTGTAGGGTATCATATGGTCGGTCTTGACCGACTATAACTTTCTTACTTGTTTTAATATCGATTCATTTTTTTTTCTCTCTTTTTATAGAAAACCATTTATCCTGCTACTAAAGAAGATTGTTCCCTGGAGGATATAAAATTTCAATTTTTTAATATGTGCACTCATAACTTAACTGCTTGCAATTGAATGAATGAAAACAAGACATATATGATGATTATAAACTTAATATTATTGTTGTAAATCGTAGTAGTATCATTGTGTTTACTTAATCTTTTAGGAACTTTTTACAAATGTGGGACCTAACTTAAAGAAATTGAAAAAAAGAATTTAGGAAAACAAATTCTATAAATTATAAATCGACTTTAAAATATTTTTTTTTTTTTTAGTTTGGTCCCTTTAATTTTAATCTTTAAGCTAAAACTACAATATTTCCTTTTCTTGATTTTTTTTTTATAACAAAATTCTATTTTATTTACTATTGACTTTCTTTTTATATTTACTAAAAATCAATCATGCATCAAATTACAAAAATCAAAACTTCCTACTTTAAAATTAAATTGTGTTTTTAAAAAACCATAAATTAAGGGTGTTTTGTTTACTTTTTTTTCTAAATTTAATATAAATTATTCAATTTATTCAAAATAAGTATATCAATTGTTAACTATTGGGTTTAAACATCTTTTTTTTTCAATTGTCTAGTAAATAAAAAAACTATAAAAATTTTGTAATAACAAGCACAATATAGTATACAAAACTTAAAATATAAAGTAAAAGAATTCATTAGTTTTCACTCACTAATATTAATGTCTTATCGTGCAAAATGCATACAAAACAAAATCTTGAAATAAATGTTGTTCTTATATGTATTATGAATTGTAAATAGTTTTAACAAATTAATACAATTTTTTTTTTTATATAAATTTCATTTAGTTTTTTTTTTTAATTGTTTTGAAATATACAAACTCGAATTTTTAAAGTTTATTATAAAAATTTTAAGATAACACAAAAATAAAAATTTTTGCAATGAACGACTTTCATAAATAACAAATTCATAAAATTTATTAACTTTTTCATAATACTTATAAACTTTTTCATACTATTTATGAAAAAAATCAATTTATGTGATTATATAAATATATATATTATAAATAGTATGAAAAAGTTTATAAGTATTATGAAAAAGTTAATAAATTGTATGAATTTGTTCATACATACTATGAAAATCGTTCATTGGATTTTTTTTTTGTTTGTGAACATTTAAAATTTGGAAACTCCATTAGGTTATTCCATTTCCCATTAAAAATTCAAAAGAGATTAAATAAAATTTTGATAATAATGAATTTGAAAGTCAAAAAAAGTTAAATGAATGTCGAAATTAAAATTAAAAAAAAAAATATAGAAATTCGAAATTAAAATTAATAAAAAAAAATTATAGAAATTTTAAATTGATCAATAAAAATAGAAAAAAATTTAATAAAAGTTTATCAAAACTCAAAAATATTTATTGAAATTTGAAAAAAATTCATTTCGACGTTAAATTTGATTTTGCCGAGAATATCCTCCATAATGCTTAAAAATTTTTAAATACAAATAAAATTTAGACCGATTTTTAGTGATTGTAATTTTTTTAACATAAAAAAAGAAAATTTTATCGTGAAAAGTTTTATTTTGAGTAAAAAAAAAATTTTTTTTTTTTTTAGTTTTTTGTGGCTTACCAATGTCATTTAAACCATGTTTAGCGGGGTTTTCAGCACTTGAATTCGCAAAAAAAAACGCATTTAAAATTAATGGTTATGATCAAAATTTCTGAAACCCAAAAATAATTTCTCCTGAATTCAATACCAACCTGGCCCTTAAATAATATATGGGGCATTCCATGTCAAATCGGACACTTTGAAAATTTTTTTTTAGATTTTCCCAATTTGTTTACAGTTTTTAGTACCCTTCGAAAACTCGTTCGTGGTAAATTTTCAGATTTTTTTGATGACCCGTTCAAAATATATCGAATTTTTAAAAAATTGGTAGCTTGTTCCTTTACTCAAACTTCTTTTACTCATAACTTCTTCAATAATGGTCCAAATTTCAAATTTTTTTTCAAAATTTTTGTTTTTTTACGTACTTTTTAAAAAACATCCCAAAAAATTCTTAAAAGCGCTCTAGTATGCGATTTTTAAGTTTTAAAATTTAAAAATCATTTTTGAAAATGTTTGTACTCTTCGATTTTTTTGAATTTTTTTTTGTGTAAAACATCTATCGATTCTACAATTTTTTTGCCAAGGAGGATCGTGGGATAACGATTATTAATATTTTTTTTTGAATTTTTTGAAAAAATTTTATTGTAATTTTTTAATCTTAAAATCATTTCTACTGCTCCAATGGTGCGTCATAGAGGAGTCCTTTATAAGACCTCCATTAATTTTTACGTCTTAACATTTCTTTGGAACAAACTAATACCCTATCTCCAATTTCTAAGGGGGCTCGCACACAAAACGACATTTTTCAAAATTTGCTCCAACCGCTCTAACTGCCCTAATAGTGCCCTTAGAGAAATAAAATGTATGACCGACCCACAATATTTTTTTAGTCCAAACATTTTCTCTGAACACACCTACCCTCTATCTCTAATTGTTAAGGCGGTCCCCATACATTTTTTTTTATTTTTTGTAAATTAGTTTTAATTAATCCGTTTCTACCGGTCCAATGGTGCGTCCGAGAGGGATCATTAGTGAGACCGACCCCCAATTATTTTTACCCTACATTTTTTTTTAAATATACCTACGCCCTATCTCCACTCCTTAAAATTTAAAAATCGCATACTAGAGCGCTTTTAAGAATTTTTTTGGAATTTTTTTTAAAAAGAAAAAAATTGAAATTTGGACCATTATTGAAGAAGTTATGAGTAAAAGAAGTTTGAGTAAAGGAACAAACTACCAATTTTTAAAAATTCTATATCTTTTGAACGGGTCATCAAAAAAATCTGAAAATCTGTTCTAAAAAAAGTAATTCACATAAAAAATGTGAAAATGAAAATTTCCGAATTTTTTTGATGTTCTACATTTCACATCCGAATTTCTTTTTCGTTTATTTTCACATGAATAAAATTTGGTGAAAGTAAAACGAATGCACTTTTTTCCTAATAATTTTTTAAATTTAAATTATTCGATTTCAACTTCGAATGAAAACGTCATCAACAAAACACTAAACTTGATTTCATGTGATTCGGATATTTTCATGTGAATTGAAAAGTTGTGAAAGACAAAACAGAGGCCTAAATGTCAAAATTTTCGAATTCGAAATAAACACTAGAAATCAAAACGAATTTTTAAACTCTTTTGTATTTAATTTTTTTTTTAATTTCAAAAATAATTTAAAATTCGTAGAAGATCAACTGAGGCCGCTGTTCCAAAAAAAAGTAATTCACATAAAAAATGTGAAAATTAAAATTTCCGAATTTTTTTGATGTTCTAGATTTCACTTCTGATTTTTTTTTGTTTTGTTTCACATTAATAAAGTTTGGTGAAAGTAAAACTAATGCACTTTTTTCCTTATAATTTTTTAAATTTTAGATATTTTATTTCAACTTCAAATGAAAATGTAAACAACTAAAAATCAAATTCGATTTCATGTGATTGGAAAATTTCATGTGAATTGAAAAGAGGTGAAAGACGGAACAGAGGCCTGATATTCGAAAAAGATCAATTGACATTCGAAAAACATTATTTAATAAAAGATTAATTTAAATTCCAAAAATATCAATTAAGGCCTCTGTTCGGTTTTTCATAACTTTTCAGTTCACATTAAATTTTCCGAATCACATGAAATCGAATTCTTCTTCTTAACATCGAAATTCAAACTTTTAATCGAAAGCTTAAAATTTTGGCGAAAAAAGTGCATTCGTTTTACTTTCATAAACATTTTTTTTATGTAAAACAAAAAGTTTAAAAATATTCTAAAGTGAAATCTAGAACAAAAAAAAAATCGAAAAATTTAATTTTCACATTTTGTATGTGAATTACTTTTTTGGAACAGCGGCCTAAAATACAAAAAAATTCAATTAAAATTCGAAGATTCTGACTTAGGCCGCTGTTCCAAAAAAAGTAATTAACATAAAAAATGTGAAAATGAAAATTTCTAAATTTTTTTGGAGTTTAGATTTCACATCCGAATTTCTTTTTCGTTTTGTTTCACATAAATAAAATTTGGTGAAAGTAAAACGAATGCACTTTTTTCCTTATAAATTTTCAAATTTTAATTATTCGATTTCAACTTTGAATGAAAACGTGATCAACAAAACACTTAACTTGATTTCATGTGATTCGGAAATTTTCATGTGTATTGAAAAGTTGTGAATGACAGAACAGAGGCCTTAAAATCGAAAAAGAGTCAAATAAAAAAATATCAATCCAAAAAATTCAAATCAAAATTCAAAATTGAAAAAATATCAATTAAAAATCGAAGAAGTGAAACAATTTGTTCCACAACTTTCATTTAGTTCAAATTTTTTATATTTTAATTGTTTGAATTTCATCTTTTACAAATTTAAAATATTTTTTTTTTAATTTCAATTAAGCTTTTTAGAATTTGAGTCAGAATCTTCGAATTGATCTTTTTTGTATTTTAATTGAACTTTTTTGAATTTCAATTAATATTTAAATTTTAAATAGCTGACGTTTTCGAATCTCAATTGATCATTCATCAGTTGTACTTTTTGAATAACAATTGAATCGAATTTCAATTGTTCGATTAATTTCAAGTGTATTTTTTAAATAAAAAATAGAGGCTTCAATTTGCAACGAAAAATAAGTTTTTACACTTAAATAAAATTTTTTACTCCAATTTTTTTTATTTACAAAAATTAACTTTTTTCTAGAGGATTTCTTACATTAAAAATGACATTCACTAAAAAAGTTTTTTGCACTCAAATTTTTTTGTATTCAAAATGTTTCGATCATTGTGGAGTGTATTCATGGATTCGCCTAAATCGAATTTAACTTTTTAACTACCCAGGCAGAAAAATACAAACGGGAGATCGCTGGCAAAGTACCTTTTATGGTCGCTTGTGTGCTGGCAAAGCATCACAGTTTAGTACTCTCCCAGCGTCCAAAATGATAACCACGGTAAACGGTATGCCGTTGCTATTTTAAAGCACTTTGAAAGTGCTTTAAAAACAAAAAATATGGTACTATTATAGCACTTTTAGAACAAAAAAATGGAAAATATCTAAATTGTATACATAAGTCCATAAGACACAACTTTTTTTGGTGTTTATTTGAATAAAGAAATTTATTAAATTAGGATAAAAAAATTTATTGACTCATTTATTAGGATAAAAAATATTTTGAACAAACTTTGAACAATTTTCTAAGTCCCGGAAAAAATTTGTTTGCAGTTTTTTTTTGCGTTTTGGAATAAAAAATTTATTAAAAATGCTTTAGGAAAAAATTTGGAAAAGTCCCGAAAAAAGTGGTGTATTGAACCGAAACGGGTATGTATCCGGAATTTAAGGGTGATGTATCCGGAGTTTAAAAGGTGTCAAGTTTGTAATATGTAGGTCATTCTGTATAAGTGACATATCATGAGAACTATCAAGGACCGGCCACTTATTCTGCAGAGAAATAAAAAATGTTCCAATTGCTATAAAAATTAATAAATTTTAATAAAAAATGTATACTTTGAACGGATTTAAATAGAAAAACATTGGCAAAGCGCTTGGAAAGCACTTTTTCGAATTCATACTACCTTCTACACAAAAAATAAAGTGCTTTGCCGAGACTTTTTCTTTGGAACGGTTGGCAGTTTCTGCCTGGGTAACTTCAGATGTAATTTAACTGAAAATGTTTAAGTTTCTTTGGCACTTTTCTTTATATGTTCGAGTTTGTTTTCCAATTACTTTTTTTGTTACATAAAATCTGCAGATAATTTGTGGATTTAACAAATAATATTACGGTATATTTCATTAACCCTTGCGGTTTTATACAAAAAATTGTAATATGACCAAGTGGATCGTATAAAATATCCGTCTAACATTAATTGCCATTTCCACGCTTTCTGAAATTTCTCATACATAATTTATTAATTTCAATGTATTTTTTAACTATAAATTAATTTTGTTTTCTAATAATCATTACACTGTCCGACAGCCAATATTAAACATGAACCGGATGATATACGTCTGAAAGTAGAGATCAAATGGAGTAAAACTGCATTTACAGTTTTTCATTTCGTGATCCTGTTTTCTTTTAAAAGCACTTCAAAATTTTAAAGGATACATTTTGTGAAATATTTTTGAAATATTTGTACTTGTCCTAGGATGACAATGAAACAGGAGGATCTCCCCCTAATTTTTCCATTTTTTTTTTATTTTTATTTATTTTATAAAAGTTAATCCTCTAAAACTTTGAAGTCCTTTTAAAAGGAAACAGGATCACGAAAAGAAAACCCGGAAAAGCAATTTGACTACATGTAGTCTCTAGTTTTAAACGTGTATTATGCAGTTCGTGTTTAACTACTTTTTTTCATTTTTGTCGGACGGTGTTATCATTGGCAATATAATAAATTAATTATTTTTTTATAACCCGGTTAGAAAAAATCACATATGTACACATATGAACACATATGATCGTCCATATATGTGCATGGACGAAAATTGAGGTAATATGTAGACATATGATCATATATGTTCACATTTGAACACTCATATGTGTTCATACATTTCAGTAATTCTTATTTTTTTGTCATTAAAACACATTTTTTTATTTTTTAATTATACATAGTTCATTGTACATATTTTATTTAATATAAACCATCTACATTAGAGTGACTCAAAAAAAAAAGTTGATGATGTACCCCCCTCAAAATTAACTTTGACATGTTTTATGAAGATTCCCAAAATATTTGGGCTCTAGCGATAATCTCCCGTGAGCTAAACCGCGGCAAAAAAGGGTCCAAAAATGGTATTTTTCATGAATAAAAAAATCAGTAAATTTCTTTTTGTCCAATGAATGACCAAATATGATAGATATTTAGGAATTCTTTGATTCTGCATTAAAACATTTTAAAAATCTAACCACAGACTCGAGATAACGAGATGTTTATGTCAGTTTTTTGATGCTTTTCAATTCGAAATTACTGAAAACTTAAATAACTTTGGTATTTTTTGTCCGATTTTCATTTATAATACATCGTTAGAAAGGTGTTGACCACCGCTTGGGATTTTAGTCAAAAATTAACCCTTAACTGCACTGTCTTACTTTTTTATAACATTTACTTTGACATCATTAAAACCCCATTTTATAACCACAAAAAGCGTATCTTTGTGCAGGAAACACGTTTAATTAATATATTTGGCCACAATTAATTTAACCCATGCATGATCAAAATATTTTGGCAAACATTTTTAAAAAAGTTTTTGCGGAAATTATTGAAAGCTAGTTGAAATACTTTAAAAAAATAAAAAAAAAAAGGTTTTTGTTTAAATAGACTTGCTTATTAATATCAAATAATTTTAACGTGTAACACTTTCCCGGTAAATTTTTTTTTCGAAATTTGTATGTGCAAATAAATTTTAGAAATTAAATATAAACCAATTTTCTCTTAATCGCATATATTCGTGCAAAATACGCATCTAATAAATCATGCGCGGGTACAAGGGGGGGGAAAAAGGGGAAATTTCCCCCCCCAGACCAAATTTCGAAAAGGAAAAAAAAGGAAAAAAAGAAAAAAAGAAGAAAAAAAAAAGAAAAAAGAAAGAAAAGGAAAGAAAAGAAAAAAAAGAAAGAAGGAAATTTTCTAAAAAAATTTCGATGTCCAAAAATTTTTCATAGAAAAAAATCTGAAAATTTTAAAAGGCAAATTTTTTAAGGAAAAAGTGAATCAATCTGAAAATTTTCTGTAAAAAATATCTGTCAATCTTATTATGAATTTTGGCATAAACAAATTACTTAGAATATGCTTTTTTTGTTTAGAAAAATGTTACAGGATCTTAATTTTGTTTATATAAAAAGTGTTTGTCTTCTACATAGCAATAAAAAAACTATCTTAAAATCTTAAAAATGTTGATAGTCGAACTTACATTTGTAAACCTATTTAAATTTGTTTTTTCTAAAGAATAAACTTTTTCTAAAGAAAAAATTCTCAGAATCTGAGACTTTTTTGTGTGAAAAAGGTCTCAAAACTTATTTATAGGAAAAAGGTCGCAGAAGAATTTTTCTATGGGAAAAAAAGTCTCAGAATTTCTGAATTTGAGTTTATTTTAAGGAAAAAGTTCTCAGAATCTGAGTCTTTTTTAAGAAGAAAAATGTCTCAAAGTCTGAGACTTTTTATTGTTGAAAAATAGTCTCAAAAGTTGAAACTAACTGAATTGGTAGAAGGTCGCAGAATCTGAGACTTTTTCAACGGAAAAATGGTCTTAGAATCTAAGACTTTTTTATAGGAATAAGGTCTCAGAATCTATGACCTTTCTATAGGAAAAAAGTCTTAAAATCTGAGACGTTTTGTATAGGAGAAACATTTCCAAATCTAGGACTTTTTCTATAGGAGTGTCTTAGAATCGGAAAAGAATTCAGAATCAGAAAAAGGTCTCAGAATCTGTCAATTCTTCTTTAGAGAAAAAGTGCCAGAATTTTAACCTTTTTCTATATAAGAAAAATATCTCAGAATCTGAGACTTTTTCTTTAGGAAAAATGTGTGAGAATCTGAGCCTTATTCTTTAGGAATAAGATCTCAGAATTTGAAACTTTTTCTTTAGGTCTTAGAATCTGAGACTTTTTCTATTGGAAAAAGGTCTAAGAATCTAAGACTTTTTCTATAGAAAAAAGTTCTCAGAATCTAAAACTTTTTCAGTACGAAACAAATCTAATAATCAGAGACCTCTCTATAGGAAAAATGTCTCAGTAGTGCTTTAAAATATGAGACTTTTTCTATAGCAAAATGTCTCAGAATCTGAGACTTTTTCTGTGGAAAAAAATTCTTAGAATCTGAAAATTTTTCTATACGAAAAAGGTCTCAGATTCTGAGACATTTTTCGTTAAGAAGAAGTCTTATATTCTAAGACATGTTCCCTATAAAAAAAAAAATTCACAAAAATTGTCTCAAAATCTGATATTTCCTATGTAGGAAGAATTTCTTCTATTCAATTCTCAGATTTAGACTCTTCTTATGTATACGAAAAATATACAATTTTCTTTTAAATTCTTTTAAAAATCCGAAAATTTTTCTATATGAAAATAGTCTCAGATTCTGAGATATTTAGTCTTATAATTTGAGACATTTTCCTTATAAAAAATAATTTTTTCACGAAAAATGTTTCAACATCTAATTCTTTCTACGTAGGGAGAATTTCTTCTATTAAAAAATTATCTTCTTATGTATACGAAAAATATACAATTTTCTTTTAAAACAAATTAAAAAAAAATATCTAAACGAAATATGATCATGAAAAACAAACCTTATTCGGGAAAAACTAATAAATTTGATGATTTTATAGCTTTCCCATTACTTTTTTTGTAAAAAAAACGTATTCCTCTTTTTTGCTCGTCAACAAAGGAGAATTTATGATTGAAAAAAAAAAAATTCCCCCCCCAGACCCAAAAGCTGTACCCGCCACTGAATAAATAGATCTTAATATTTTTTATTTAACCCATTCATGACCAATTAAAAAAAAAATGTGGAAAAAATTTAAGTCCAGTTGTAATACTTAAAAAAAATAATATAATTGATATTTCAATTTATTAAATGCGTTTTTTGCACGAATATATGCGATTAGGACAAAATTCGTTTATATTTTATTTTTAAAATTAATTTTATTTTTAAAATTAATTTCGAAAAAAATTTTGACCGGGAAAGTGTTACACGTAATAATTATTTGATATTAATAACTCGTCTAGATAAACAAAAACCATATTTAATTATATTTTTTTAAAGTATTACAACTAGCTTTCAATAATATCCGCAAAAACTTTGTGAAAAATATTTGCCAAAATATTTTGATCATGCATGGGTTAAATTATTTGTGGCCAAATATATTAATTAAACGTGTTTCCTGCACAAAGATACGCTTTTTGTGGTTATAAAATGAGTTTTTAATGATGTCGAAGTAATTGTTATAAAAAAGTAAGACAGTGCAGTTAAGGGTTAATTTTTGACTAAAATCCCAAGCGGTGGTCAACACCTTTCTAACGATGTATTATAAGTGAAAATCGGACAAAAAATACTAAAGTTATTTAAGTTTTCAGTAATTTCGAATTGAAAAGCATCAAAAAACTGACATAAACATCTCGTTATCTCGAGTCGGTGGTTAGATTTTTAAAATGTTTTAATGCAGAATCAAAGAATTCCTAAATATCTATCATATTTGGTCATTCATTGGACAAAAAAAAATTTACTGATTTTTTTATTCATGAAAAATACCATTTTTGGACCCTTTTTTGCCGCGGTTTAGCTCACGGGAGATTATCGCTAGAGCCCAAATATTTTGGGAATCTTCATAAAACATGTCAAAGTTAATTTTGAGGGGGGTACAACTTTAACTTTTTTTTTGCCCATATAAGGTGAGTCGGTCTAATCTACATACATATATATATTTAATGAGTTTAATACAAAATTTTTCCATTTCGAATTGAAAGTTTATCCAGGTTCTAAAAATAAGAGCAAAACTACAAAATCCGTACTCACATATTATTTTCGGATCAAAAAAGTCAATGGACGTCTCTTTACGAAGCTTTTTTCCAATAGTTGTCTAACAGGATTTTGTTGTAATCTTATAATTTCTTGGAAACATTAAACAATAAAAAATCCACATGCGAACAACAATTTTGAGAAAGATCCTGATGTTGAATAAAGTGTAAAAAGAGTCACTTCAAAATAAAATCGGCTCGCTTATACCTATAGAACCCTCTTACTTCACTGAATATTAAAAACAATTTCTCTTAACACGATTAAATAGATTCATTCCATTCAAAATTGCACTGATTGAAGATGGGTTTCCTGGCAAAAAATTTTCTGGAATGAAAAGTTAAGAAGTTCATTAACACAAATTACTCCTTATTAGGAATGGAAAACGTATCAAAACTTACTTGTACTATTGAGATTTCACATTTTTAACGAATTTTTGCAGAAATATTAGCTTCGAAAATATTTTTTTGTAAAACTAACCGAAAAAAAAAAATAAAAATTCAAAATAAATAAAATGAAAAATTTTGACATTTTGCTTTAGAAGTTTGAATCAACGAACTTAGAATGTTTTAAAACAAAATTAGAAAAACAATTCAAATAAAAAGACATGCATGCAATGGAACATTTTATGAAAATTAACTATTTTCTTTTTGCATCTAAATTTAACAAAATTCAAATTGTTTTAAAGCTAATAAAATCGTATGGATTTTTATAGCGTCCATGACGAGGTCTTCCAAGCTTTGCAATTGGTTTAAATTAATGGACACATATGTACATATATTTTATTTTTAACAGAGAATGTGAGAAATTGCATATGTATGAAGATATATGTCACTTATTTGGCTCCAAATGCTAACATATATTTACTCGATGTATGAATGTATGATTCCTTATATGCTGACATATGCACCGAACATGCTCATACATGTTTCATATGTGTTCATGAATGTTCATGCATGAATCCATACATGTTCATATATGCACATATATGACGATTTTTACCTGGGAAATTATAATTTAAAAAAATCTTAATTCTATATAATTTTTTTTATCAATGTGTTATTTTAAGTTTTTTTTTTATTATTATTGTCTAGTTTTGAATTCATAATTGCTTTTCTTTTTTCGTTAATTTTTTTTAATTTTTTGTTTTAAAACTAACAAAAAAAATTTAAATTTAATATATTTTAATAGTTGTTCACTACTTTTAATTATGAATATTATTTAAGCCGAATTAAAATGTATTTGAAAATTTTTAAAAAAACCATGTAAATTTTACAAAATAAATGTACTATAAATTTACAGCAATATACATAAAATATAAATTAAACAATTGTGTATTCATTTTTTAAAGAAATACAGGTGAATCTTTATCATTTAAGAAGATTTCTATTTTGTAATACGTTTTTGATAAAATTTCAATTCCTTACATTCCTTACATTTTTCTAAAATTTTTTAATTTATACAATTTTGTTTATTTTTAGAACTCTCTCAAAAATTGGATTATTATAGAGTACCATATTTTTCACTGTTAGTAGATTTGGCGATGCCTGTTTTGATGTGTGTTTGGCTCATTTTTGCATTGTAGTCCTGAGGTTCGGGGTAAGCAGTTTTGTAAAAGATAAAAACAAATAATCCTTTTACACATACTTGATTTTATTTTTTTTACTTAAGCACCGATTTTCATCCTAAAAAAGAAATTTTTAGTCAAATACACTTTTTTTATAAGAAAATTCCTAATAATTTTCAAACATTCTGATTAATTTTTATTAAAAAAGAAAAATTGTTTTATTCGACCTTTAAAATATTATATTTTGGGGATGTTTTTTCTGGCTCGAGGTCATTATTTTCTTTACTAATTAAAACCATGATATTCTCATAGCATAATTTTCAAGAAAATTATTTTTTGTTTTAAATTTATTTATGTTGGTCATTTTTGCAAGTTTTAATCGACACGTGTTTCGGAATTTGTCAGATTCCATTGTCAAGATTATGTGAATAGAGGCGAATATGTATTAATATTTTAGTTTGTGCACAAACGATTTGTCATTAGACTCGTTTGCTACTTTGTTTTAGACTCGTTTGCTACTTTGTTTGTTTTTTAATCGTTTCTATTTTTGCTAAATAATCTTGACAATGGAATCTGACAAATTCCGAAACACGTGTCGATTAAGTCTTGCAAAAATGATCAACATAAATAAATTTAAAACAAAAAATAATTTTTTTGAAAATTATGCTATGAAATTATCGTGGTTTTAATTAGTAAAGAAAATAATGACCTCGAGCCAGAATAAACATCCTCAAAAAAATTTTCAAACATTTTTGTTTCTAAGGCCGGTGTTTCAAAAAAGTAATTCACAAAAAAGAAAAGTGAAAATAAAAATTTGCGAATTTTTTGCTGTTTTAGATTTCACTTCCAAATATTGTTATATACCCAAAAAAAATGTCTCAGAATCTGAAAATTTTTCTATAGAAAATCTCTCAGACTCTGAGACATTTTTTCTATAGAAAAATTCTCAGATTCTGAGACATTTTTTTTATAGAAAAATTCTCAGATTCTGAGACATTTTTTCTATAGAAAAAATCTCAGATTCTGAGACATTTTTTCTATAGAAAAAATCTCAGATTCTGAGACATTTTTTCTATAGAAAATCTCTCAGACTCTGGGACATTTTTTCTCAATCTCAGATTCTGACACATTTTTTCTATAGAAAAAATCTCAGATTCTGAGACATTTTTTCTATAGAAAAAATCTCAGATTCTGAGACATTTTTTCTATAGAAAAAATCTCAGATTCTGAGACATTTTTTCTATAGAAAATCTCTCAGACTCTGGGACATTTTTTCTATAGAAAAATTCTCAGATTCTGAGACATTTTTTCTATAGAAAAATTCTCAGATTCTGAGACATTTTTTCTATAGAAAAATTCTCAGATTCTGAGACATTTTTTCTATAGAAAAATTCTCAGATTCTGAGACATTTTTTCTATAGAAAAATTCTCAGATTCTGAAACATTTTTTCTATAGAAAAATTCTCAAATTCTGAGACATTTTTTCTATAGATAAATTCTCAGATTCTGAAATATATTTCCTACAAAAAAAATCTCAGATTCTGAAATATTTTTCCTATAAAAAAGTATCAGATTCTGAGATATTTTTCCTACAGAAAAAGTCTCAGATTATGCGACATTTTTCTTATAGAAATATTCTTAAATTCTGAGACATTTTTTTTATAGAAAAAGTCACAGATTCAGACACATTTTTGTCCTATTAAAAAAGGTCTTAAAATCTGAGACATTCAGGTCGTTCATGAATCCACAACGAAATTTGATTGGAAACGAAAATCAATTCCCTTTCCAATTTTTGAAGCGTTCATGAAACCGTGACGAATTGACTTGTTCGAAAAAAAATATCTATTGCGTTCGAACTTAGCGGAGACACATGTATTTACAAAATACGACTCTGTTGTTGCAAATACAGAGTCCTATTTTATAAAACAACTGTTTGAAAGTCAAAGTCAGAGTTGTTATAAGGCAGTTTGTAAAAAAAAAAATTGTTAACAAATAACAAACTGTCAAGCATTTCTTTTGAATTACATTTTTTTGATTATTGATCCATTAAGGGATTTTATACAAATCCATTTTTGTTTTCCTTAATTCTAATATATACTTAGATCTGACATTACTTTTGTATGGAAAAATACCAGTTGCTTTACATATTTCATTGGCTCAGGATAAATATCTTTGCACATCAAATAATTTGTTTTTTAAAAGGCATCGATTCGTAAATGGACATTTTTGCATATTTTGGTTAAAATGCATGTTTTGCATGTTCTGCATATTTTTGGGTCATATTTTGTATAAAGTTTTAGCTTATTTGTTCCATTTTTACGATTTTTTTTTTTTTTTAAATATCTGCAACTTGTTGCCCATTTGGCCTCTTATTTTTTGAGCCCAATTTCGGAATCGAAATACTTGTCCGACTGAAGGTTTTAAGCTAAAGTGTGAATAATACTTTTATCAAGAATTTTATCAAGGGCTTTCTGGCTTTGAAAAAGTTCTTAAAAAAAGCAAATATCATACACACTAAGCAAAGGTCTCTGTTCTGTCTTTCATAACTTTTCAATTCATATTTTCCGAATCAAATGAAATCCAACTTGGTGTTCTGTTGTTTACGTTTTCATTCAAAGTTAAAATCGAACAACTCAAATTTTAAAATTAAACGGAAAAAGTGCATTCGTTTACTTTCACGGAAGTTAAATCTAGGGCCTCTGTTCTGTCTTTCACAACTTTTCAATTCACATGAAAATTTCCGAATCACATGAAATCAAGTTTAGTGTTTTGTTGATCACGTTTTCATTCGAAGTTGAAATCGAATATTTAAAATTTGTAAAAAATATTAGGAAAAAAGAGCATTCCTTTTACTTTCACCAAATTTTATTAATGTGAAACAAAACAAAAAAAAATATCGGATGTTAAATCTAGAACACCAAAAAAATTCGGAAATTTTAATTTTCACATTTTAATGTGAATTACTTTTTTTTGGAACTGCGGACTAGGACACAAAAAAATGGAAATTTTATTTTCGCATTTTTTAATGTGAATTACTTTTTTGGAACAGTGGACAAAGTAAAACCCGAAGCAAATGTTGGAATGTATAGAAAATTTTCCAAAAATGTATAAATGCACTTTTTTAAGTGCATATTTTCATAGTTTTAAATTTATATGTAGGCGCTTAAAACACAAATCCCTTTGATATATCGGGATTTATTTCCACAAACTCATGAAGAACTAACTGCATTTTGCTCATTAATTTTGTACCTTACCCTTATAAAATAAAAAATGAGAAAAAATATTAAAAAAAGTCAAAAATAAAAAAGAACATGTTACTCACATTTTGTCATTTAACTTTTGTTTTTAATTTTTTTTAAACTAATTATTTCCAACTTTTCTTACAAATCCCCGAAGCAAAACGTTGACGAAAATTTTCCAACTGTCAAACCAACTGAATGGAATTCATGAACGCACATTTTCGTTTTCGAACGAAAATGTTCTCATTTTCTCTTCGATTGGAATTGGATTGGATTCATAAACACACACAGCTGATTTCCGTGAAAAAGTGTTGTCAAACCAATCCGCATTGGTTTCATAAACGCCCCGATTATTCCTATGGAAAGAATCTCTGATTCTGAGGCATTTTTCCTATGGAGACAGTCTTTGATTCTAAGGCATTTTTTCTATAGAAAAAGTCTAACAATAAGTCATTTTTTTATACCAAATTTTTCACGTTCACAACCATAGAGTATACATAGAGGCGAAGGCGTCAAAAATTGAGTTGTCAAAGTACAACTTGTATACATGTATTTGTTGACAAAGTACGACTTGTAAACATGTATTGTGTTTTGAATTCACATCGACAACATACGTGTGAGAAATTAGAAAAAGATAGTGATATTATTTTTTCTTTCACCTTCGCCTCTATGTTTCTCTATGTTCACAACAGTTTTTCCCAAAAAAAATTCTCTTCATAATAAGAAATTCTAGCAGGGGTCTGCTTGTATGCGCATTGTAAATATAGAGGGCGTATGTTTAGGAAAATTTGGGACTTGAGATAAGACTAATGGCACAGGACAGATCCCGATGAAAAAATTTCGTTACGGACCTTTGTTCCAACTTGGAACTATAGTAATCAATATAAAGGAGAGTAAATCGACCAGATCATTTCTACAACAAAAATCCTAAACTTATTGATTTGCCCTCGTATTTTGCAAAATGTATGTACAGAAGTTACATTTTTGTTAAAAAAGTTTAAATTTTATAAATATACAAAATTATGCATTATTTTGACCTAATATTCAACATCAATAACTTAAAATTCATAATCCTCTCAATGTCTCAATGTAAATACATACAATAGTATTTAAGCTTTCGATTTCATATGTTGAATACATACATACACTCACTCTTTTTTACGCAACTTTAGTACACATGTATGTATGTATGTATGTATGTATGTATGTCTGAGCCAGAGACTGAAGCTGTGTCTGTTGATTTGACACACATTTTTATTAAGTTCTTTTAGTGGGTTTTTTTTAATATTTTTTTTGTTGGTCGAGTCTATCACTTTTCATTTCAAAGAAACCGTCAAAATAATAACAACCAGTAGTGAAGTGAAGTAGTTTGGAGTTGCAGAAGTACATACACCAAAAATATCTCGTCATCGTCATCATCACCAAACAACATAATGAATATAAAAAACATGACGAAAAGATGTTAAAGACTGGTTTAACCAGCTACTAGTTGGTAGTTGGATACAAGAAAATAATACAATTTTTACAGTGTGACACGTACATTTAGTCACAATTTAAAGTTGAACAGGATCTAAGGCTGAAAGTATGGTAGATCACCTTCAGCGATAGTAAAACTTTATAAACATCACATTTTTTTTTTTAAAAACTATGTAGTGTTTGCTACCATTGTCATTGTTATACTACCATTGTCATTGTTATACTGCCCTTCCCTGGGTTGAAGGGCAGTTCCAGAATACACTCGACCTTTTTCTCACTTCGCACCCTAACAAGTACGAAGTTGAAATTCTTGATACTCTCGGCAACTCGGATCATAGAATCATCTCTGCATCCTTTTCGTATTCCGAACTTCGTGGCGCTTCGAATACAGCAACGAAACGTTCAGTATTTATTCACGAAAAGGCTCGTTGATCTGATCTCAATGAGTTCTACAGGCAATTTAATTGGAAACTATGCCGCTGCGAGAATGATTGAAAATATGATAATGCTTGGAATGA
The DNA here is from genome assembly GCA_963921195.1 of Pegoplata infirma. NCBI lineage: Eukaryota > Metazoa > Arthropoda > Insecta > Diptera > Anthomyiidae > Pegoplata > Pegoplata infirma. Next base: position 26,934,834 of record OY992540.1, on the reverse strand, counting down.
AATCTTTTATTCAATCGAAGAATATTCCGGTTAGATCAAGACATAAGTGTTGGTTTAACCAATCGTGCAAAGATGCAGTCAGATCTAGAGAGGAAGCGTTCAATAATTGGCGTTTGAACAAAAACTCCGTTACTGATCTGCAACGCAAGAAGGCGAGATATGAATTTACCAAAGTACTTAGACGCGAAAAGACTCTTCACGAGCAGCGTCTCCGTGCTAAAGTTATTTCTGCTCCACGGAGCAGTAAAACTTTTTGGTCATTCGTTAAAAGAGTAAAGGATAATGCTAGTTCTTCTATTCCAACTCTTTTAATGGATGACCAAATATTCACGGACCCGGTTAATAAAGCCAACCTTTTGGCAGATTTATTTGCAAGGAACTCCATCTTGCAGAAAGGCAACCAACCACTGTCCGAACTTGAAAGGGAAGCTCATACTATGCCCAAAATGTTGTTTCGAGCTCGTGCCGTCAAAAGGGTTCTTGCGAATCTCAACGTAAACAAGTCTCCGGGGCCGGATGGCATACCACCACTGGTACTGAAGCAGTGTTCTTTAACGCTTTCGCTTCCATTGGCACATTTTTTTAGTGCGTCATACCGCGTTGGTGTCTTTCCAGCATGCTGGAAAGTTGCTAATGTTCAGACAATCCCAAAAAAGGGTGCGGAAATTACCGCCCAATTGCAATTTGATCTGCGCTTTCAAAGGTGATGGAGAGCATGGTTAATTACCGTCTTGTAAATTATTTGTAGTCTAATTCACTTCTTAATGATCGGCAATATGGTTTCCGTAAAAGTTGTTCTACGAGAGACCTGATGGCGTTTCTATCGGAACGTTGTAGTCGATCCATTCACCGTTTTGGCGAGAGTAAGGTGGTTGCTCTTGATATTTCTAAGGCGTTTGACCGTGTGTGGCACGGCGCACTCGTGGCTAAGCTGAATGCTTTTGGTGTTGGTAATGACTTCTCTCGATTTATATCGAGCTTTCTTAGGGATCGTGCTATACGTATTGTTATAGATGGGATATCATCTAATGAATTTCTGTTGAACGCAGGGGTACCGCAAGGTTCTGTTCTTTCTCCCACACTTTTCCTTGTCTTTATAAATGACCTTTTGGGTCAGACTTTCAAGCCATAATCAGTTTAGAAGTGAGGTAATGAAGTAATGAAGTAGATCCTTATGTGATTTTCAATAAGAAAAAAGAGTGTAGATTTTTTTTAAATTTGTGTGTTCTTCATACACATTGAATTTTGACATAAGCATAAAAAGTAGAGCGAGGTAGAGAAATTCTATTCTCAACAGATTTTGTTTACGTCTCTCTACTATTTAGTCTTATGGAAAAATTCAATGCGTATGAAGAACACACAAATTTAAAAATTAGCTATACTCTTTTTTCTTATTGAAAATCACATAGAGCTCTACGTCACTACTTCACTACCTCACTTCTAAACTGATTATGGCTTCAATCCTGTCTATTCTTTTGCAGATGACAGCAACATTTGTCATTAATTTTCTTTCGATCCTATGAGATTGGAGGCATGCGGCAATTTATGAATGACACACTCGACCAGGACCTTCGGACAATCTCAGAGTGGGGTCGAGCGAATAAGGTCGATTTTAATGCTCGCAAGACCCACTGTTGTATGTTAACCCACAGACGGGCTGTGGAGCCAACATTGTCATCTGTATCAATAGGTGGTGTCAATATTGAGGAGTCGGATACTCTTGATGCTCTGGGCATGCGAATACAGTGTGATGTTCGTTGGAACTACCACGTTTTTCGAGTGTCATAAGAAGCATTCAAGTGTCTTGGTTATTTGAAACGGTGCAAGAATTACTGCACTTCATCCGATCTCCTCACTATTTATACCACCTATATCCGTCCGAAAATGGAATACAACTCCCATATAGGGGCAGGTGCTTCAAAGTCTATTTTGGAGCTCTTGGACCGTGTCCAAAGGAGTGCGTTGAGGCTCATAAACGACAGTAGGGTATCCAACTCTATTGATTCATTGGAGCATCGTCGGAATGTGGGTTGTGTGACTCTGTTTTATTGATATTATAATGGAAAGTGTTCTAATGAAATAAGCGAACTCATTCCTGCAAACCCGAGTTTTCGTTCGTAACACTCGCTTAACTAGTAGAGCACATCCGTTTGTGATCGATTGGCCAGTGGACCGTACAACGCATTACAGAGAAAATTCGTTCTTTAGTCGAACTATACGTATGTGGAATAAACTTCCAGCAGATATCTTTCCTGTCACTTTTAAGGTTCTGTTCTTTCTCCCACTTTTTTCCTTATCTTTATAAATGACCTTTTGGGTCAGACTTTCAATCTTGTCTATTCTTTTGCAGATGACAGCAACATTTGTCATTCATTTTCTTTCGATCCTATGAGATTGGAGGCATGCGGCAATTTATGAATCTCAACCAGGACCTCCGGACAATCTCAGAGTGGGGGGCAAGACCCAATGTTGTATGTTAACCCACAGACGGGCTGTGGAGCCAACATTGTTATCTGTATCAATGGGTGGTGTTAATATCGAGGAGTCAGATACTCTTGATGTTCTGGGCATGCGAATACAGTGTGATGTTCGTTTAAACAACCACGTTTTTCGAGTGTCAAAAGATGCATTCAAGTGTTTTGGTTTTTTGAAACGGTGCAAGAATTACTTCACTTCATCCGATCTCCTCACTATTTATACCACCAATATCCGTCCGAAAATGGAATACAACTCCCATATATGGGCAGGTGCTTCAAAGTCTATTTTGGAGCTCTTGGACCGTGTCCTAAGGAGTACGTTGAGGCTCATCGACAGTAGGGTATCCAACTCTATTGATTCATTGGAGCATCGTCGGAATGTGGGTTGTGTGACTCTGTTTTATCGATATTATAATGGAAAGTGTTCTAATTAAATAAGCCAACTCATTCCTGCAACCCGAGCTTTCGTTCGTAAAACTCGCTTAACTAGTAGAGCACATCCGTTTGTGATCGATTGGCCAGTGGACGTACAACGCATTACAGAGAAAATTCGTTCTTTAGTCGAACTATACGTATGTGGAATAAACTTCCAGCAGATATCTTTCCTGTCACTTTTAACATCCCTTTTTCTTCCTTTCCTAAACCTAACTTCTTTCCGTCAACACAATGCTTTGCATCAGTAGGGGACATCCCCTGAGTGTTGGTCGAATATATAAAAAAAAAAAAACTGAAAAAGTAGTTGACCCCAAAATAACTTACAAAGTAGTTATTTTTACTGACATTTTCAGTTGATTTTACTAACATAATTTTTTTAGTGTGTGACTATTCTGAATATCTAATTTAAAAGCAAAACTTTAGCAAAGCAGAAATTTCTTTGTTCGGCCGTTGAACTTTTTTAAACTCGCTGAACCCTCGAGGGCAGGAATGCTGTAGGTAGGTATCATCTCATCAAAATGTGTCTAAAAATACCAAAATCTAACAAAATACAGTTTTTGGACCAAACTATTCGAAAAAACTCCAAAGTCTCCAAAATATAAGTAATTTCAGAACTTTCAGAATAAATATATAATTTTTAATTTTTCATGGTAATTATTTCAACGACAAATTAAACATGGAATAATCTGCATCTTCAGTAACCTCCTTGACTATATTTAAAAACTTTGGGAAACATTTTCTTAAAATCTCTCCCGTAAGAGATGAATAGGTTTCCAATAGAATTAAACCTTTGCATCGTGGATGACATGGTTCTTTATAAATATCCAATTGAAAATATTGATTATTGATCAAGAAACAACGACGCTTTTTATAAATTGTTAAGTGAGTACGATCACGTTGAGCCAAAAGATTGTTATAGTCACGTTGAGTTAATTGAGTTTTTACTTCAATACGTGACTGTCCATGCACATTGGGACGACGTAAAGTGTGTGTATAACTATAGCGTTTATTTTGGCCACGTTTACGCAGACGCACTTGTACTCTTGGTTCAGAGGATTGTAAATAATGGTGTTCAATGTCAAAGTCTTGAAAATTTGGAAATTCAGAGTCTGCCGGTAATGAAGCCACCAAAAACTTAAATTTTTTAGATGTGGATAACAAACGATCAAGTCTTTGGCAAACACATTCAATCATACGATTCATTTTTGTTTCAAAATTTGTGGTATTATCAATCACATCCAAATATGGATGACCCAACCAAGCAGCAGCAGTTTTATTATCAAGTTCACGTGCCAAATCTATATTTTCAGAACGACAAGCATGTTCCTCAATTGTATAGAACTCTTCAGCACCATTGGCAGCTGATACCAAATGTAATATTTGATTGTAACGATTATCACGCATATCAATAAGATTCCAATTATTCATTAGCAGTATTTTCTTCCATTTCTCCATTGATATATAAGCACTTGCATCCATAAAACCACGATCACAGATTATTAAACAGTTGCGTATACTGGAATTTCCCAACTCAAAATAGGTATTTTCTATTTGAATCATGGTGCGTATTAAATTTTCTTGAAATTTATAAGCTTCTTTTTCGTTGAGATCGGAAAACTTAACACCACCTTTGAGTAGAATTGTAGCAGTTTCTGGCACACGAAATACCTGCCAACCTAAATTTTCAAAAAATGTGCATAAGCGTGATTGGCCGGTTGTTTTACCACCACAAGGACCTCCGGTAAGTACGATTTTATAAACTCTTTTCTCTTGATTATTATTAAAATTTTTGGGCTTTAATTTGGGTAACTCTAAATTAGATGTTATTTCTGAAGTCATATTCGAATTGTTTTCGTTTTTCGGATTCTCCATTTGTGCTGAATACTTTATGCAAGATTTTGTAATACCCATGTTAATTTAATATTGTTAGGAATACAGAATTAGAGAGAACTGTCATAAAAGTTAAATATTTAATACGCCCAGGGGTGCCCCTGACTTCAAATCATAGAGTATACTCTATGCTTCAAACCATAGAGAAACATAGAGGCGAAGGCGTCAAAAATTGAGTTGTCAAAGTACATTTTGTTTACATGTATTTGTTGACAAAGTACGACTTGTAAACATGTATTGTGTGGTGAATTCACATCGACAACGTACGTGTGAGAAATTAGAAAAAGATAGCAATATTGTTTTTTCTTTCACCTTCGGCTCTATGTTTCTCTATGCTTCAAACTATTTCCCCAGCAAACAACTTGAAGTTGGGTGGGGTTAGACGTGGCTTATTCAGACTCTTTACATAGACCAGATGATCCATAGCGAAACCACAATAATTTCTTAGCGACGCTGAGAGAACGGGTTAGTCCTCATCGCAAATTGTATTATTTGCCTAAGGTCGATATTCGAAACAGTTTACAAGCTCTCGAAAACATGTCTGCCGAATATTTGCAGGCGAGTTTGGGCTAAAGCATTACAGTGGCAAACATAATGTTCGACCGTTTTGAAGCTGACATTGGTTCCTTTTTCTTTAAAAAAATCTTACGGACAATTAAAAATCTTATAAAACGAGCAAAAAACAACAAACAACAAGAGGAAAAGGAACCAAAAAGATACAAAAGCATATCGTATATTCCTGGACTTTCTGAAAGATGGAAAAACTCAGATATTTATGACGAAGAAAAATTTGAACTAGCATTTAGAACGGACAACACTGTGAATCAGTTGTTTAGTAAAACAAAATCAAAAATTAAAAAGGATGATAAGTCAAATGTGGTGTATAAAATTCCGTGCGGTGGTGACGGGCCCAATGTATGCAACAAAGTATACGTTGGGACGACAAAAACAAAACTTAAGACTAGAATATCTTCTCATAAATCTGACCAAAAAGCTATTGACAAACCTATTGAACAAAAAACTGCACTAGCAGCCCATTGTACGCTAACAAATCATAAACCACACTTTGAAGGAGTACAAATATTACAAGAAGAGAGAAATTACTCAAGGAGATACACACTAGAGATGCTACATATTATTGATGTAAAACCAGAACTTCGTCTTAATTACCGACAAGACACAGAAAATTGTGCACACATATATAGACAAATAATAAATAAAAACAGACGATCGACAAATTAATTTTTAGTAGAAGAAATCCAATAAGAAGAGACACAAGTGATTTTGTGAAGTTTTGTGTTGATTATTTTATTATATTTTTTACACGTAATTATCTTTTTGTTTATGTTTTTGTTTTTTGTGTAATATTAATAAAAATTGTTTTATGTTTTTTTTTTTTTGTATATATCCAGACCCTTGAAGATGGTTAGCGATGCTAACCGAAATATTGGGATAAATAAAAATATTTAAAATAAAATCGCGAGTTTTTTATTTTAATAACTAAGACCTACAGCCAAACAATAACAACTAAGGTGTAAATTTACTTAAAAAGTATTTAAATGTCGCCAAAAGTTTTTTTTTTTTGAGAAAAAATACACAAATTTCACTACTTTTTTTTGTTGACTAAAACTACTAAAACTGGTTCGATAAAGGGATATGGCCAAAAATATAAATAGAAATTACTCTCCTCTAAAACTTAATATGCACACAGTTAGAAAAATTATATTAATGATGATTTCTTTTGGGGGTATTCGAACGTACAATAATATATAAGTTACATACATTAATAACAGGTGATAAGTAGTAATTCATACTCAACGATTTGAAGTAAAAGTCGTGCAGAGAATACTTTACTAGATCGTTTATATGCATGAACATAACAAACATATATGGTGTATCTCTGTGTATATGTCTTCAAAAAAAAAACAACAATTACACTGTGCAACAAATTTCGAGTTATCGCCAACTCAACATGCGAGTAGGATACCAATTTTTTCCACTGTTCAAACATAACACCGTCCGACAATATTAGACATGAACCGGATGATATACATACGTCTGAAATTAGAGATCAAATGGAGAAAAACAGCATTTACAGTTTTTCATTTCGTGATCCTGTTTCCTTTTAAAAGGACTTCAAAGTTTTAAATGATACATGATGTAAAATATTTTTTTAAATATTTGTGCTTGTAGTAGGATGACACTGGTAATAGCAAATGAAAGAGGAGGATCTCCCCTAAAAACAGTAAATGCAGTTTTACTACTACATTTAGTCTCTAGTTTCAAACGTATACTATCCAGTTCGTGTTCAACGACTTTTTTTAATTTTTTTTTCATTAAAGCTGACATATTTAGTGATGCATTTAAGCGGGAGCTATTTATATGCGTCTGCTTTAATTTTCAGATAGTGACATTAGATTTTCATTTTTGCGAGACCTACATTAAAAAAAATAATTAAAAAAAGATAACAAAAAATTTCGGTCAAATTAGCAAAATAATCTGCTGAAAATCTGCACAAAAACTTTGTGAAACTAAGCAGACAGAATCTGCAAAAGTTCTGCTAAAATATTCATTTCAGCAGAAAAATCTGTTAAAAATTTGTTATTCTAAATTGCAAGTCATTTTACAGATTTTTTGACAGAGGTTTTCTTTTGAGTGTAGGGTACGGTACAATGGACTATTTTAAGCCTGAGCGCCATGGATTTGCCTAGCTTTCTTTTAGACTTGTAAAACCAACCTTTAACTCAACTTAATCATAATCTCCTTAATCTCCATTTGTTAAAAGGGTAAAGAATAATACTAGTTCATCCATTCCAACCCTTATAATGAATGACCAAATATTCACAGACCCGGTTGATAAAGCCAACCTTTTTGCTGACATGTTTGCAAGAAATTCATACTTGCCGGAAAGCAATCAACCAACGCCCGAGCTCGAAAGGGTATCCTTTACTATGTCCAAGATATTTTTTCTAGCGCGTGCAGTTAAAAAGGTCCTTGAGGATCTCAACATAAACAAGTCTCCGGGGCCGGATGGTATTACGGCTGTGGTCCTGAAACGGTGTGCTTTGTCTTTGTCTCGTCCTTTGGCAGCATTATTTACACTCAAAAAATTATGTTAGTAAAATCAACTGAAAATGTCAGTTAAAATAACTACTTTGTCAGTTGTTTTGGGGTCAACTACTTTTTCAGTTAAATCAACTAACAATGTTAGTTATTTTAACTGACAAAAAACAACTGACTTATGTAGTAAAAACTACTTACATTTGTAGTCAAAACAACAAAAATGTAGTAAAAATAAAATAATCAATATATAATTTTTTTTCCAAAACATTTTTCAAAAAAAAAAATGAAGACCAAATTTTTTCTAAGTTTTTTTTTTAAAAAAGTTGTGAAAAATAAAAAAACGAATTTTTTTTTTTTTTTTGAAAAAAACTTTGAAAATTTTTCAGAGATAAAAAAAATGAAATTAACTACTTTAAATAACTGTTACTACATCACAGTACTTTTTTGTTAGTTGTTCAAAAAAAACAACTTAAAATAACTAACAGAAATAGTTGTTTGGTATTTTTCATACAAAAACAACTGACTTTGTAGTTGAAAACAACTAACTACTGTAAAATATACAAATAACTAACATGTAGTAACTTACATAATTTTCTGAGTGTAGCTACTCGTACCGGGTAGGAGTTTTTCCCTCTTGCTGGAAGGTTGCCAACGTCCAGCCAATCCCTAAAAAGGGAGAGGCTACAAACCCTGAAAACTACCGCCCAATAGCAATTTGTTCTACGCTCTCGAAAGTCATGGAGAGCATGATGAATCACCACCTGGTAAATTACTTGGAGTCAAATTCACTTTTGTGCGATCGACAGTATGGCTTTCGTAGAGGTCGTTCTACAGGAGACCTGTTAGCGTTTCTTTCGGAGCGCTGGAGTCGTTCTATTCACCAATTTGGTGAAAGCAAGGTGGTTGCTCTAGATATTTCCAAGGCGTTTGATCGTGTGTGGCACGGTGCACTCGTTTCGAAGCTTATTGCGTTTGGTGTCGGTAGTGATTTCTCTCGATTTATATCGAGCTTTCTTAGAGACCGCTCTATACGTGTTGTTATAGATGGGTTCTCATCGGATGAGTTTCATCTGAATTCAGGGGTACCGCAAGGTTCCGTTCTATCTCCTACACTTTTTCTTATTTTTCTTAACGACCTTCTGGGTCTAACTTCCAATCCTATCTATTCTTTTGCAGATGACAGCAACATTTGTCATTCATTTTCCTTTAACCATAGACCAAGCCTTATTGAGGTTGATGCTATGAGGCAGAACATGAATGACACACTCAATCATGACCTTACGAAAATCTCCGAGTGGGGTCTTGCGAATCAGGTCGATTTTAATGCTCGTAAAACCCAATGTTGTATGCTGACCCACAGACGTCTTGTGGAATCAGCGTCATCTGTATCCATGGGTGGTATAGCTATTGAGGAATCAGACACTCTTGATGTTCTAGGCATGAAAATCCAATGTGATGTTCGATGGAACCAACATGTTTTTCAAGTGTCGAAAGAAGCATTCAAGTGTCTTGGTTTTTTAAAACGGTGCAAGAATTACTTCACCCCGTCTGATCTTCTCACTATTTATACCACCTATATCCGACCGAAAATGGAATACAACTCCCATATCTGGGCAGGTGCTTCAAGGTCTATCTTGAAGCTTCTGGACCGGGTGCAAAGGAGTGCGTTGAAGCTCATCAATGACAGTAGGGTATCCAGCTCTATTGATTCATTGGAGCATCGTCGGAATGTGGGTTGTGCGTCATTGTTCTATCGATATTACCACGGTAAGTGCTCAGCTGAGATGGGTGAACTCATCCCTGAGACGCGGGTGCATACCCGTAGTACTCGCCTTTCCAGCAACTCACATTCGTTTGTTGTCGACTGTCCAATGTATCGCACAACGCATTACAGAGAAAATTCGTTTTTCGGTCGAACTAGCCGTATGTGGAATAAACTCCCCGCAGAAATCTTTCCAGTAGGCTATAATTTAGAAAAGTTCAAATTAAATGTCCACAAACACTACTCCCTCTTTCCTTCTCCTCATAACCTATTTTCCTAATACCAACACAATGCATTGCATTAGTAGGGGGCATCCCCTGAGTGTTGGCTCAAAGTAAAAAAAAAAAAAAAAAATATATATATTTCATTTTTACCCGGGTTGTCAATTGGCGACTTTTAAAGTTTAGTTTGTCAAAATTTGGTTTTTGTCCACTTTTATTGAGCTTTGGCACCTTTTGCTCTCTTTTATCATGTTGCACTGTGTTATTGTTAGTACATATTATTTTTTGGCCACTAAAAACATGATGATCATCAACTACTTTACTAACTACAACAATTTTTTTTTATATTTATACTCGTATTCGTACCAACATTAAATTTTATGTTTACAATAACTTGTACTTTGAAGGAGATTCAGTTGAATTTTAAGCTTTTCTTTTTTTTTTTTCTAGTGCTTTAATGCAGAGCACGTTTAATAAGTTTCTTTATATGGCATGCTTTAATATTTTTGCTGGTTGTAAGTTTGAATTAGATTTGATAAAGTTATTTAAAAAAGTACTTTTTTTTTGGTACTTTTTGTGGTACTTTTTGGAAATTTAAAGGAACTTAAAACTTAGGACTTTTTAGAAAGTTTTTTAAGATCTAAAATAAATACCTCAAAATTACAGGAAAAAATTTTAACTTTTCTTTTGCTACCTCCTTTTTGAAAAAAATTCTTAGTAATTTTACAAGCTTTTTACAAATAATTTTGTAATTTTACAGGGTTTTTACCAATAAAATTGTAAATTTACAAATTTTTTGACACGATAAAATTTACAAGGAAGTTTCGTAACTTTACTAGATTTTTGCTACCTCCTATTTTACAAGAATTCTTAGTAATTTTACAAGCTGTTTACCAATAATTTGACCAACTTTTTACCAATTTACCAAAAATTTTACAGTTTTTTTGTCACAATTAAAATTACAAGGAATTCTCGTGAATTTACAAGATTTTTTTTTTTGTAAAATTATCTTGGAAATTTGTAAAATTACAAAAAAAAACTTGTAAAATTACAAAAAAAAATGTAAATTTCGATCCAAATTTGTTTGGTAAAAACAAGGAAAACTGTCAATTATTGGTAAAATGGGATTACGAGACTTTTCCTAGTTATTTGACAAAGTTTTTTTTTGTGTGTAAGAAAAATGTTTCAGAATCTGACAATGAGACCTTTTCTATAAGAAAAATGTCTCAGAATCTGAGACTTTTTCTATAAGAAAAATGTCTCAGAATCTGAGACTTTTTCTTTAAGAAAATTGTCTCAGAATCTGAGACTTTTTCTTTAAGAAAATTGAGACTTTTTCTTTAAGAATCTGAGACTTTTTCTTTAAGAAAATTGTCTCAGAATCAGAGACTTTTTCTATAAGAAAAATGTCTCAGAATCTGAGACTTTTTCTATAAGAAAATTGTCTCAGAATCTCAGACTTTTTCTATAAGAAAAATGTCTAAAAATTTGAGACTTTTTCTATAAGAAAAATGTCTCAAAATATGAGACTTTTTCTATGTCATAGAATCTGATACTTTATCTATAAGAAAAATGTCTCAAAATCTGAGACTTTTTCTATAAGAAAAATGTCTCAGAATCTGAGATTTTTTCTTTCGGAAAAATGTCACATATTCGGAGACTTTATCTATAAGAAAAATGTCTCGGAATCTGAGACTTTTTCTATAAGAAAAATATCTCGGAATCTAAGACTTTTTCTATAAGAAAAATGTCTCAGAATCTGAGACTTTTTCTATAAGAAAAATGTCTCAGAATCTGAGAATTTTTCTTATAGAAAAAGTCTTAGATTCCGAGATATTTTTCTTATAGAAAAATTCTCAGATTCTGAGACATTTTTCTTATAGAAAAAGTCTCGGAATCTAAGACTTTTTCTATAAGAAAAATGTCTCAGAATCTGAGACTTTTTCTATAAGAAAAATGTCTCAGAATCTGAGAATTTTTCTTATAGAAAAAGTCTTAGATTCCGAGATATTTTGCTTATAGAAAAATTCTCAGATTCTGAGACATTTTTCTTATAGAAAAAGTCTCAGATTCTGAGACATTTTTCTTATAGAAAAAGTCTTAGAATCTGAGACTTTTTCTATAAGAAAAATGTCTCAGAATCTGAGAATTTTTCTATAAGCAAAATGTCTCAGAATCTGAGACTTTTTCTATAAGAAAAATGTCTCAGAATCTGAGACTTTTTCTATAAGAAAAATGTCTCAGAATCTGAGACTTTTTCTATAAGAAAAATGTCTCAGAATCTGAGACTTTTTCTATAAGAAAAATGTCTCAGAATCTGAGACTTTTTCTATAAGAAAAATGTCTCAGAATCTGAGACTTTTTCTATAAGAAAAATGTCTCAGAATCTGAGACTTTTTCTATAAGAAAAATGTCTCAGAATCTGAGACTTTTTCTATAAGAAAAATGTCTCAGAATCTGAGACTTTTTCTATAAGAAAAATGTCTCAGAATCTGAGACTTTTTCTATAAGAAAAATGTCTCAGAATCTGAGACTTTTTCTATAAGAAAAATGTCTCAGAATCTGAGACTTTTTCTATAAGAAAAATGTCTCAGAATCTGAGACTTTTTCTATAAGAAAAATGTCTCAGAATCTGAGACTTTGTCTATAAGAAAAATGTCTCAGAATCTGAGACTTTGTCTATAAGAAAAATGTCTCAGAATCTGAGACTTTTTCTATAAGAAAAATGTCTCAGAATCTGAGACTTTTTCTATAAGAAAAATGTCTCAGAATCTGAGACTTTTTCTATAAGAAAAATGTCTCAGAATCTGAGACTTTTTCTATAAGAAAAATGTCTCAGAATCTGAGACTTTTTCTATAAGAAAAATGTCTCAGAATCTGAGACTTTTTCTATAAGAAAAATGTCTCAGAATCTGAGACTTTTTCTATAAGAAAAATGTCTCAGAATCTGAGATTTTTTCTATAAGAAAAATGTCTCAAAATCTGAAACTTTTTCTATAAAAAAAAATGTCTCGGAATCTGAGACTAATTTTTTTTCTCAATTTAGTACCAACTTATTAAATCTCTTTTATCATCCCCAATACATTTTGGTGTTAATTTATGGGAAAAAAGAGCAATGAATGCCTCTTTTTTTTATTGTAAGTTTCTCTTTCACTATAAACACAAACAATAACAACAATAAATAGTGCTCGAATTCGTATTGCAATATGTTTTTTGTTTTTGGCGGCTTGGCTGTTTGGTTGGCTTTAATGGTTTAAGCCAAGTTAAATGATTAGTTGTTTATCGGGCACCAAACAGTTTAAAGCTAAAAAATAATATTTACAAATATTATTGTTATTATTGAATTAAAAAAAAAAAATAAAACTATTGCAAATTTTAAGAAAAAATACGAAAAAAAATATTTTAAAAAATTAGAAAAAAAATTAAACTAAAAAAATTATTAAAAAAAAATTTTAATTAAAAAAAAAAAATTATTGTGCTTTAAAAATTTATCTCAGAAAAAGTATGTTAAATTAAAATTGAAAACAAAAAATATGAAAATATAGAATTAAAAAATAATTTAATTATAGTTACATATTGACGTCGTTTGTTGCCTACATGCATGTTTTGTTATTCATTGTTCATATGTTGGTTGATTCTATAAATAATTTTATATTTAATTTTTTTTTGTAAAAGTGCATTGTGTTATTGCGTGTTGACCGAGTTTTAATTCTGAGAAGAATTATTGGGAAATTCGAATTTCGAATAATAACAAAAACAATTAAAAAAAAAAAATCGAATTTAAAGCATTAACAGTGAAGTGTAAAACTGAATCATGGTGTAAAGGAGCTTTAATTAAAATTGATTTAATTTATAATTATTATATTATTGGTTTAATATCTACATATAAATAATTATATTACACTTAAAGATTTTTTTTTAATTAATATTGTAAAATATGCCATCAGAATTTATGTAACAAGTTTGATACAATTTTATCATAAAAATGATTGTTTTTATATTTGTAGGGTTAAAAAAATTTTTCTTTAGATGCAATCGAAATATTTCTAACAAGTGTTTCTCCCTGATACCACTGTGCAACAGTGAAAACAACACAAGAACTTGACTGCATACACTCTAATCAAAATTTGTTGAAATTTACCCAATTTATAGTAGGAAACTGGACTCCTACTATAAATTGGGTAATTTTACTCTGAATGTGTAAATTGAATAAATTGACCACAATTTAAATAAAAAGAGGTGAATAAAATATAACAAAAAAACAAAAAAAAAACATGCGGCGCCAGCCAGCATCGAACTCGCCACCTTCTGATTTGAAAGTATACTTCTTAACCACTACGGAAGCTTATGCTTTTATCTGGCGTTTTAGTTATTTAACATGTGTGTATGTATGTTGTTTGACAATTTTATTTACGCATTTGTGTGTAAAATATTTGAATTAACGGATAATATTTTTAATTTGCTGTGTTTAATTGGTTTGAATTTATTATACACATTTAGTGTTTATATTAACACATAATGCGTGCTATTCAACCAAAATTTACCCAATTTATAATAGTAAGTTTACATGCGTTTTTTAGAGTGTAGGTTCGATTCTACTACCAAAAAGTAGTAAAACTTTATACTACACTCTAAAAAACGCATGTAAAATTACTATTATAAGTTGGGTAAATTTTTGTTGAATAGCACGCATTTTGTGTTAATATAAGCACAAAATGTGTAATATGCTATTTACATATACCCCGAAATCCATATAAATTTGGATTTCAAATCCAATTAAAATCTATACCGTTTACATATGCTTTTTTGACATTTAGCGGGATTTTGTTTGTACTAACTCTGTATTTTCTTTGATTTGTGTACAGGGTTGTTAGTTGGAAAATTACCCAATTTTATAAATATTTCTAAAAACAATGATTTTTCTTTGCCGGAGCCAATATTTTCAATCCCACTAGTATATGTTGGGACCACAATATCAAAAAATGTGTTTTAACATATGTAGAGCTGCTTCTTTAAATGCAAGAAAATTAACATTTTTGCCAAGTTTGGGGCCGCCACCATTGAGTGTTTTTCTTTGTTAGGAAGACCAAATTGGTCAACTAAATTGTGCGTTTACCATTTGCAATGGTAAATTTTAAATGAAACATTGTTAAACATTGTTTTTATTAATCTTTTAATAGTTTTAAAAAAATAAATTTTAATTGTTTTTTTACTTTATAAAAAACAACAACAGCTGATAAAAAATCGTGTGCAGCGTTGTAAAAAAAGCATTAGGGATGATTATTTTGGGAAAAACCATAGTTGTACAATTAAGTAGTAGAAATTTTTTGGGATTTTAAATTGCGATTTTACGATTTTCCCAAAATCCAAGTTTTTTTTGTATGGGATTTGACATTTGAAATCCAAAAAAGTAATTGGATTTACTTGGATTTTCATTGAAATCCCATTTTTTTTTGGATTTCGAGGTATATGTAAATGGCATATAAAACACTTTTAAACCAATTAAACATAGCAAATTATAAATATTATCCGTTAATTCAAATATTTTACACACAAATGTGTAAATAAAATTGTCAACCAAAATACATACACACATGTAAAATAACTAAAACGCCAGATGAAAGTATAAGCTTCCGTAGTGGTTAAGAAGTGTACTTTCAAATCGAAAGGTGGTGAGTTTGATGCTGGCTGGCGCCGTATGTTTTTTTTTGTTTTTTTGGTTATATTTATTCAACTCTTTTTTCGAAATTGACCGCTTGTGGTCAATTTATTCAATTTACACAATTAGATTAAAATTACAAAATTTATAATAGGAGTCCAGTTTCCTACTATAAATTGAGTAAATTTCAACAAATTTTGATTAGAGTGTACTCTAGGGGCACCCACACTCAGAAAATTATGTAAGTTACTACATGTTAGTTGTTTGTATATTTTACAGTAGTTAGTTGTTTTCAACCACAAAGTCAGTTGTTTTTGCATGAAAAATATCAAACAACAATTTCTGTTAGTTATTTTAAGTCGTTTTTTTTTAATAACTAACAAAAAAGTACTGTAATGTAGTAACAGTTATTTAAAGTAGTTAATTTTATTTTTTTATCTCTGAAAAATTTTCAAAGTTTTTACCAAAAAAAATAAAAATTAATTTTCGTTTTTTATTTTTCACAACTTTTAAAAAAAAAGAAACTTTGTAAAACTTTGGTCTTCAATTTTTTTTCTGACAAATTTTTGGAAAAAAAAATATGTATTGTTTATTTTATTTTTACTACATTTTAGTTGTTTTGACTACAAATGTAAGTAATTTTTACTACATAAGTCAGTTGTTTTTTGTCAGTTAAAATAACTAACATTGTTAGTTGATTTAACTGAAAAAGTAGTTGACCCCAAAATAACTTACAAAGTAGTTATTTTAACTGACATTTTCAGTTGATTTTACTAACATAATTTTTTGAGTGCATGGGACAGTTAGAGTGATGGGAGCTAATTTTATAAAAATAAAATTTTGTATGGGAGCCGCCTTAGGGAGTGGAGATATGGTGATAGGGTTCTCATTGTTTTGAGTGTAGAACATTTATTGATTCAATTATGTGTCGTTTTTAAACTCTTAAAAGCGCTCGGTTGCGGTTTTGTTTTATAAAAAAAATTTCAGAAAATCGTAGATATTTTTAGAATGAATAAATCATCGCTTATTTTACACTTGCAGTAGTTTCTCAACCGCCAGTTATTTCAAACGAAGAAAATTTATTAGAGCAAAAAACTTTTTTTTATCTTTATTGTAAAAAACTAAATTTAAAGTGTAAAATTTTTTGGTGTGTAAATTTTTTTTTTTTTGAGTGACTTACCGATGTTTTTCCTAGCGTATTAAGTGTGTCTTTCAAAACGTGAACTAAAACCAAAACCCATCAAAAAAATTCACGGTTTTGCTCATAACTTCTGAATTTTGCTGAAATTGTATACAAATCTGACCGCAAAAAATTATTAATGATAAGTTTCAGTGGTCTCAGAGTTGTATTTCAAACATTACCATATTTTCAACTGACTGACGGACGGCCAGACATCACTAGATCGTCTTAAAATCGAAGGGGATTATGAATATATACTCTAGTTTTACAAGCGGAATGACCATTCCAAAAATTTTATTCACATGTGTCTACTTGCAACCGATTAAAAGCATTTTTTTGTTTAAGGGTGCGATTAGAAAGAAATATCGATAGAAAAACCAAAAAAATACCACCTCTAGCATTCAAAATACCATATCTAAAAAAAAAACAAGTAAAAAATTTAAATTCGGCCTTGCCGAATGTAGTGATACCCTCCACAATTTCAAAAAGATTATTGCAAAAAAACATTATTTAAAAGGAATTCACTTTTGAAAAAAAAAAAATTTTTTTGAAAAAAAATTTCCGCAAAAAAAAAATCCGCGATTTTTGTCTTTTTTTTGTCGAAAAATATGTTCGTACTTGTTTAAATACCATTTGGTGTTCCATTATGTTCACATATGTCAACCAGCAGGCGAATTAAAGCATTTTGTATTTTTAGGTTATGTTGAATGTACTGACATTTTTGAGGTGTCCTTACATTTTCGTTCATAACTTTTGAACCACTGAACCGATATCGCTCAAATACAATACCAAACTTCTCAGGAGAACTTCTAATAAATGTGTTAAGTTTCAGTCATCTCTGTTCAATATTTTGTCCGTGATCACCATTTCCACAGACAGACGGACATAGCTAGAATGTCTTAGAATCGATCACTGATCAATATATATATATACTTTATGGGGTCCCAGACCGATATTTCGATGAGTTACAAACGGAATGACAAATTATATATATCCTCTATCACTAAGTGGAGGGTTTAAAAAAAATTTATTCTCGTTTTAATTTTACAAAATTTAGGGCTGGTCACTACTCAAAAGCTAATTTTTTTAACTCAATATTTTTTTTAATCAAAAAAATTTTTCCCCCAAATCCGAATTTACCCGTTTACAAACTTAACCTGGCTATGACCATAAGCTTTTTCGGTTTGGGCGGACGGACATAGACGTAAGTGGCTGCTGACGTTTTACGTCAGTACAAATACACTATGAGGTCTATTGTGATACCACAGGACGGTAATGGGTTGCCCTACTAGTCCCTGCCATTAAACCAATTTGAGCTCTTTATGAAACCCCTAAGGTATTGAGTTTTGACATCCGACAAATCAGAAAAATCGTGCAGCTTCCTAGATTCCAGTGAAGGAAGTCTCTGATCAGAAAGTTCCGAACAATGGCAGATACAAAGCTGTTCAACAGTTTCCAACTTAATAAATTTGAAATTACAAGTTTTCTGAGGATTATAATAACTGGATTATATGAAACTAGTAAAAACGAAAAACAACAAATCAAAAAATTAAAATACATAATTATAACACAGTGCAACAACCAAAATCGGAATGCGATGAAACAAAAATGAAATAAAAGTTGACATATTCCATAAAAAACCGTTAAAGGCTTTTTTATTACACCGCTAGATTTTTGACACGCATTTGAATTCGGTAAACTTTAATTATAATCATAATAATAATTACTGGACAACTGTATACATATGTGGCGTATGCATAATTTTGTAATTGCCTTTAAATAACAATTATACACAACGGTGCACAGACTGTGTTGCCATATATCAAGATTTCCCTTTTTTTGCAAGTTTTTTGAGGTGCTAAAAAGATTTCAAGATTTTTTCTAAAAAAACAAGTTTTTTGGAAAATAATAAAGTTTTTTCAAGTTTTTCTTAATTAGTTAAAAAATACAAAAGGTATCAGTTTTTTTGTAAATACCCGAAATATTGGTCCCACCCAACCATAGAAAAAAAATAGAATTGAAACAGAGTCGTATTTTGCTTGAATAAGTATTAGTGACAGCACTTTATGTAACTTTTGACGTTTAATAAAAACGATGCAACATAAAGGAGAACAACAACAAAGCAAACAACAAAAGAGAGAAAAAAAGTTTTTAAACTATCAATTGTGCGTATTATCTTTAAAAAAACGTTGAATAAAGCAAAATAATCAATTAATTTAATTAAATAAAAGACGAATGCCATATTTTAAAAACAAAGAATTGAATTTAATATTAAGTGCGTGTGAGATGAGGAAGAACAAGCATTTTGCCACCATATTGGAAAATACATCAAATACAACACTGCGTACCTTCTAATCTTTTCTATGCACCCAACCTTTCAGTATACCGACCGATTCAGAATCACTATTTGAGTTGACTTAGCGTGTCCGTCCTTCAGTCTATGTAAACGGTTACAAATAAATACGGCTTTATTCTATAAACGTATGAGATATTCGATTAAAATTTTGTTTTTAGCTTGGTAACTTTATTAAATCCATTTAAAATCACATCATTCTTTGACTTGGTCACCATATGAAAATTCCACCCGATATTCATTTAAATCTGTAAGTTGGTAACATAGAATAATTTTTCACTTAAATTGTGTATTTGCTGCACTAATAGAAGATCTTATCACATATAGATCCAATCCGTCATATATTGTCGAGCATGCACTGGTCTTTGATATTTGCTTACTGTGTTCAATTTTCTGAGCCTTTAGAAATTATGACTCTTTGAAGGCTCAAAAATATGGAAATAATGGAACGCTCGAAATTTAGAGTCCTGAAAGGTTCATATTTGACTCTAAATTATGGATGTGTAAAAAATTCAAAATGTTTTTTAAACATTCATAAAAGAGTCTAAAAAGACTCAGAAAAGAATATGAACACATACTTTTCAGAATCTTTTATGAGTCATATAAAAACGCTAGCCTATGAAACAGGGTTCGATTCCCACTAAAACCTTGGTCGATTTCGATGCAACGAGACGACGATCATTGTAACCAGTGCCCAATTTCTGTAACTATGCGAAAAGTTTTCGCATCGAGAAAAAATAAATAATATTGTAGTCATTTAGTTTTCTACAGGGTGAGTATAATGATGGTAGTGTTAAAAACATCGAATACAAAAAAGAAATCAAAGCTTTTTTCTCAATCACTCTGTGACATACTGGATGACTATAATGTTATTTAATTTTTTTCAATGCGAAAACTTCTCGCATAGTTACAGAAATCGGGTACAGTTCTCGGTTAGGTTTAAATAATTATTAAAAATAATTTGTAATTAAATTGGGAAAACTAAATAAAAACTCATCATTGGATATACATATTATAAGAGCGCTCAGAAAAATGGACAATTTTGAAAGGAAAATGAACGCTGGGTTGTTTTTTTATTATTTTTTTACACATGATATAAAAATTGAATTGAAAATACATAAATTTGTATTAATTTTTAATTATTTCAATGCTTTTGAAAAAAAAAGATTTTTTTGACAAAAAAAGATTTTTTTTCAGAAATAAAAAGTTTTTTCCAAAAAATATATGGCAACACTGTGCACAGTGCTTTTTATACCGTGTAGTTGGCGGATAAGTCCAATTCAGAAAATCCCAATTGAAATTTGTAAAAAAAACCCAATTATAATTTAGAGAATCCAATTGAAATTTGGAACAACTCGTCAGAAACCTTTTAATTTAGAAAAGCACAGTTGAAATTCGAATTCACAGAAAAGTTCCAATTGGATTTTGGCAATTTCCATTAGGCTTTTCTGAATTTTTTTGGTAGTTTTCCGAATTTTTATAATATTTTTCTAAATTTGAACTGAGTAGTTTTTAAATCAAGTAAAGCTTTCAGAGCAATACCAATAATTTTTTTCAAGGGCTCGATTTTTTGCCCGTTGCTCCTTTAATTGTAGACACTGTAAAAAAAAATACGCATAACATATTAGAGCTGCATAGATAGATTTCTTTATAACTCTATTTAACAAATGTAAATATGAATTTAATTCAAGGTTGTGAACTGTGTCAAGTCAACAACAATTAATTACACATTTTGCAATTAAAATTAATGCTTAAACTTAAATGTAAGCACGAATTGACAAAGTCCAAAACAAAAAAAAAACAACTCTCAAGATCTTGCCATTGTCATAGGCATGCGCGGGTACAAGGGGGGGGAAAAAGGGGAAATTTCCCCCCCCAGACCAAATTTCGAAAAGAAAAAAAAAAGGAAAAAAAAAGAAAAAAAAGAAAAAAGAAAGAAAAGGAAAAGGAAAAGAAGAAAAAAAGAAAGAAGGAAATTATCTAAAAAAAATTTTAAGTCCAAAAATTTTTCATAGAAAAAAATCTGAAAATTTTAAAAGGGAAAATTTTAAAATTTTTTAAGGAAAAAGTGAATCAATCTGAAAATTTTCTGTGAAAAATATCTTGTCAATCTTATTATGAATTTTGGCATAAACAAATTACTTAGAATATGTTTTTTTTGTTTAGAAAAGTGTTTGTCTCCTACATAGCAATAAAAAAATATCTTAAAATCTTAAAAATGTTGATAGTCGAACTTACATTCGTAAAACTATTTTAAAATTTTTTTTTCTAAAGAATAAATTTTTTCTAAAGAAAAAATTCTCAGAATCTGAGACTTTTTTATGTGAAAAAGTTCTCAAAACTTATTTATAGGAAAAAGGTCGCAGAAGAATTTTTCTTTTGGAAAAAAAGTCTCAGAATTTCTGAATTTGAGCTTTATTTTAAGGAAAAGGGTCTCAGAATCAGAGTCTTTTTTAAGAAGAAAAAGGTCTCAAAGTCTGAGACTTTTTATTGTTAAAAAATTGTCTCAGAAGTTTAAACTAACTGAATTGGTAGAAGGTCGCAGAATCTGAGACTTTTTCAACGGGAAGGTCTTAGAATCTAAGACTTTTTTTTAAAGAAATAAGGTCTCAGAGTCGCAGAAAAATGTCTCAGAATCTCAGACTTTTTCTATAGGAAACAGGTCTAAGAATCTTAAACCTTTCTATAGGAAAAATGTCTTAAAGTCTGTGACGTTTTGTATAGGAAAAACATTTCCGAATCTAGGACTTTTTCTATAGGAAAAGTATCTTAGAATCGGAAAAGATTTCAGAATCAGAAAAAGACCTCAGAATCTGTCACTTCTTCTTTAGAGAAAAAGTGCCAGAATTTTAAACTTTTTCTATATAAGAAAAAGCTCTCAGAATCTGAGACTTTTTCTTTAGGAAAAATGTGTGAGAATCTGAGCCTTATTCTTTTGGAATAAGATCTCAGAATTTGAATCTTTTTCTTTAGGAAAAAGGTCTTAGAATCTGAGACTTATTCTATTGGAAAAAGGTCGAAGAATCTAAGACTTTTTCTATAGAAAAAAGGTATCAGAATCTAAAATTTTTTCAGTACGAAACAAATCTAATAATCAGAGACCTCTCTATAGGAAAAATGTATCAGTAATGCTTTAAAATATGAGACTATTTCTATAGTTAAATGTCTCAGAATCTGAGACTTTTTCTGTGGAAAAAATTCCTAGAATCTGAAAATTTTTCTATACGAAAAAAAGTCTCAGATTCTGAGACATTTTTCGTTAAGAAGAAGTCTTATATTCTGAGACATGTTCCCTATTAAAAAAATTTTCACGAAAAATGTCTCAAAATCTGATATTTTCTATGTAGAAAGAATGTCTTCTATTAAATTCTCAGATTTCGACTCTTCTTATGTGTACAAAAAAAAATACAATTTTCTTTTAAAAATCCGAAAATTTTTCTATACGAAAATAGTCTCAGATTCTGAGACATTTAGTCTTATATTCTGAGACATTTTTCCTATAAAAAATAATTTTTTCACGAAAAATGTCTCAACATCTGATGTTTTCTATATAGGGAGAATTTCTTCTATTAAAAAATTATCTTCTTATGTATACGAAAAATATACAATTTTCTTTTAAAACAAATTAAAAAAAAAATGATCCAAACGAAATATGATCATGAAAAACAAACCTTATTCGGCAAAAACTAATAAATTTGATGATTTTATAAGTTCAAGTTGAAAAAATGCAGAAGGAAAATTGAATTTCTAAAAATTATAGACATTTCTGGTATTTCCCATACCGGTTTCAAACACCCCAGTTAGTGTCATCATCAGTAAGATTTTAAATGTCGGTTTGTCTTGTTAATGAAAACTGTTTTTTATATATGTGAATATTTATAGTTTCTACAGAATAAATTTTGACAGTTTCCAACACTACAATTCTATTTCTAGCAATTTCTAGCTTTCCCATCACTTTTTTTTTTGTAAAAAAAAAGTATCCCTATTTTTTGCTCGTCAACAAAAGAGAATTTATGATTTTTTTTCGAATTAAAAAAAAAATTTCCCCCCCCAAACCCAAAAGCTGTACCCGCCACTGGTCATAGGTCAGGTTACAAAAATTTCATAAAGAAAAAATGCTAAAAAATATTTGAGATTGCAAAAAAATAAAAACACAAACAAAAATATTTTTGTTTTCATTTTAAATTTTTTTGTTTAAATCGTCACGTCTTTCAATAACAATATAACCAGCACCACTACTACCACCTTCTCCATGAAACTTCTCCATGTGAAACTTTCACAACCTTTTTAATTGTTTGTAGTCTGACGTACTACGAAAAAATAATGCAGAAGAAGACGAAGAAGAAATATCAGCAGACTTTTGAAGAGAAGATCTTTAACAACATTCAACAAACAACATGATTTCAATGTTAATGATCTTTAAAAGCACAACAAATACTCTAATTGAATAGATGATCTGATGGATGGATGGATGAATGAATGGATGAATGAATAGATGAGTGGTTAGCTTGGAAAATCTTAACAAGTAGAAACATAATTGTACATGAAAAAAATAAAACTGATCATTATAATTTAAAATTAAGGCGTTGAAATGGGAAAAAACAGCAAGACATTGTTTAAACGAGTAGATACACTAAGAAAAATAAATTCTCAAATCAAGCACACACAATCTCATATTAAAAACAAGTAGAAAAATGAAATTCGACTTGGTCGAATCTATTAACACCCTCCCCAATGCCCTTTTAGAGGATAGTAAATTTTTCTATCGTGAAAAAAATTTAACAATTTTGGATTAAAAATATTTTATTTTGAGTAAAAAACTTTTTTCGTGGTTTTTGAAAAGAACAAAACTTTTTTTTAGTGCAAAATATTTTTGGGTGACAAAAATACTTTGTAATATATTTTTAAGTCATTTAAAAAAAAATTTTTTTGAGAGTAAATTTTTTTTGAGAGTAAAATTTTTTTCGAGTGTAAATTTTTTTTCAATGCAAAATTTTTAAATGTATTTTGTTGTTGTGGCAACAACAAAATACATGTGGAAATTTTGCTGTCTGCTGCTTGCTGCTATATTGTGAAGAGACACTTAGTCTGTGCCAGGGGAATGACAAACCATAGATGGGACTAATTAATTAAAGGGACCAATTAATTGATGGTTTGATTACCATTTAATTGATGTCAATGGCAATGAAATTTTTTTCATTACCATTGGTTATATCAATTGTACCAATTAAATTACTTTCCAATTTAATTACTAATGATAATTAAAAAAAAATAATTACCATTGGTATGGCATCACTTAAAAAAAATAATTACCATTAGCAAAAGTCGTCACAATATTGTCCAAATCGTTAATATTTGGAAAAATCTGTTGTTTTTTTGTTATATGGTGTTTTAGTTTTTCACATTTTATAAACCAATCACACATTTGATTGCCTTTGTATAATACAATATTTGAAATTTTTATTTGCGTTTTGTTTTTTGTTTTGTCTTTAACATTTTCATATTTTTTTTGTAAAAACATACTTTGATGTTTAAATTTTTAACTTTTCAAAAAAAAAATGTGCAAACCAATGGTTTTGAAACCAATTATAATTGGTGTTTTTCAACAATTGGTGCATTTCATTACCATTAGTAATTATTTTTTCAATTAAAAAAATTTAATTACCATTAAATGGTAATGAAAATTTTTTAATTACCATTGATATCAACCAATGGTAATTAAATTTCAATGGTAATGAAAAATTCCCATCTATGTGACAAACATATACCACAGACCATGGACGTATACAGGGGGTGGGCACAAGGGGCACGTGCCCCCCCCTTTTCGATTTGAAAATTTTTATAATTTTATATACAAAAAAATCACAAGTTTCTAAATATTTTGATTTTAAAAGAAGAGATTTTATTTTTTTTTATAAAAACTCTATAGTTTGAAATAATTTTGTTTCTAAAAAGTCATTTATACCGCAAAATCAGTAAAATATGATTAAAAAACACAAAATATTATTTTTATCTAAAAAAAATTATGCATCAGGATCATGAAAATTAATTTCTACACTCAAAAAATTATGTTAGTCAAAATCAACTGAAAATGTCAGTTAAAATAACTACTTTGTAAGTTGTTTTGGGGTCAACTACTTTTTCAGTTAAATCAACTAACAATGTTAGTTATTTTAACTGACAAAAAAACAACTGACTTATCTAGTAAAAACTACTTACATTTGTAGTCAAAACAACTAACATGTAGTAAAAATAAAATAATAATTTTTTTTTTCAAAAATTTTTTCAGAAAAAAATTGAAGACCAAATTTTTTGGAAGACCAAAATTTTTCCAAGCTTTTTTTTAAAAGATGTGAAAAATAACAAAAAAGAAAATTTATTTTTGTGTTTTGAAAAAAAAAAACTTCGAAAATTTTTCAGAGATAAAAAAAATAAAATTAACTACTTTAAATAACTGTTACTACATTACAGTACTTTTTTGTTAGTTATTAAAAAAACGACTTAAAATAACTAACGGAAATAGTTGTTTGATATTTTTCATACAAAAACAACTGACTTTGTAGTTGAAAACAATTAACTACTGTAAAATATACACTCAGAAAATTATGTAAGTTACTACATGTTAGTTATTTGTATATTTTACAGTAGTTAGTTGTTTTCAACTACAAAGTCAGTTGTTTTTGTATGAAAAATATCAAACAACTATTTCTGTTAGTTATTTTAAGTCGTTTTTTTGAAAAACTAACAAAAAAGTACTGTGATGTAGTAACAGTTATTTATAGTAGTTATTTTTTTTATCTCTGAAAAATTTTCAAAGCTTTTTTCCAAAAAATAAAAATAAATTTTCTTTTTGTTTTATTTTTCACAGCTTAAAAAAAAAAAAAAATGAAATGAAATGAAAAAATTTGGTCTTCAATTTTTTTCTTAACAATTTAAAAAAAAAAAATAGTTTATAGATTTTTTTATTTTTACTACATTTTAGTTGTTTTGACTACAAATGTAAGTTGTTTTTACTACATAAGTCAGTTGTTTTTTGTCAGTTAAAATAACTAACATTGTTAGTTGATTTAACTGAAAAAGTAGTTGACCCCAAAACAACTCACAAAGTAGTTATTTTAACTGACATTTTCAGTTGATTTTACTAACATAATTTTTTGAGTGTATAAACAACTAACATGTAGTAACTTACATAATTTTCTGAGTGTACAAAACAATTTTCAAACAAAAGGATAAGGGAAGTATATCAACCCTTATGAACCGATTTCCCTGAAACTTAAAAGACGATTTAAAATTTACACATTTACCGTTGGATAGGCATTAAAAAAAAATTATTCTCATATGGAAACATCATAAAGTTTCTTAGAAAGAAATGGATGAAAACCCCAAAATTCGCCATTTTTTACCCATTTTTTTAACCCCAAAATCCCCGATGTGGCCAATGAGCCGAGAAACCACAACCTAAGAATTGTTTCTTTTACATATAAGAGGGTTTCTTCGTGAACTCTTTAAACACAGGTTTTTGTGGTCGTTTATATGGCATTCACACTTGCGACCTTAAACAAGTTGTTTAACAAAACACCAGTAACAGAATAAAAAAATAGTGGACACGGAACAAAGACTTTTTTAAACATCTCACTCTTAAACACTTCAAAACATCAAGTGTGAACCCCGTATTAAGAAGAATCTCAAGTTGGATTTTTTAAATTCAAAATGGCGGACCCAACATGGCTACAAATATTTTTAAAAATAAACCGATTTCCTTGAAACTTTTTATGCCCGAGTTTTTAAGGTCACTAAATAAGAATCTGAAGTTAGATTTTCGAATGGCAGATTCTAATTTAGCAACCAAACAAACCGGAGCGTAAAGAGTTTTGAGTTATTTAAAAAAAAAATTATAACCATGTTGGATTCGACATTTTGAATTTTAAAAATCCAACTGCAAATTTTTCTTAAGCGACTCCAAGAATCCGTACACAAAGAATTTTAAGCAAATCTGTAATATTTTTAAAAAATTGGGCGCCATTTCAGATCCGCCATATTGAAATTCAAAACCGAAACTCGGCATTCAAAACCAAATATTTTTAAGTAATTTCCAAATTTTTTAAAAATTTGTTAAACTCATACCAATTTTGGAAAGAAGGGTGGCGGTTGACGAAGAAACCCTCATAAAAATTTGAAATTTCCAAGACTAAAATCGTGTTGGGTTTGTGGTTGGGGGGGGGGGGGGTGGGGGTTATTTGATTATGGGTGTAGTTAAAAATAAATATTAATAGGTGATGACGAAAAAAATTTGGGAGTTGTGCCCCCCCGTTTTCAAATTCCTGGATACGTCGCTGCCACAGACTACACTCAAAAAAAAAACTGTAATGTTAGCAAAAAAGCTTGTAAACCTACAAGAAAATTGGCTGATTTTGAACCCACAATTTTTTTGGTAAAGTTAGCAAAAATGTTTTGCCAAAAATTAGTTAACTGAAATTTTTTTATTTCGACTTAGTTCATACACATTTGAGGACCCCATTAGGTTCGGACCCGATAGGTCCAGATCCCGATGAGCCTAGACATAGTTGGGTTCTTTAAAAATCGTCATAGTTTTTGATCCAAAATTTGTGTCCGTTTCGTTTAGTTTTTGAGATACGTGATTTTAGAGGACCACCAGGGTTTTGAGAATTACAAAACTCGATAACTTTAAAAATATTACTCGGAGAGCTTTTGATTATTTTGCGGTCTTGTTCTACGTGTTGAGAGCTACAAAAATGACCTAGTTGGGTTCCTTAAAAATCGTCATAGTTTTTGATCCAAAATTTGTGTCCGTTTCGCTCTTACTTGCTCAGTTTTTGAGATACGTGATTTTAGGGGACCACCGGGGTTTTGAGAACTACAAAACTCGATAACTTCAAAAATATTACTTGGAGAGCTTTTGATTATATTGCGGTCTTGTTCTACGTGTTGAGAGCTACAAAAATTATTTTGGACTTTTTGTTGTGTCGGCAATATTTACCGAGATACACTCAAAAAAAAAAAACTGTAATGTTAGCAAAAAAAGCTTGTAAATCTACAAGAAAATTTGCTGATTTTGAACCCACAATTTTTTTGGTAAAGTTAGCAAAAATGTTTTGCCAAAAATTAGTTAACTGAATTTTTTTTATTTCAACTTAGTTCATACACATTTGAGGACCCCATTGGGTTCGGACCCGATAGGTCCAGACGCCGATGGGACTAGACCTAGTTGGGTTCCTTAAAAATCGTCATAGTTTTTGATCCAAAATTTGTGTCCGTTTCGCTCTACCTTGCTTAGTTTTGTATTTTGGTTTTTTCTCGATTTATTTATAAAATTAACAAATTGAACAAAACAAGTATTTATAAAAAAAGTGATAGAATGAATGAAATTCCAAATCAAAGTAAATGACAAAATACAAATAAAATACATGATTGTCGATGAAGTTGTTTTCCGTAAAGTTGAATAATCACAAGTAGATTTCATATATAACATTTATCTCTTCCTTCTTGAAACTCTATGGTGAAAACAAAACTCTAGGCTTCCGTGTTCTTGATGATCGCCGTGGTATTTGACCATGTTGTCCAGTTAATTTTTCTTCTGCATGATCTGAATTTTCTTCAAGCTGTGCTCGTGGTGTTTCAAATTCATCATCAGTGTCTCTTCCCCCCGTTGGACTGTTAATAGTTTCTTCAATTACCGGAGTGCTGTTGCCTTCATTATTTGTCGGACTGTTGCTATTTTCCTCATTCGGTTGTTTATTGCTGACCATTTCTTCACTAGTGGAGCTATTTTTTTCGATTGGCTGCTCGTTAGTTGATGCCTTATCCCCATTTCTATTAGATTCACCTTGCGTATGTGCCACATTCGATGCCGGAGTCACATTTCTTTCTAATTCCACATCAGGATAGATAACAGGATCTGCTACTCTTCTCATTTGCTTTCTTTCATAGACGCTGTTTGGTTCATCGGTGCCTTGCTTGTTAGTAATTGTTTTATTTCCCCCTCGAATCTGATCAACATGCCTCCTCAAAACTTTATTTTGAAATTGAATCTCGTAATGAATGTCACCCAACCGTTTCCTGATTGTACCCTGTAGCCACTTGCTTCCTCTTGGATTACCGGATAAGAAATAAATGGCATCATTCACATTGAATTCTCTAAACATTTGCCCCTGTTTCATTAATTGCTTAGCTGTTACTTTTGTAGAAACATTTTCTGGACGTACTAAATCCAAACGTGTGCGTAATTGACGTCCAAGAAAAAGTTTTGCAGGTGATACGCCAGTTGTAGCATGCGGTGCATTTTTATACTGTCTCAAGAATTCATTCAGATTTTGTTGCAAAGTTTGTCTTGTCGTACACATCGCCTTTAGGGCATTTTTCACTGTTTGCACGCTTCGTTCAGCCTGTCCGTTTGTTGATGGATGATATGGTGCTGTATACTTATGATACCTAACTCCAACTGATGTGAGGTAGTTGTTAAATTCGACCGAAGAAAAGTTGGTCCCGTTATCAGATACTATCATTACTGGTACCCCATAATCAGCAAAAACTTCATCAATAAGAGCGATGGTTGCCGCAGCATTCATTGACTTCGTTACTTTCACATCTAACCATTTGCTATACGCGTCGGTTACAATCAACAACATCATTCCTTCGAAAGGACCTGCATAATCTATATGCACACGTTCCCAAGGTCCTTTTGGGTATTCCCAGTGGTGATCAACATATTTTTTAGGTCGGTTAGCTACCATTGCACATTCACTGCAATCTTTTGCAATCGCTTCAATGTCTGAGTCTATTTTTGGCCAATATACAAACGAACGCGCCATACCTTTCATTTTAACCACTCCTAAATGTGCTGCATGTAAGTTTTGAAGGATGTCCTTACGATATTTTGCAGGTATCACAACTCTGTGTTCAAATGTAAGGCAGTCTGCTGTCAGCTTATAGTTACATTCCGGCGACTTATATCCATTTTTGATTAAGCAATAACCTTTTTCTAGAATTGTTACAATTTTCCCAAGTTCTGGATCTTTTCGAGTTTCTTTAGCTATTTTTTCTGCTGTAACTGGGAGTTGGTTAATCTGTTTAATAATAAAGTTGTCAAATTCATCATATTCGGCTCTTGATTTAGAAACTTCTCTGTTGTGGTTAATTTGTACAACACTTGACCTCTTTGGTATTATCCGGGATAAGTAATCTGCATTGGCATTCTGTTTTGATGTTTTATAAACGATATCAAAATCAAAATTGCTAAGAAAATCAGCATAATTTGCCATACGCGAAATGCAAAGAACGGGCAGAGATTTGCTAGGATGTAGGATTTGAGTCAAGGGCTTATGATCCGTTATCAATGTCCAATGCCGGGCGTATAAGTATTTAAAAAACTTTTGAACAGCCCAAATGATAGCCAACGCCTCTTTATCAATCTGCGAGTAACGTTGCTCTGTTCCACTCATCGTACGACTTGCGAAAGCAATTGGTCTTTCCTTACCATTGCCCAGCCGGTGAGACAACACTGCACCTAACCCTGTTTTACTGGCATCCGTTGCTAACAATAGCGGAAGTTTTGGATCATAAGGCATTAACACCTGTGGCGACACTAGAATTTGTTTTATGTCGCTATACGCCGCATCTGCCCCAGTGTTCCAATAAAACTTTTTTGACTTAAGTATCCCAGCAAAACTTAGATTACCAAATAAGGTATAAAATAAGGTATAGGATCTCTTATTTTATACATTGCAGCATTGGTGATTTTAACAGGCGATGAGACTCAAAGTAATGCATCCACATTATCACAAAGAATACCAGTAAGGTATAAAATAAGTCATAAATTTATAACGAAGAATACGAGTAAGGTGTAAAATATATGATATTTTATAGGTTACGAGAAATGAAATAATATATCATACCAGAAGATAATATATAAGGTGTTACGAGTAGTGAAAAAGTAATTTTGTATTAAATTTACTTACGTGATTGTAAGTGAGTGTAAGTAGATAAAATATGCTCGTGAGTGTGTGTCGTTAGAAATTTCCTGTCGTGAGCCCATCTCTAGTTTAAACTTATAAATTTTTTTAAAAATAATTATTTTTTATGTTATTGTAATGCATTATGCATCCAATTATAAATAATGCATTATTTCAAACTTTGAAATAATACATAATGTAACCAAATATAAGTCATCCATGATTTAATGTTTAGAAATAATAAATATGAAATACATTTTTTCCAATAATCATGCATTACGTAGCAAATTATTAGTAATGCATTATTTTTCACTTGAAAATAATATGTTGTGCAACAAATGTTTGGTAAGACATCCTAAAATAATGCTACAAATAAGGTATATACATTACCTGGTAATGTGTTATATAATCACTACCCATTACCAAAGTTTTGCTGGGATCACGCAGTGGTCTTTCACGAGTCGCCAGGTCTGGAATAAAAGCACTGTAGTATGATGCTTTACCTAAAAACAACTGTAGCTCTTCCATCGTACTTGGCTTTGAAGCATTCAACACAGCCTCAATATGTTTGTTTGACTTGTGAATTCCCTTAGAATCAATAACATGTCCTAAGAACTCCACAGACGACGCCGCAAAAACACACTTTGCCTTATTTAATTTAAGGCCACACTGTCGCATTCGAGCCAAAGTCAATTCTAAATTTTGCTGTAACTCATTGAAATCTTTTGCAAACAACAGTATATCATCAAAGAAGTTGAGAACGTTTGGTAACCCCTGTAAAACTTCTTCCATTTTTCTTTGCCAAATTGCTGGGATGTTTGCCGCTCCGTAAACCGCGCGCGTTGGTTGTATAAGCCCGTGAGTAATCGTATTTAGCGTAAGAATGTGCGCAAATTCTTCATCAATGGTCAAATGAGTATACGCATCTGTCACATCCAAGTGAGCAAAAATGGTAGCACCTTTTATTTTATTGAACAAATCCTCTGATTTTGGAATGGGATGTTCGTCGATTATCATTTGAGGATTGACCGTAGGTTTGTAGTTTCCTGTTATTCGTATTGCTCCATTCTTCTTGGTTACTACATGGGTTTTTTATCAATTTCTTTGGCATATGATTCCCTTAGCGCTAAAGGAACATCCCGTGGTCTAGCAAAAATGGGTCTTGCACTTGGCTTCATGTGTACCTTAACAGGTGGACCTCTTAGTTTTCCTGCTGATTTCCCAAACACATCATCAAAGCGATCAATAGTTTGTTGAAGTTTAGATTTTTGAACTAAATTAAGAGTCGGTACCTCAGAAATAATATTATGACATGTTGTCACATTCAACCCCTCGTCTTGAACACACATTTCCCGTTCAGGGAAGGAAAACAAATCAGTAAAATTAATATCGTGTGCGAAATGCGCTATCCATTCGCGACCACACAACGTGTCCAACTCATCGTCTACTACATAAAGATTCAAAACACGAGCTGTTTTCCCCAAACTCACGCTTACTATTACTCTACCAATACAATTGATTTTATGTCCAGTGTAGCTCGAAAATTTTCTATCGGATTTATGTACTTTGCAGTTAGGTTTAATAGCCCGTAAATTTTTCTTGCTGATTATACTACAAGGTGCCCCCGTGTCTAACTCCATTTCTAAAACCCTTCCATCAATCGTGAAGGAAATCATTTTTTTATCATACGCTTTTGTATGTTTAACGTTATTAACCAAAAATAATTGTTCCACTGGAGGATTATCATTGTCCTCTTCCATTGCTACTTGACCAGTTTTAGCTCTACATACCTTTGAAATATGTCCTAGCTTCCCACATTCGAAACATTTCGAGTTTTTGAACTTACAATCTTTTCTCATATGGTTTCCGTTACACCCATAACATTTTAATTTATTAGATGAACTAGATTCTTTTTTGAAATTATTTTTGGTTTTTACCGGACCAAACCCCAATTTACATGTTTGTTCAGCGGGAGATGTATCTCCAGCGTTTACTTCTTTTGTAGCATGATGTGTCAATTCTCTCGTATAAGCAGCTTCATACGCTTCGTTAAACGTTTTTGGTTTTTTAGCAATTAAGTCGTCACAAATACTTCTAGATTCTAACCCCATGAGCAATTGCTCAATAAGCATTCTATCTAAAAATTCTTCATACTCACAAAAAGCCGCTGCATGTTTTAATCTTAAACTGAAATTTGCAATTGACTCGCCTGGTTCCTGTTTAATCTGCCTGAATTTCACACTTTCAGCGTATTTATTTTTCTTTCCATTAAAATGTTTAATAAGTGTATCCTTTATCTCTACATAATTTAAATCTCCTGGAAGTTTTGGATGAGATAGTAACTTTAAAGCTGTATTTAATTGAGAGCCCATATGTACGCGAGCATAATTTGCATAGTCGGTTTCGGAAATTTTTGATAACTGCAACGCCCAATCGAATCTTGTGAAATAATCTGCAACTGTTGCCCCATCTGCCTGTCTATATTCGCCCATGGAAAATTGTGGTGCCTTTGAAGAAAATTCTGTTGATGATGTCGAAGGTGAAGGACCTGTAGATACCGCATCAGCGACCGCTGAACGGATCGCTTCAGCCAGCATTGACATGACCGATGCTAATTGTTCTTGTGGGATACTCATTCTACGTTTATCTTTAATCCCACTTCTGACACCAATTTTGTATTTTGGTTTTTTCTCGATTTATTTATAAAATTAACAAATTGAACAAAACAAGTATTTATAAAAAAAGTGATAGAATGAATGAAATTCCAAATCAAAGTAAATGACAAAATACAAATAAAATACATGATTGTCGATGAAGTTGTTTTCCGTAAAGTTGAATAATCACAAGTAGATTTCATATATAACACTTAGTTTTTGAGATACGTGATTTTAGCAAGCTCCTCACATCTCTCTCACAAACCTTTGCAACATTTTTACAGAAGGTACGAAAACTGTTAGACGAGGAAAATACGATTATGTTATAAACAATGCTAACTTTTTATATCGAAAAAGCGCTTAATAAATTTTGAAAAAATGTATCAATTTCTAATTACTATGGTAATATTATTTAAGAAACACCTTTCAAAGGGTTTAAAATAAATTTTTAGCAAATAAAAAGTCATTGCATTTTCCGATAATCAACAAAAAAAAAAATTATCGCTAAATGCATAAAAAAACGCTCCATTATGTCGGAAAATCGGCCAATTGTAATATTTTTTTTCAATTTTTGTTTTGGTTTGTTCATTCGTCCTCTGTAATAGCATAGTTAGCCAGAGCGGCGTTAACAGGAGTCGAGTGACTTCATATATCTTTATCTATTGAGAGTCTTTGATTTTAGGGGACCACCGGGGTTTTGAGAATTACAAAACTCGATAACTTCAAAAATATTACTCGGAGAGCTTTTGATTATTTTGCGGTCTTGTTCTACGTGTTGAAAGCAACAAAAATGCTTTTGGACTTTTTGTTGCGTCGGCAATATTTACCGAGATATGAGCATTTTAAAATTTTCGGGAATGCTAACTTTTTTGGATCCGAAGTTAGGACCCATTAGGGTCCACACATGTGAAGAGGACCGGACCACATGCGAAGAGAGCCTGAGAACCAAAAATGGCCTCCATTTTGCTCTATCTGGCTTAGTTTCCGAGATAGCACCATTTTAAGTTTTCTGAAAATAAAAAAAATTTACCATTTATTTTTGCTAATATTAGCAAAAAAGCTTGTAAAAATGTTGTCAACTCAATTTCAAATTTAGCAAAAGAAATTAGCTCAAAGTTTGTTTAAAATTGCTAATTTGCTAAATGAAGTTTACAAGAATTTTTTGCTAACATGCTAATCTCAACTAAAAATTTGCTTAAAGTTAGCTAACCAGCATTAGTAAAAACAAATTAGTAAATCTACTAATGTATTATTTAGAGTGTACATCTGTTGTACAGGGTATAATGACTTTGTGCTGCTGTTTGTAACTTACCGAAATATTGTTCCTAGACTCACTTTCAAGCATACCGATCGACTAAGAATCACTTTTAGATTAAGCGATGTCCGTCTGTCATCACTTTAAATCGGCTACAA
The DNA here is from genome assembly GCA_963921195.1 of Pegoplata infirma. NCBI lineage: Eukaryota > Metazoa > Arthropoda > Insecta > Diptera > Anthomyiidae > Pegoplata > Pegoplata infirma. The sequence continues at coordinate 26,899,758 of OY992540.1, read as the reverse complement.
ATACCAGCCGATTTCAATCAAATTTTGATTGCGCGTATTTTCTACACTAATAAAAACCTTACCAGTATAGAAGTAATCGGTCCTTGTTTAGACTTGGTACCCATTTCCCAGAAAGCACTTGTGTAGTGCATTATATGGTCGGTCTTGACCGACTATAATTTTCTTACTTGTTTGAACTACAATTGATATTTTTATACCCTCCAACCGACTATAATTTTCTTACTTGTTTGAACTACAATTGATATTTTTATACCCTCCAACCACAGTATGGGGGCATACTCACTTTGTCATTCCGTGTGTAACGCATCGAAATATCGGTCGGGGACCCCACAAAGTATATATAATATTGATCCTTGATAGAATCTAAGACATTCTAGCGATGTCCGTCCGTCCGTCTGTAGAAATAACGATGCAGTCCAAACCAAAAGAGCTAGACCCTTGAAATTGGGCAAGAATATCTCTCTTATACTGGTAAGGTTATGTTCGATGATGGGCAAAATCGGACAAGGGGGGAAAAAGTTCCCCCTTGAAGAACTAAAATGACACTTAAAAAATACAATATTTTTACGAGTTTTTTTTAATTTTTGCTCAACAAATGTAACATTTTTATGCCATATTATGTTCATAGACGTGCGCTTGGACCAAGGGGGTTAGGAAATTAGATTTTATTCAGGCTGCCCCCCTTTGATGGGCGTGGTTATAGAAATTTATTAAAAATAATGATAAAAATGCATTATTTAAGCGTAAATATTATAAACAAATAATTTGTAAACACATATAGCGGTGGTAAAGGTGTCCCCCACCGATTCCGCGGTGGGGGACACATTTTTTTTAAAAAAAAAAACAATCACAAATAAATATAAAAAAAATGCGACACACCATAACATTTGAAAGTGAAATTTTTAAATTTTATATCTAGTCCACAAATAAACATAAGTTTATATAATTAAACTATCCCGATTTTAATGAAAATATTTATTTTCAAAGTGTTAAACAATTAAATGTGTTAAACAATTAAATGCAAACATATAACAACACAAAAATAAAAAAACGGTATTGTTAATTTAATAATATTATGTCACATAAAATTATTTATGAAACACTAAAAAACGAGACTCCCACCGTTTTCAATCAAACTTAAAACAAAAAATCGTATTCAATAAAAAAAGACCAACGGCCATTTGTCCGTTATAATTTCTGTTATTCAAAAACTCATAATGATTACGAAAACATGTTAAAAATTCAAAATAGCATCCATAAAATCGCGATAATTATGTATGAAGTTGTAGATGATGGCTCAGCAAAATAATAACAAAAAAAAAAAAAATCACAAATTTATTAGCATTATAAAGATTTTATCTTTTCATACACTTTTTTTAATTGTTATTAAAGGGCGTATTTTTTAGAGGCACTATTTCATTAAATGTGTCGGCTTTATTGTTTAAAAAAAAAGACTGTGTGTGTAATTAACTTTAATGATAGTTCAAAATTAAGTAGTTTAAATTAAAGTGGTATTCCCGCTTAATCATTATTTCAATTAAAGTTTAAATCTAGTTTAACTGGTAAATGATTAAAAGGTATAAATTTCGATTTACTTTGTTGAATCTTTTTATATTTGAAATTTAACCATTAACGAAAAATTCCTTATTCAAATTCTGAATCACCATTTAATAACTAGAATTCGTAAAAAACTCAATTTATTAACTGAATTTTTATTTAGTTCGGTTTGAGTCCATATTAATTAATAATTGTTTCTGAGAAATAATAATTGTTGTACAATGAGAAAATCTGACAAAAATCAAGTGACAATACAGGCTAAGTGGAAATGTCTACAGCTTTCGGAAGATGTCAAAATCTGATTTATGAATTTATTTTACATTCCAAATTTTAAAAGGATACCTACACTCAAAAAAATACGTTAGTAGATTTACTAATTTTTTTTGCTAATGCTAGTTAGCTAACTTTTAGCAAATTTTTAGTTGAGATTAGCATATTAGCAAAAAATTCTTGTAAACTTCATTTAGCACAGCGGTTACCAACCTTTTTGGCTCGCGTACCCCTAATTTTAAATTTTATCAGCCGCGTACCCCCTAACGAGTTTTTTGTTTTCGTTAAAAAAACTTCACATATAAATGTTAGAGTTAATTCTGAAATTTTATATCTGCGGGTATTATAATTTTTTTGAAGGATTTTGGGGAGATCAAAACATTTTTTTTGGAAAAATGTTCGCTCCTTGGGGTGGTTGGTTCAATGCATGTGAAAACTCGGATTTTGAGCTGACTTTTCTGCAGAGCAAAAACGGCTGAAAATATTGTAAATCTGATTTCACCAGTCAGTTCTACGCCAAAAATTAAAACAACGGACGTTTTTGAACTCTTAAAAAAAAATATATAATTTTTTATTTTTTTAAATGTTTTTTTTTTAATACGAGGGCAGGTCAATAATTCCGTGAATTTTTAAATAAAACACCCCCCATTAAAAAATTTCCACTCTATTACAACCCGTCTCAAAAATGCTCAAAAACACGTTTTTTAGAACTTTGACATAAATTTGCTCAAAAACCTGGCGTCAAAGAAAAATTTGGGAACCATATTCAGAATCAGCATCGAAAGGTTAATCGAAAACAAGTGGTCAGATCTCAAAATATCATCCAAAAAAATCTCAAAAAATGCTCTCTAAATTGCACAAAAATACGTTTCTTGTGAACTTTGACCTCAACTTTCCTGACGTTATGGAAAACTTTGGAAGCCAGATGCAGAGCCAGCATTGAAAGGTTAATATAAAACGAATGTCCAAATTACTAAAATTTGGCGTACCCCCGCGGACAGTTTCGCGTACCCCCTAGTGGTACGCGTACCATAGGTTGGTAACCGCTGATTTAGCACATTAGCAATTTTAAACAAACGTTGAACTAATTTCTTTTGCTAAGATTTGAAATTGAGTTGACAACATTTTTACAAGATTTTTTGCTAATATTAGGAAAAATAAATGGTAAATTTTTTTTTATTTTCAGAAAACTTAAAATGGCTCTATCTCGGAAACTAAGCCAGATAGAGCAAAATAGAGGGCATTTTTGGTTCTTAGAATCTCCATACTTTCGCGAGTCCTCTTCACATGTGTGGACCCTAATGGGCCCTAACTTTGGATCCAAAAAAGTTAGCATTCCCGAAAATTTTAAAATGCCCATATCTCGGTAAATATTGCCGACACAACAAAAAGTCCAAAAGCATTTTTGTAGCTCTCAATACGTAGAACAAGATCGCAAAATAGTCAAAAGCTCTCCGAGTAATATTTTTGAAGTTATCGAGTTTTTTAATTCTCAAGACCCCAGTTGTCCCCTAAAATCACGTATCTCAAAAACTAAGCAAGGTAGAGCGAAACGGACACAAATTTTGGATCAAAAACTATGACGATTTTTAAGGAACCCAGACCCATCGGGGTCTGGACCTATTGGGTCCGAACCCAGTGGGGTCCTCAAATGTGTATGAACTAAGTTGAAATAAAAATTATTTCAGTTAACTAATTTTTAGCAAAACTTTTTTGCTAACTTTACCAAAAAAATTGTGGGTTCAAAATCAGCAAATTTTCTTGTAGGTTTACAAGCTTTTTTTGCTAACTTTACAGTTTTTTTTTTTGAGTGTATTAAAATATGATTGCTAAGGTCATTTGACCCATATTTAAAGGGGACTTTTGTATGGGGGCTAGGTTCAGACGCGGATCCAGGAGGGGGAGAATGGGATTTCTCCCCCCCAAAATGATTTCGAAAGAAAAAAAAAGAAAAGAAAGGAAAAAAAAGAAAGGAAAGGAAAAAAAAGAAAAAAAAAGAAAAAGGATAGGAAAAAAAGGAAAGATAGAAAGAAAATGACTAGAATGTAAAAAATCCTTAGGGGATTTATGTGTGTGCTGATCATTTACGTCAGCATTCGTAGCCTTAGGATAAAATGTTTCAGAATTTAAGAAATTGCATATGAAAAACTTAGATGGCGATAGAGTTTTAGACATTTTCTAACCGAATAACTTTTCTTATTATTTCTTATGGAAAAAGTATTATTTTTTATAGAAAAATGTTTAAAAATTTTAGACCTTATTTTTAGAAAATATTTTGATACTTATTTGACTTCGAATATAAGAATTTTTTCAATTAAAAAATTATCTCAAATTTTATAAAAAATTTCGTATTACATTTCTATAGAAAAAACCCCTCAGCACCTGAGATTTTTTCCTTAAAAAAAATGTTTTAGAATCTGCCAAAATTTTTCTGCAAAAAAAATTTTAGAATCAGATAACTTTTCTACAAGAAAAACATCTCAGAATTTGAGTTTTGCGAATTTTTCAATAGGAAAAGTTTATCAAGATCTATTAATTTTTTTATAGAAACCATGTTTTATAACTTTTCTATAGAAACTGTATCAGAAGCTAAGATTAGTTTTTGTATGAAAAATCGTTCAGAATTAGAACATTTTTCTGTTGGAAGATGCTGAGAATTTGTATAAAGGAAATGTGTCTCTGAATATGTAAATATTCTTTTAAAAAGTGTCTAATAATAGTAATTTTTCTATATGAAAAATGTTTCAAAATCTAAGAAATTTAAAACACTAGATGACATTAAAACCGTAAATGTTTTCTATCAAAAAATGCTGCAAAAATTTAGGATTTAAGTTTTAGCAAAGTGTATCAAAATTTCTTCATAAAATGTTTAAAACTGGTCATTTTTCAGTATCTGAAAATTTTCTTTTGCGAAATATTATTAAGAATATACGATCTTAGAATTTAAGGACTTTTTTATATCAAAGTTATAGAATCTGAACATTTTTCTAAAGGCAAATATTTCAGAAATGGGTTATTTTTCTATACGAAAACTATTTTAGAATTTAAAAGTTTTTCTGTAGTATTATAATTAAAAACTAATAATACATACATTTTTTTCTACATATTTCCGTTTTTTATATAGAATTTTTATATAGAAGTTTCCGGGTCTTTCGCATTTGTGACTGGCTATGACTGAGATAGGTACACCTTTTTGACTATAAAACGTCTTGCTTAGGAATTAAATCGGTCCGTCAGGATTTCCTCGTGAAAAATATTTCTTGAGTAAAAAAAGTTCCTCCAAATCCAAAAGGTTGAATCCGCGCCTGATTTAAATACTTTCAGTTTATTTTTTTTTTGATTTTATTTTTTGATCATACATCCCCCCCCCCGCTACCACCCAAACTTTTTTTGCCTTCCGATTGCATAAAATTTTTTTGGTAAAAAAAATCTCCCCCCCCCAAATGAAATTCCTGGATCCGCGCCTGGCTAGGTTAAAACATGGACCGATTTCGACTCAAAAAGTGATTCTGTTTTGATTGGTATACTTGAAGGTGGGTCTAGAACCCATGTTTTCTGGAAAATGGGTCCCAAGTTCAAACAAGCACCGATTAGATCTAGCTTTCGTTAGATCTTTAATTAGTGTAGAAAACACACACAAACAAAATTTTAGTAAAACTTGATTATTTTTGTTGCAAATAAACCGATTTTACTGAATATCGGGCAAAGTTTTTATATGGGTCTAAGTCCAAAAATGGTCCAATTATATATTTAAATATTTTTATCAGATATTTTTAATTTTCATGAATTTTGAGAGATTTATGTAAATATCGGGAGGGTGTTTTGTATGGGGACTACAAGAAGAACTGGTCAGATTTCTTTAATGCCAAGTTTCGAAAGGATACATACTATAATGCGGTTAATAGAGTCATTTGAGCTAAATTAAAATAAAGGGACGTTTTTATGGGGGCTAGGTCTAAAGATGAACCGATTTTTTCCAATTTCAATAGAACTCGTCCTTTGACCAAAGGAAGCTATAGTTTCAAATTTCATACATACCGATTGATAAATCGCCTCAAAAAGTTATTCTGGGTCAATCGGTAAACAGAAAAAAACATTTTTTTGAATGAATTTTTAATACTATTGAGTAAAAAATTACTCAATTTTTCACCAGTAAACGATTTAATAGTATTAGGTAAACTTTTATTAAAAAATTATTAAATGCTTACTAAAACATTTGAGTAAATATTTAATTGACACAATTAAAAACTTTACTTAATTTTTTTTCTTAAGTAACTTTTTAATTGTATCAAGTAAAAATATACTATAAATTTATCAATTAATATTTATAAAAAAGCTTAAATTTTTTTTTTAAAACACAATGTTTTTTTAACCTTTCCCAATTATGTCTTAAAGACATTGGAAAATTTCAAAAAGATTATTTCAAACTTTCATATACATATACAAAAAACTATAAACTAAATGAGAACTCAAAGCACCAAGAGAATAAAAAAAAAATTATTAAAATTTTTTTTTTAATTTTTTAGTAAATTTTTAATTGCGTCAATTAAAAAAATACTCAATTTTGTTTTAAAAATTTAAACAAGTGATTACTCAAATTGATTTTCTCAATATTATTTTCTGTGTATACTTAAAGGTGTGTCTAGGACAGTGGTCGGCACCCATTGCACGCTGGAGCCGAACACAATCGGTAATTCACATATATACAACACGAATGTCAACAAAAAATCAACAAAGAGCATAAAAAAACAAATATGTTACTTTCTTCAAAGCAGGTTGATGTCGCTTTGTTGAAGAAATACACCAACACATGCATATTTTTATTAAAACACTAATACTTTCATATGCCTCTTTCTGCCGACCACTGGTCTAGGACCAATATTTATTTATATTTACAAACATCACCACAAACTCATTATACCCTGTAGAGATGGGCACATGAGCAGATTAGAGCGTGATTCACGTTATCCACGCGTGATCACGCGTGAGTGTGACTGATTTCAATTTTACTCACGTGATTGTGAGTGGAGAAAAAAATTGCGTGAGTGAGTGTGCGTGAGTAAGATTTTTGCGTGAGTGAGTGTGCGTGAGCCGATTTTTTTGCGTGAGTTTGAGTGATTTATTTTCTCTTCATATTTCCTTTCGTACCAAAAAAAGCAACAAAAAAATTTTAAAATTTGACTTAATTTAAGATTTCGTCCGAAAAAAGCAAAAAAAAAAATTTTTAAATTTCGCTGAACTTTAAATTTTGCTGAAAATTTTGAAAGGTTTTAGAAATTTTAGTTTTTTAAATTTTTTTTGTATAAATAAGAGTTTCGTGAGTGCACGTGAGTGTGAGTAGAAAAAATATGATCGTGAGTGAGTGTGCGTGATTCAAAAATTCCTGTCGTGAGCGTGAGTGAGTGTGAGTCAAAAGTCACTCACGTGCCCATCTCGAATACCCTGTACCACTCTGGGGTCCAAGTATAGGCCTTTGAGCTACTTCTGATACAAAAATGTTTCATTTCTTGACCAGCCAATGATCATAAGACATATTCGTGCCAAACCCAGCAAAACTTAGATTACCAAATAAGATATAAAATAAGGTATAGGATCTCTTATTTTATACATTGCAGCATTGATGATTTTAACAGGCGATGAGACTCAAAGTAATGCATCCACATTATCACAAAGAATACCAATAAGGTATAAAATAAGTCATAAATTTATAACGAAGAATACGAGTAAGGTGTAAAATATATGATATTTTATAGGTTACGAGAAATGAAATAATAAAGCATACCAGAAGATAATATATAAGGTGTTACGAGTAGTGAAAAAGTAATTTTGTATTAAATTTACTCACGTGATTGTAAGTGAGTGTAAGTAGATAAAATATGCTCGTGAGTGTGTGTCGTTAGAAATTTCCTGTCGTGAGCCCATCTCTAGTTTAAACTTATGCATTTTTTATAAAATAATTATTTTTTATGTTATTGTAATGCATTATGCATCCAATTATAAATAATGCATTATTTCAAACTTTCAAATAATACATAATGTAACCAAATATAAGTCATCCGTGATTTAATGTCTAGAAATAACAAATATGAAATACATTTTTTCCAATAATCTTGCATTACGTAGCAAATTATTAGTAATGCATTATTTTTCACTTGAAAATAATACGTTGTGGAACAAATGTTTGGTAAGACATCATAAAATAATGCTACAAATAAGTTATATGCGTTACCTGGTAATGTGTTATATAATCACTACCCATTACACAAGTTTTGCTGGGAAGCTCTTTTATTTTGAACTGCATCGTGATTTACGATTTTTCACCAATTGTTCTTGACAATTTTTTTTTTTAATTTTTTTTTAAATTTTTTTTAAATTTTTTTACCAAAATATTTTTTTTGGAAATTTTTTTTTTACCAATTTTTTTTTTTTTGACAAAATGAAAATACAAGAAAAAAAATAAAAAATTAAAAAAAAAAATTGTCAAAAAACAAATTTGTCCAAAAACAAATTTTGTCCAAAAAAAAATTTTACAAATAAAAAAATTTTGTCCAAAAAAAAATTTTTACAAATAAAAAAATTTTGTCAAAAAAAAATTCTCCAAAAAAAAAATTTGACAAAAAAAAAATGTAAAAATTTTTTTGTCAAAAACAATTTTGTGAAAAATATTCGTCAAAATAAAATATTCGTCAAAATAAAAAAATATTTGTCAAAAAAAAATTGATGTCAAAATTTTAAATTTTGCAAGTAAAAAATAAAGTTATTCAAGCTCAAGGTCAAGTGTTTGTAAATTTCTTTATTGCCTATATTTCGATACACATCGCGTATCATCTTCAGAGCTAAATAAAGGCAATAAAGAAATTTACAAACACTTGACCTCGAGCATGAACAACTTTATTTTTTACATATTAAATCTGAAAGGTCGAATAATAAACAACTTTTATTTTAAATTTCTTCAAAAAATAATTTGATTTATTCGCTTTAGAGTACAGTATTTTAGAATATTTCTAATTCTACGATTCATTCATTCGTTTTTTTGTTTTTTCTTTTCATTGCAAGCAAAGAAAACATCTTTCATTCGTTTCGAACAAATAGAATGAAATGATTTTTTCATTCTAAATTTTTAGAATTTCTCTAAACGACTTTTAAATGCATTTGTGCACATGTCTGGTTCAAACACACACTGGTAAGAAATGCGTTAAAATCCAAAAACTTAGAAAAACTAAAAATTTTAACAAAGGAAGTGTCTCAACCCTTATGAACGGATTAACATGAAACGTAAAATATATATAAAAGAGACAATTCTAAGGTTGGGGTGTCTCGGCTTATCGGGGACTAAGGGGTTCAAAAAATGGATCAAAAATTTATTTCTCATCATATAGCTTGATGTTTATTTATGAGAAGAAAAGGTTTTTTAATACCTATCCAACCGTGGCATAACCTTTTAAAAATTCGGCTTCTGTAAATATTTTTTTCATGAAAATGTGTAAATTTTATGGGGAATTTATGTGAAAATACAGACCTACGATTTCCATATGAATACAAAAAAATATTCTTTATTAAATTTGAGTCGACACGTATTTTTGCTCTAGACGATATTCCTGTTAGTTCGGGAGTTATCAAAATTTTCCCGAAGGTCCACATTGTTTTATAAGGGGAGAACGAAACTTTTAAACACTGATATGGCCGATATGCCGAGACACCCCAACCTTAAAATCCCCGAGTAAAAATTTTCTGGTCTAATCATATATAATTTGATACAATCTTATATGAGTTAATATGCTTCCGTATAAATTAATATAAAATTGTATCTATCACTTTGATACGGTTGATAGATATTGCTCCATATATGATTAGATTCGTATTTTAGTTTTGCTCATCAAATTATATAAAAATTGATATTATAAGATCAATTTGATCTAATTAGATTTGACCAAATTCAGGATCAAATTGTATCAATTTTTATATTTTTTGATCTAAAGTAATACAATTAGAGAACGGTACAATGGACTATTTTAAGTCTGAGCGCCATGGACTTGCCTAAAAATTTACCTATTTTTAGGCTTGTACAACCCACCCTCAACTCAAATACAATTAGATATTATTTGATACAACCATTTTACGGATCAAATTAGATCTATTCAGTAAAATTAGCATAATATTTTTACTACACAGAAAATAATATCGTGATTTTTTTTTAATTAAAAATGGATTTGATATTAAATTTAACTTCAATTAAACATTTTAATTGATTCAATTAATGTTTTAATTGAATTCTTAACTTTACTGAAAATAAAAATAAAATAAACAAACGAAACCGGTTTTGTATGCATTAGTGTTAGTAGCCAATGAAAAAATAAAATGCAAAAAACAACAAAAAAAAACTTTTGAACTATTGTTTTGTATATTTTGGTGGTAGCAGCCAATGAATACATAAAAGCAACAAAAAAATTTAGTTTTATTGTTTTCTTTAAGGCGAGCGGTCGTTGCGGATAAAGTGTTTTGCAAATAAAATGTGTACAGTTGAATCAAACAAAAATAATATAGAGGCATTTGCCTTGTGTTTTGCACATTGAAATATAATACATTTTTTTTGTTTCAACTTTACTAAGGCGACAAAAATGCATGCAATAACAAGATTTAAAAATAAAAATGTAATTTTAAATAGTTATTGATATATTAAAATACTACTATAATGTTTCTATGCAAAACTATACCAAGTGTTTATATTTAATAAAGAAAAAAAAAAATTCTTAATAATATAAAACAAAAACATTCTAAGTTCAACTTAGACACATTAAGTTCAACTTTTAAAATTAAATTGAGTTTTGGTCTTTTTTCAATTAAAAATTTTATGTGAATCAATAAATCTATATTATTGATTTTCAATTTTATATTAATTTTTTTTAAGTTTATTTAATTACAATTTTAATTGGTTTTCCATTTTATTTTCAATTAAAACTTTAATTGATTCAATTAACAATTTAATTAAGTTTTAAAACTATTTTCAAACAAAATGAGTAATTAATATGCGCATTTTCGTGATACGTCCGAAATCAATTAATTTTTTAATTGAATCAACAAATTTCGTAATTGAATTTCATTTTTATTTTTTTCTGTGTAGGGTCGTCTCTTTTTTATATGTTTTAAGTTTCAGGCAAATCGGTTCATAGAGTTGAGATTGAGATACTTTCCTTGTAAGAACTTGTCTTCATAAAAAACTTTGCAGAATTTTAAGTTTTTTCACATAAAATATATTAAAATTTGATAATTTAAAAAAAACAAGTAGAAAAGTTAAATTCGACTTGGCCGAATCTATGAATACCCTCCACAATGCCCATTTTAAGTGATAGTAAATTTTCTAACGTGAAAAAATAACAGTTATGATTAGAAATATTTTATTTTGTGTAAAATTTTTTTTTTTAGTAATTTAAAAAAAAAAAAAACTAATTTTTTTTTGAGTGTAAAATTTATTTTGAGTGTAAAATTTTTTTAAAATATATATTCGATTAGAGTTTTATTCTAGTTCGAGGCCCAAAAATATTTCTATTTATGATATTGTCATAATAGAGTATTTTTAATTTATTGCTTTAAAAAAGTTACTATCTCACAGTATGTCTGTACTGATCAGTTTCATCCCCACTAAAGGAATCTTCAGCAGACTTTAGAGAATCATCGTTGGTCAATCAAACATCAAACCAGACATAATATTTGATATATTTCCCAAGTTATATGAGAAGTACTATTATGAAGGTCCGAAATCTGTTTTCCAACAAAAATAACTCTTTTAAAGCAAAAATTGTATATATTAAATCACCGTCGGTAACTATTAATATATGTGTTGCTGTTATTTTACAATAACAACAGTGCCTAACCAAACAATAGTGTTGGTAGGATAAGTCGTACTAAACTTTGTGTTAAATGTTGTTTTTTTATTTTTAGTACCAAAAGGTACATAAAAATAAAATGTATTTATTCGGCCTTTATATATGTATATATATTCGATTAGAGTTTTATTCTAGTTCGAGGCCCAAAAATATTTCTATTTATGATATTGTCATAATAGAGTATTTTTAATTTATTGCTTTAAAAAAGTTACTATCTCACGATGATTCTCTAAAGTCTGCTGAAGATTCCTTTAGTGGGGATGAAACTGATCAGTACAGACATACTGTGAGATAGTAACTTTTTTAAAGCAATAAATTAAAAATACTCTATTATGACAATATCATAAATAGAAATATTTTTGGGCCTCGAACTAGAATAAAACTCTAATCGAATATATATACATATATAAAGGCCGAATAAATACATTTTATTTTTATGTACCTTTTGGTACTAAAAATAAAAAAACAACATTTAACACAAAGTTTAGTACGACTTATCCTACCAACACTATTGTTTGGTTAGGCACTGTTGTTATTGTAAAATAACAGCAACACATATATTAATAGTTACCGACGGTGATTTAATATATACAATTTTTGCTTTAAAAGAGTTATTTTTGTTGGAAAACAGATTTCGGACCTTCATAATAGTACTTCTCATATAACTTGGGAAATATATCAAATATTATGTCTGGTTTGATGTTTGATTGACCAACGATGATTCTCTAAAGTCTGCTGAAGATTCCTTTAGTGGGGATGAAACTGATCAGTACAGACATACTGTGAGATAGTAACTTTTTTAAAGCAATAAATTAAAAATACTCTATTATGACAATATCATAAATAGAAATATTTTTGGGCCTCGAACTAGAATAAAACTCTAATCGAATATATATACATATATAAAGGCCGAATAAATACATTTTATTTTTATGTACCTTTTGGTACTAAAAATAAAAAAACAACATTTAACACAAAGTTTAGTACGACTTATCCTACCAACACTATTGTTTGGTTAGGCACTGTTGTTATTGTAAAATAACAGCAACACATATATTAATAGTTACCGACGGTGATTTAATATATACAATTTTTGCTTTAAAAGAGTTATTTTTGTTGGAAAACAGATTTCGGACCTTCATAATAGTACTTCTCATATAACTTGGGAAATATATCAAATATTATGTCTGGTTTGATGTTTGATTGACCAACGATGATTCTCTAAAGTCTGCTGAAGATTCCTTTAGTGGGGATGAAACTGATCAGTACAGACATACTGTGAGATAGTAACTTTTTTAAAGCAATAAATTAAAAATACTCTATTATGACAATATCATAAATAGAAATATTTTTGGGCCTCGAACTAGAATAAAACTCTAATCGAATATATATACATATATAAAGGCCGAATAAATACATTTTATTTTTATGTACCTTTTGGTACTAAAAATAAAAAAACAAAATTTTTTTAAAATTTTACATTCAAAAAAAATTTACTATTTTTTTTTTGAGTTTAAAATTTTTTTTTAGTAATTTTTAAAAAAAAATTTACTAATTTTTTTTTTTTGAGTGTAAAATTTTTTTCGAGTGTATTTTTTTTTGTTTTGGTATAAAAATATTTTTGAGTGACAAAAATACGTTTTAAAATATTTTTGTGACTTACCAATGGTTGTAAAACAGGTTTAACGGGTTGTCAACACGAGAATTAAAGGTGAAGCTAATCTGATATTCACGGTTTTGCTAATAACTTTTGAACCACTGGACCGATTTGGATGAAATTCAATACGAACTGGGCTGGAGGAACGAAAAATATATATGCCAAGCTTCAACATCCTCAGAATTGATTTTCGAAAGTTATAGTGCTTTTTATCTAATAAATTTACGAAAAACCCTTGCCGAAATTCAGTCTTTTGCTCATAACTTTTGAACCACTAGACCGATTTCGCTGGATTGCAATACCAACCTGACCAGGTAAATGCCCAACATATATGCCAAACTTCAGGAGCCTCCGTAAAGTCTTTCAAAAGTTAGCGTGTTTTCAACGGACAGACAGACAGACAGACAGACAGACAGACAGACAGACAGACAGACAGACAGACAGACAGACAGACAGACAGACAGACAGACAGACAGACAGACAGACAGACAGACAGACAGACAGACAGACAGACAGACAGACAGACAGACAGACAGACAGACAGACAGACAGACAGACAGACATACAGACAGACAGACAGACAGACAGACAGACAGACAGACAGACAGACAGACAGACAGACAGACAGACAGACAGACAGACAGACAGACAGACAGACAGACAGACAGACAGACAGACAGACAGACAGACAGACAGACAGACAGACAGACAGACAGACAGACAGACAGACAGACAGACAGACAGACAGACAGACAGACAGACAGACAGACAGACAGACAGACAGACAGACAGACAGACAGACAGACAGACAGACAGACAGACAGACAGACAGACAGACAGACAGACAGACAGACAGACAGACAGACAGACAGACAGACAGACAGACAGACAGACAGACAGACAGACAGACAGACAGACAGACAGACAGACAGACAGACAGACAGACAGACAGACAGACAGACAGACAGACAGACAGACAGACAGACAGACAGACAGACAGACAGACAGACAGACAGACAGACAGACAGACAGACGGACGGACGGACGGACATCGCTAGATCGTCTTAAAATCGATCGAGGATCATGAATATATATACTTTATGGGGTCCTAGACCAATATTTCGAGGTGTTACAAACGGAATGACAAACTTATATATACCCTCTATCACTAGAGTGGAGGGTATAAAAATTGCATACATTTTGGAATTATTTTGTTCCATTTTGGCTAAAAATCTTTTTTTTAGCGTCCACATATTGGACCGGGATCATTGAGTTGTTTTTTACTTGAAAATTGGGAACTTCCGAACAAAGTAGAATATTCTTTATTTGTTTACCATAAAAAAAGTTCACCTTTTTTCACTTTATCCATAAATTCAATAATATTCTTAAAGAATACAAAAAATTGTAAAATTAAAAATCAATTAATACCTTTTTTTCTCCCTAAAGTAGAGGGTGTAAAAGAACATTAACACCTGCAAAGTAGTCCGTCCACATGTTTAAATTGCAAGAAATTTTTACCACCTGCTCTATGAATAATGTAACAGTCAAAATAAAAAAAGCAGGTAGACTACCTGCTGCCTGCAACTAGAATATTCAAAACAATTGTAAAAAAAAAAGGAATAACAAACAAATAAACAAATTAAAAACTAATACAATTATATCATAAAACTAATCTATATATATAAACGAGTAACGTGACTGACTGACTGACTGACTGACTGATTGACTGACTGACATACTCATTCATCATCGCCCAGCCCAAACCGCTGAAGCTAGGGACTTGAAATTTGGACTGTAGGTCAACCTCCCGGAATATAGATCCACTAAGGCTGGATTTTTGCCAATGTTGATTCTAAGGGGGTAAAAAGGGTAAAAAACTGTACTTTTGGTACTTTTTATATCTCCTGAAATAATGGTCATAGAGACTTGAAATTTGGACTGTATGTTCACCTCCCGGAATATAGAACCAGTAAGGCCGGATTTTTGCCAATGTTGATTCTAAGGGGGTAAAAAGGGTAAAAAACTGTACTTTTGGTACTTTTTATATCTCCCGAAATAATGGTCACAGAGACTTGAAATTTGGACTGTATGTTCAACTCCCGGAATATAGAACTACTAAGGTTGGATTTTTGCCAGTGTTGATTCTAAGGGGGTAAAAGGGGTAAAAAACTGTACTTTTTGTACTTTTTATATCTCCTGAAATAATGGTCACAGAAACTTGAAATTTGGACTGTATTTTAACCTCCCGGAATAAAGATCCAATAAGGCTGGATTTTTGCCAATGTTGATTCAAAGGGGGTAAAAAGGGTAAAAAAATGTACCTTTGGTACCTTTTACGTTTCCTTAAATAATGGTCCTAGACATTTGAAATTTGGAATATAGTTTCAGTTCTCGGAATAAAGATCTACAAAAGCTGGATTTTTGCCAATGTTGATTCTAAGGGGGTAAAAAGGGAAAAAACTGTACTTTTGGTACCTTTTACATTTTCTTAAGTAATGGTCCTAGAAACTAAAAATTTGCAATGTAGGTACACCCCCTGGAAAAAATATTCACCAAGGCTATGTTTTTGCCAAGGTTGACTCTACGGGGGTAAAATGGAAAAAGTGTACTTTTGGTACTTTTTTTATTTACTGAAATAAAGTTCTGTTTAAAAAAAGTAAAGTAAAGTAATTTTATCAAAAGTTCTATTTATAAAAAATATCTTTCATAAAAAGTTTCTTTTATAAAAAGTACCTTTTATAAAAAGTACCTTTTATAAAAAGTACCTTTTATAAAAAGTACCTTTTATAAAAAGTACGTTTTATAAAAAGTACCTTTTATAAAAAGTACCTTTTATAAAAAGTACCTTTTATAAAAAGTACCTTTTATAAAAACCCGAGTAAAAAAAAAAAACTTTCAGATCTAATTTGATCTCAAAATTGGCTGTATCAAGTTAGATCAGATATTGATCTAATTGTATTATTTTAGATACACAAATATAAAAAATGATACAATTAGATCCGAATTTTGGTCACATCCAATTAAATCCACTTGATCTTATTTTATATTAATTAATATAGATTTATATAATTACATGAAGTCAGATATATTTATGTATAACCTCAGATAAGAAAATGGAGCCGCTATGAATCTTAGATAAAATTTGAAATGAACATATAAAAAGTCATATATAATTTAATATGATTGTATCAAATTATATATCATTATATCAAAACTTTTTTACTAGGGAAGTACCTTTTATAAAAAGTACCTTTTATAAAAAGTACCTTTTATAAAAAGTACCTTTAATAAAAAGTACCATTTATAAAAAGTACCTTTTATAAAAAGTACCTTTAATAAAAAGTACCTTTTATAAAAAGTACCTTTTATAAAAAGTACCTTTTATAAAAGTACCTTTTATAAAAAGTACCTTTTATAAAAAGTACCTTTTATAAAAAGTACGTTTAATAAAAAGTACCTTTTATAAAAAGTACCTTTTATAAAAAGTACCTTTTATAAAAAGTACCTTTTATAAAAAGTACCTTTTATAAAAAGTACCTTTAATAAAAAGTACCTTTTATAAAAAGTACCTTTTTTTAAAAAGTACCTTTTATAAAAAGTAACTTTTATAAAAAGTACCTTTTATAAAAAGTACCTTTTATAAAAAGTACCTTTTATAAAAAGTACCTTTTATAAAAAGTACCTTTTATAAAAAGTACCTTTTATAAAAAGTACCTTTTATAAAAAGTACCTTTTATAAAAAGTACCTTTTATAAAAAGTACCTTTAATAAAAAGTACCTTTTATAAAAAGTACCTTTTATAAAAAGTACCTTTTATAAAAAGTACCTTTTATAAAAAGTACATTTTATAAAAAGTACCTTTTATAAAAAGTACCTTTTATAAAAAGTACCTTTTATAAAAAGTACCTTTTATAAGAAGTACCTTTTATAACAAGTACCTTTTATAAAAAGTACCTTTTATAAAAAGTACCTTTTATAAAAAGTACCTTTTATAAAAAGAACCTTTTATAAAAAGTTCCTTTTATAAAAAGTACCTTTTTAAAAAAGTACCATTTATAAAAAGTACCTTTTATAAAAAGTACCTTTTATAAAAAGTACCTTTTATAAAAAGTACCTTTTATAAAAAGTACCTTTTATAAAAAGTACCTTTTTTAAAAAGTACCTTTTATAAAAATTATCTTTTATAAAAAGTACCTTTTATAAAAAGTACCTTTTATTAAAAGTACCTTTTTAAAAAGTACCTTTTATAAAAAGTACCTTTTATAAAAAGTACCTTTTATAAAAAGTACCTTTTATAAAAAGTACCTTCTTTAAAAAGTACGTTTTCCTGAAAATATTAATCAAAGAAACTTGAAACTGGAAAAGGTTCGCCTATTGGAAATTAAAGGGGTTAAAAGGGGTAAAAAAGTGTACTTATTTATTTCTTGATATAATGGTTTCAGAAACAGAAAATTTGGAATGTAAAATCCTTCGGTGAAAAAAAGATTGGGAAAAGTACTTTTTGGAAATTCCGTTTCTTAACGGGGATAAAAAGTACTTTTAATGTTTGCTGAAACAATGATAGATAATTGAAATATGGATTATAGGATCCTTCGGTGAAGAAAAAACATTCTGGATGAGGTACTTTTTGGAAATTCCGTTTCTAATGGGGGTAATAAAGTGTACTTTTGGTACTTTTTTTGTTCCTATAATAATGACCTTAGAAGAAGGAGATGGAATTGGAAATGAAATAGAGTAGAACGGGGAACAAAATGGAATAGAAGAGGGAACAAGTGGATAAAACAAAGACTAGGTAGGGGAATTTTTTTTGAAATCGATAGAGTAATCCTGATCCTTCTATTATCCGGTATTCAATACAACCGGTAACGAAGTACCGGGATGGTAAGCTAGTATGAACTAAAGTAATATTTAATTATTTTTTTTAATTTTCATTCCAGTATTAATTTGAAAGTACAAACGGAATAAACGAAAAAAAATATCCTTAACGCAATTTCCTGAATACATAATGCCGATGAAATTATCACCGTGATTTAGGCGTTTTACAGAACTAATGTATTTTTATTCATCGTTCAACTTTAGATGGTTACAAGAAGCATTTGTTCTATAATGTCTGGTCCTTTGGGATATAAACGTCATATACAATTATGCTGTCTTTTAGCCGGTGCTATGGCATTGGGTCTTTTGAGTACAGCTGGTGCAAAACCTACACTAAGTTTTAGTTTTCCACAGAGTCTACAAAGTTTTCCCACCTTCACATCATTTACACAACAGATTATTGAAAATCGTAGTGCGAGACAAATGAAAAGTTATAGGTAAGTTGTTTATCTAAAGGGTTTTAATGCAGGTTATTTGCAATATTATTAGCAAATTTATAACGTTTACCCTTGCAAATTGTGAAATATTTAAAAATTGCGCAATTAGAAAATTTAAATCCGAAATTTATACACAAATCAAAAACTAGTAAAACAATTGTTTACAAAATGTATTAGGAAAAGTACATTTTTCAGAATGTTTTTTCCGCGAGAGTATACAAAATGGTCAAAAGTGCCCTATTTTCCCCTTTGCCCCTTAGAAGCAGAATTTACATTTTTCAGAATGTTTTTTCCTATATTTAAAATTTTAAGTTCCTGGCACCATTTTATCAGAACATAAAATATGAACAAAAGTGCCCTATTTTCCCCTTAGAAGCAGAATTTACATTTTTCAGAATGTTTTTTTCTGAGAGAGGATCCTATAGTCCAAATTTCAAGTTTCTAGAATCATTCAAGTTTCTAGCATTATTGTATCAGAAATACAAAATGGACAAAAGTGCCCATTTCCCCTTAGAATCAGAATTTACATTTTTCAGAATGTTTTTTTCTGAGAGAGGATCCTATAGTCCAAATTTCAAGTTTCTAGAACCATTTTATCAGAAGATACAAAATGAATCAAAGTGTCCTATTTTTTGGATTCCAAATTTAAAGTTTCTGAGAACATTTTATCAGAAGACACAAAATGGACCAAAGTGCCCTATTTTCCCTCCTTATAAACGGAATTTCCAAAAATACTTTTTGTCAGAACGTTATTTCTGCGAGAGGATCCTAGAGTCCAAGTTTCAAATTTCTACAGATTTTAAGACAAACTTTTTCTATATAGAAAAAGTTTCAGATTCTGAAACAAAGTTCTCAGATTTTGTGACATTTTTTCTCTGCCCTGTGAAAAATGTTCGTATATGGAAACATATACATACAAGGATATATGGCTACATATATGAAGATATATGACCATATATGAACCACATATGGACACATATGTACATATGTGAACATATGTTTGTGCATACATAATTATGTATGAATCATATACGTCCATATACGTAAAGTGAACCCATATGTAAATATATGGCATACATGTAAATATATGAACATATTTGTGGGCAATTATGATCAAATATAGCAAAAATTTCTCAGAATCTAATATTTTTAAGCAGAAAATCTGAAACTTTTTCTATTGAAAACAATTTAAGATCTTAGAATCTAAAATCTGAGATTTTTTAAATCTCAGATTTTAAGACAAATTTTTTTCTTTAGAACATTTTTTTTTTAAATCTTCTAAAACATTTTTTTTTAAATCTTCTAACACTTCTAAAAAAAATTTCTATAGAAAATTTTTTTCCCAAAATCTGAGATTTTCTATAAAAAAAATGTCTCAAAATCAGATTCTAAGATCTAAAATTTTTTTCACCAAAAAATGTTTCTGATTTTCTGCGCAAAAATGTTAGATTCTGAGTCTCAGATTCTGAGACATTTTTTCTATAGAAAAAACCTCAGTTTCTGAGACATTTTTTCTATAAAAAAGTCTCAGATTCTGAAACATTTTTTCTATAGAAAAAGTCTCAGATTCTGAGACATTTTTTTTATAGAAAAAGTCTTAGATTCTGAGACATTTTTGCAATAGAAAAAGTCTCAGATTCTGATTCTATAGAAAAAGTCTCAGATTCTGAGACAGTTTTTCTATAGAAAAAGTCTCAGATTCTGAGACAGTTTTTCTATAGAAAAAGTCTCAGATTCTGAGACAGTTTTTCTATAGAAAAAGTCTCAGATTCTGAGACAGTTTTTCTATAGAAAAAGTCTCAGATTCTGAGACAGTTTTTCTATAGAAAAAGTCTCAGATTCTGAGACAGTTTTTCTATAGAAAAAGTCTCAGATTCTGAGACAGTTTTTCTATAGAAAAAGTCTCAGATTCTGAGACAGTTTTTCTATAGAAAAAGTCTCAGATTCTGAGACAGTTTTTCTATAGAAAAAGTCTCAGATTCTGAGACAGTTTTTCTATAGAAAAAGTCTCAGATTCTGAGACAGTTTTTCTATAGAAAAAGTCTCAGATTCTGAGACAGTTTTTCTATAGAAAAAGTCTCAGATTCTGAGACAGTTTTTCTATAGAAAAAGTCTCAGATTCTGAGACAGTTTTTCTATAGAAAAAGTCTCAGATTCTGAGACAGTTTTTCTATAGAAAAAGTCTCAGATTCTGAGACAGTTTTTCTATAGAAAAAGTCTCAGATTCTGAGACAGTTTTTCTATAGAAAAAGTCTCAGATTCTGAGACAGTTTTTCTATAGAAAAAGTCTCAGATTCTGAGACAGTTTTTCTATAGAAAAAGTCTCAGATTCTGAGACAGTTTTTCTATAGAAAAAGTCTCAGATTCTGAGACAGTTTTTCTATAGAAAAAGTCTCAGATTCTGAGACAGTTTTTCTATAGAAAAAGTCTCAGATTCTGAGACAGTTTTTCTATAGAAAAAGTCTCATTATTTCTATAGAAAAAGTCTCAGATTCTGAGACAAAACAATTATGGTCAATGGTGACGGCAAAAATTTAATTTGTGTGTTAAATGGTGTTAATTTTTTATAGAAAAAAAAATTGTGATAAAAATCGCTAAGCACATTGGTAATGTCATTAAGTTGGCACCACTGTGCTTCATTTTATTACTGTGAATGAATAAAATGTGGCAATAGTTATGTGGGTGAGAGAGAGGAAGAGAAATGGATAAGAAAATTAAATAACATCCAGTTTCTGCATGACAAACGTCATTCGTCTGCGACGAATTTGTATGAATTTTATTTTTGTTGCAATAACCACCCTGCGATTAAGAGGAACAGTCGAGGACCGGTCCTTAATTGGTACTTTTTTTGTAAAAGGGACCTGTCACTTTTAAATGGCGAGATCATAGGATGGGGTTAATAAGAGCCGTCTGACATGTCACCGGACTAGTCAGAATCTGAGACTTTTTCTATAAAACAATGTCTCAGAATCTGAGACTTTTTCTATAGAAAAACTGTCTCAGAATCTGAGACTTTTTCTATAGAAAAACTGTCTCCGAATCTGAGACTTTTTCTATAGAAAAACTGTTTCAGAATCTGAGACTTTTTCTATAGAAAAACTGTCTCAGAATCTGAGACTTTTTCTATAGAAAAACTGTCTCAGAATCTGAGACTTTTTCTACAGAAAAACTGTCTCAGAATCTGAGACTTTTTCTATAGAAAAACTGTCTCAGAATCTGAGACTTTTTCTATAGAAAAACTGTCTCAGAATCTGAGACTTTTTCTATAGAAAAACTGTCTCAGAATCTGAGACTTTTTTTATAGAAAAAATATCTCAGAATCTGAGACTTTTTTTATAGAAAAAATGTCTCAGAATCTGAGACTTTTTTTATAGAAAAAATGTCTCAGAATCTGAGACTTTTTTTATAGAAAAAATGTCTCAGAATCTGAGACTTTTTTTATAGAAAAAATGTCTCAGAATCTGAGACTTTTTTTATAGAAAAAATGTCTCAGAATCTGAGACTTTTTTTATAGAAAAAATGTCTCAGAATCTGAGACTTTTTTTATAGAAAAAATGTCTCAGAATCTGAGACTTTTTTTATAGAAAAAATGTCTCAGAATCTGAGACTTTTTTTATAGAAAAAATGTCTCAGAATCTGAGACTTTTTTTATAGAAAAAATGTCTCAGAATCTGAGACTTTTTTTATAGAAAAAATGTCTCAGAATCTGAGACTTTTTTTATAGAAAAAATGTCTCAGAATCTGAGACTTTTTTTATAGAAAAAATGTCTCAGAATCTGAGACTTTTTCTATAGAAATAATGAGACTTTTTCTATAGAAAAACTGTCTCAGAATCTGAGACTTTTTCTATAGAAAAACTGTCTCAGAATCTGAGACTTTTTCTATAGAAAAACTGTCTCAGAATCTGAGACTTTTTCTATAGAAAAACTGTCTCAGAATCTGAGACTTTTTCTATAGAAAAACTGTCTCAGAATCTGAGACTTTTTCTATAGAAAAACTGTCTCAGAATCTGAGACTTTTTCTATAGAAAAACTGTCTCAGAATCTGAGACTTTTTCTATAGAAAAACTGTCTCAGAATCTGAGACTTTTTCTATAGAAAAACTGTCTCAGAATCTGAGACTTTTTCTATAGAAAAACTGTCTCAGAATCTGAGACTTTTTCTATAGAAAAACTGTCTCAGAATCTGAGACTTTTTCTATAGAAAAACTGTCTCAGAATCTGAGACTTTTTCTATAGAAAAACTGTCTCAGAATCTGAGACTTTTTCTATAGAAAAACTGTCTCAGAATCTGAGACTTTTTCTATAGAAAAACTGTCTCAGAATCTGAGACTTTTTCTATAGAAAAACTGTCTCAGAATCTGAGACTTTTTCTATAGAAAAGGTCTCAGATTCTGAGACAGTTTTTCTATAGAAAAAGTCTCAGATTCTGAGACAGTTTTTCTATAGAAAAAGTCTCAGATTCTGAGACAGTTTTTCTATAGAAAAAGTCTCAGATTCTGAGACAGTTTTTCTATAGAAAAAGTCTCAGATTCTGAGACAGTTTTTCTATAGAAAAAGTCTCAGATTCTGAGACAGTTTTTCTATAGAAAAAGTCTCAGATTCTGAGACAGTTTTTCTATAGAAAAAGTCTCAGATTCTGAGACAGTTTTTCTATAGAAAAAGTCTCAGATTCTGAGACAGTTTTTCTATAGAAAAAGTCTCAGATTCTGAGACAGTTTTTCTATAGAAAAAGTCTCAGATTCTGAGACAGTTTTTCTATAGAAAAAGTCTCAGATTCTGAGACAGTTTTTCTATAGAAAAAGTCTCAGATTCTGAGACAGTTTTTCTATAGAAAAAGTCTCAGATTCTGAGACAGTTTT